>JAHZMJ010000070.1:0-149779 GCA_030067965.1 Latrodectus elegans | reverse complement strand
ATTGTTAGGTTGGTTTTGCTCGGAGAAGAAAAAGTTTTTACTTTCCATTTATAAAGTTAGAAAAAAATAGGGAAGTGTCCGTCAGTTTGACGCAGCCGAATGGCAGTCTTCACTGGTGTTAAGAAGCAGACAACTCCAAATACTTAGCTTTTCAATCCTTATAGGTGTCATTTACCTTGTAGTGCATTGCGATCACGACATGTTGAATGTTTTCTTTTCCTACGTCAGGAATTGGCCGCAACGGCCATTTTCCTTCTAGCAGCCCAATACAAAGTAGCCTTCATATGATAGTTGTCAAGCATAAGAGAATTAACATTGTCCAGAGATGGGCAAACGGTCAAATGACTAAAATTCATTGCCTCTTTTGTGAAACACAGGAGGCAGTCAGGGACGTTAAAAATGCCAATATGACAAAGATGATCTTGAAGGTAGTCATATCCACTCTGAATTCTAAAATTTGCACTAAAAATTTGTCGTGGGTGGTCCATAGGAATAGCAGTGAACATCAGTTTAGACCACACTTTTTCTGTAGCCTCTGCTTTCTGGCATTTTTTTTACAAAGGCATTTGTTTTGGTAATTTCGGATGAAATTCGGTTGTATGAGAGAGACAAAGAGGGCTGTGGGAGCAAGCATCCCTGTTTTGCCAGTCGATCCACTCTCTTATTACCAGGTATATTGGAATGGCTAGGTATCCACAGAAAGAAAAGAATCCATCTATCATTAATAAGTTCGTCTATTTGTATTTTTGTTTGTTCTTCACGTTTTGATTGACAAGCCTGAAAGGATCAGAGTGATAAGATGGCTGCCTGTGAATCGACAAGGAAGACTATGATTGAGAGAAGTATTACAGATCAAAAGTTGGAGAATAGAATGTTTACTTGCCTCGATCTCAATCTGCAAATTTGTGGCATTCATACCAACAGGGCATGAGCCGGGAAATAAATTTTCACATTGACATTGACACCAGCGAACTCCCCTGTACCTAACTCCAAGGAGCTTTACCAGTTTAATGGGAGCTGCTGGAACTTTTATTTAAAAATGATATTATAAAAATTTCTTACAACAGTTGAACATGATAATCTTACAACATGGCTTTAAATATACAATCAATGTCCGGTTAATTGCAAAGATGAAAACAAGATGACAATATAATGGAGTATATGATGAATTATATACAGTTAACATAATAATTGTAATTTTGCAAAGTTCTTGATTATAATTGAATAAAAATTTAAAAATCATATTCAAAAAAATTTTGATATTTACAAAAAAGAGCCTTAATTTGGTCAAAACATGTTTTTAGCTAAGTTGTAGAAGAGTTCCCAATCCAACAAACTAAGTTTTCATTGTTTATTAGGAATTGAACTGTTTTATTTGATTTTGCTCTCGCTGTACGGTTTCTCAGAATTCTCTTCTTCCAGAGGATCTTCCAATTTTTGCTGGGTATGGCTAAATGCCAGGATAATGTTAAGGAGCAAATTGTCAAGAAGTAGAGTGGATTGCCTTCTTTTCCAAAAGTGCAATCTTTGAAATCAGAAATATGGAACCTGTGGAAGTAAGATGGAAATGGCCCGTGTTCCGTAAAGAAAAGTACCTCATTCCTAGTCCAGTTTAGAGTTTTCCTGCTTACTTTCGGTATCATCTCGTGTACATTTCTTCCAGTTATTCCATTATTCCAATCTTCCTGCCAACGATCCATTATCCAATTATCAAGTAAAGATTTGGTATGACAACGTGGTAATGGTAGAACCTGAGAAGAATTACTTGATAGTGCAGGCGCTTTTGCAAGGCTGTCCGCTGCCTTGTTTCCTTCTGTACCTTGATGGGCCTTTACCCATCCAATCCTGATGTTATCTGATGTTGTTAGGAGATCTTGCATTTCTCGTACCATAGGACATTTGTTAAGAGGATTAGATAAAGATTTAAGGCATGCTTGACTATCTGACCAGATGTTTGTTGGCAGAGGTTGTGAAGCAGCTACTTGAATGGCTTCACGCAGAGCATATACTTCAGCTTGATATACTGTGTTCTCAGGTTGTAGCCCAGTACTCCAAGTACTTTGTAATCCGAGTTCAGAGTACACTATCATTCCGGATCCAACTTTTTCTTCTATTTTTGAGCCATCTGTGAAAATTGTTAGGAAGCCTTCACTGAAACATGGTATATGGTTTTGCTCATGTATTTTTACTTTGCTCTCTATATTGAAGACTCCAGGGTGGATTGTTTCTCCTTTTATAACTTTTTCAATCAAATTTCGTGCAGGAAGAATAGGATCAACTTCACAAGGAATTTGTGCCCTTGTATGCCTTATAAACTTTGCCTCGGCTTCTATTTTTAGGTAGAGAGGAGGTATTCCAGTTATAACTTGAAGAGCTGCTGTAGGAGTCGTTCTAAACACACCAGTGATGTTTAGCAAAAATCTCCTTTGAATCGAAGTAAGTAATTGTTTTGCCCTTGTTGTTAATGGTGTTCCCCAAATTGCTGCCCCATGCGCCAACATCCTCTCTATTACAGTTTGATATAGTATGATTCGGTGTCTTTGGGAAATTCCCCAATTGTTTCCTGCTATCCTTAATAGTTTTTGCTGTAATGCCATAGCTCTATTCGCCTGTGATTTTAGATGTGCTATGAAGTTTAACTTTTTGTCAATGATTACTTCTGGAAGCTTAATTGTGCCTTTTTCTTCACTCTGCTGTTTCCCCAAAAATTTGTGGACCACATTTAAGCTTTGCTATTAGAATATATTTGGTTATTTCTAGCGAAATTTGAAGAAAATTATCATCTGACCATTTTTAAAATGAACCAGTGCCTCTGTTGCTACTTTGCCCAATTTTTCTCACTCTTTGCCGCTACCACGAAAGTAAAATCATCAGCAAATGCTTGAAGATGTATCATGCTTACTGGATCATGTTCTTTTCCTACATCACTCCAGTTCGTTTTAAGGGCTATATCTGCAATTGAATTCCATAGAATGGGGCCCCTACAAGAGCCTTGTGGGCAACCAATAGTTTGTTCCTTACTGGCTAAACCATCATTAGTTGGCATAATGATTCTTCTATCTTCAAGATTACTGTTAAGTAATTTTTTAATGTTGTAAGGACATTTTGTGGTTTCTAATATTTGTTTTAATTTGTACTGTTGAACTGTATGAAATGGTCTTTTGATATCAATCGTGATTACGGCAGTGTGTAATTTTGCAGCTCTGTTCATAAGTTAATCTTATTAATGAGTGTCATAAGGGCATCGTCTACTGATCTGCCTTGACGAAAGCCAAACTGGTTGCAATTAAAATAGCCAGTAGATTCCAAGTAATAATTAAGTCGTTTTGTTGTTATTTTCTCTAAGAGTTTACCAATAGTAGGTAATAAATTTTCACAGTACCAGCCTGCACCAGAGGTATAGTCCTCCTGGGAGGAGCCATCAGTATATTTATGGAGCCATTTATCTCTTGGAAATGTATTTGCAATAGTTCCAGTTGAATGTGCCCTAGTCACCTTCAGTGAACACGCCGGAACTTCGGTCACGTTCCAATTTGACACATTCGGATGATGAGAATGGTTCCCCAACAAACTAGTCTACCGGGGACGTTGAAAATGAATGTTAAGTAAGTATTAATTAGTGTTACTAAGAGACAAAAGTTGTAAATTCGTAAAAATTAATCGGCGCTGTAAATATTGTTCCATTTTGTAAGACTTTCATTTGTTGTGGGTTTTATTTCACTATATGGTTCGATTTCAAATGTCTAAAATATGATTATGCAAATTATGTAGGTCCGATTTTAGATCAAAAGTTCTGTTTTCCATTTTCTATTACCTTTTATTCACCGGCATGCATGTTTTTGCTTGCTTAAAAAAGTTGCTGTAATACCCACCTGTTACTCATGGAGCACCTTGCGGATATGAAATCTTGAACTCCAAATGTGGATGGTCTTCGTCATTCAGAAGCAGAACGAAGCAAAAAACCCCTAGACATGGACTTAACTCTCAAAGGTTCATTTAAAATGGAGGATATTGCAACCACGACTTATTGAAATTGCCCACCATTAGCAAACACGACTAATTTTCGGTTGGCTCGGGATTTGAACTCACTACCATTCCATCGTAAGAATGAAAGTTAACTTAGGCCACCGGAGCGCTTAGAAAATGTGCTCACGCAAAAATCATTCTTAAACAAAGCTAGGATAAATACATGTTTATGTTTGAAAATGTAGGTGTAGTAGTTGTTACGCCATTATTTAACGGGGCTGTAACACAGTCAACTTAATCTTTTATAATGCTTTCTGAATAAGGTGAACAACCAGGCCATAAAGCTAAATAACTAACGAGAAAAACATTTTTAAATTCAGTTTTGAAAAATAATTATGTTTCTATGACTCCTCCTTTAAAGTCGCAAATACAAAAATCTTAAGTTTTTCCAACTTTTATTATAATTTAATTAAATATCATAAAAATATCATATATATCTTATACTTTATTTCTGTTACTGGGCATCCTTCCATTCAGGTCCACAAATACTTGCAACATCATTTAAGAATTTACGATTGTGTCACCATCCATCGCACATCTTGGACATTCACACGCAATTAAGTTTAACTTACCATTCAAGGATATCTTTCTATCCTTTACCAATCAATAAAATGAAACATTCGACTGTGCATTCGCTCATAATAGTATCGAGCAGTATAAAATAATAGATCATAAAGAAATGTATTACTTTATAAAAAAAATACAAGTATTTTCCTATTTTAAAACCAAACGATAGCGTAAAATATTAATATTGTATTAAATTGTGTTCTGTTCAATCGCTTAGAATGAAAATTATTTGCATTTTTAAAAATATATTTTTTATATCTCTTAATTAGATACTTGCATATGACGTCATCGAATGCGAGAGGATAAAGTTGTCTGCTTACTTCCTAGAGAAAAATTGAAAATAAACTTATGCTATACAATTTATCTTGTGAAATAAACACCGTAATCCTTGAAGAATTAGTATAAATCGCTTGGATACTGAAACGAGGAGAGAGAGAGAAAAAAAATTAGAATTCAACTCATGGTTAAAAAATATATATATATATTTATTTTATCAATTCCTATGGGTCTCAAAAGCTCTGCTGGAACGTATAGAAAAGGTATTAACAGACGACCCGTTTTCTTCCTAAGTTGTCAGCTTCTTGAAATTAAAAAGTATCTAATACAAATTAATTAATTAATTTTAAAATATTTATCCCAGTAATATTAGAATATTACTATTTTTATCTGAATTTCGAATAGATTTAGTGATCTTTACTAAAACAGTCGTTTTAATATATTTTGAGGGAAAAAATTTTTCATTTGCAAATTATTTTTAGAACTGTTACGCCGTGGTTGGTATAAAATCGCAACCAATTAAATTGCAGCTCGAAAATTGTCATATGAAAGACCAAAGAATGGGCACTTTAAATTCTCTGCATTAAAACAATGCAGCCTGGCTTCGTAATCTGCTAAATTGTCTCCGCATTTCATCCTCAGCAATGGGACGGGTCCAAATGAGATACAACCTGCAATTAAAGAAAGCACAATTTTAAATTATTTCAATAAATTTGAATAATTTTTTTCAAGATACAAATATGTCAATACTCCAATGGAACAGCACGCACGTTAAGATTCTTTCTAGAATCTGAGACATGCCGTATTTTTGTCGAAACTCATTTCACGAAAGAATTGCAATCATCAAGACATTTCACAACCACACCTATAATAGGAAATTTTATTCCAAAAATGTGAGTTTGCTTAGATGTCATTCTATTCTTACTAACACTTTTTTCACCAGACCATGACTACAAACAGAAAAGATTTGTAAGGTCTAAAAAATTAATGTAAAAAAAAAACATAAATGAAACTGAGAAGAGAAAAAATATTGAAAAAAATATGGTGGAGAAACGAAACAAGTCATTCTCAAGCAATTACTGTTTTAACTTTATGCTGTCTTTAGTTTTGTCAAAAAACAAGGATGTTGTAGCTCTTTTCTCAGAGCGGAATCTCACTACTGAAGATTTGCTAAAATATACACACCAAGTGTTGGAATATGTTTACAAATTTAATCTTACGGTGTTGGCTGATATTTCTGATAACAACCGTATAAATCGAAATATGTTTATGCAGTTCTGTGGAGGTGAATTAAAATCAGCCATTCAACATCCATTTCATCCTGAGAAAAAACTTTTTTTCATGTTTGACAATGTACATATAATAAAAGCAGTTATAAATATTGGCTAAATCAAACTTTCACAAAACAGCTTTATTTTTCCCAAGCCCTACAGAGGAAAAGTTGTGTCGTGGACATTTAGCAGCCTTGAAGGAACTGCACGAGTTAGAAAAGAATTCTTTTGTTAAAAAAGCTCCAAAATTATCCCATAAAGTACTATATCATAGTAATATGGAAAGACAAAATGTAAGTAATGCTTTAAATCTGTTTCATGAAATAAAATGTGTTGCGTTAACCTTAAATAAGGAAAAATTGAGCCCAGATGCAATGGACACTAAACTGTTTATTCAACATATTTCTACATGGTGGGAAATTATGAATGCAAAACATCCTTTCAGCAGTCACCGTTGTTTGCATAATCTAGCAACACCAATCAAAAGTGTAAATGATAAAAATAATTTTATTTTTAAAGGAATTTAACATTTGGTTGACAAAATATATTGAACTTAGCACTTTAAATGCAGAAGATAAAATATCTCTTGGTATTCCTCGCAAAGGAGGTATGTTGTCAAAAGAAACATTTTGTGCTTTTAAATTTACAATACAATCTGTAATTGAAATTGTTTATTATTCATTTGAAACGCTTGGTCTTTCTTATGTTTTACTTGGAAAATTTCAAAGTGATAATTTAGAAGCTCGTTTTGGTCAATACCGCCAAATGAGTGACGGGAATTATAATGTATCTTGCATGCTGAGTTTTGAATCTGAAAAAAAAAAATTAAAAGTGCTTAACCTGATTACTTTATATTCCCAAAAAGAATGTAAGTTGCAGTTAAAAGATTTATATTTTGTTTGCCAAGATTAAGAAAATTGTGAAATACCTGAGCAATTCTATGATGCTTTAAATACTTCAGATGATAAAATCACGGAAGGAGTAATGCCAGTTCTCATTTATATTGCAGGCTATGTGGCTTATAAGATATATCTCAAATTAAATTGTACCGCATGTATTTCAAAACTTTTAATAGATAAAACATTCATTTTTGAATGTTCAAATGAGATTTTTTAAATATTTACCAAATATTTAAGTTTAACTGACAAGGGTGCACTTAAATGGCTCCTAGAATATTTAATATTTATTACTATTAATGCCTTTCAAATATTTCAAAATTTAATAGATGAAACTTATGAAAATTATTTGTTATCCTTATGAAAAAGCATTATTTGTTCAACTTGAAAATCTAGAATTAATTGGGTTAATATAAAAAAAACATTTCGAAGGAGTACAAAAATTTAGTGGAATATATTTATGGTGGAAAAGCTACAAATTTATTAATTCATATTACAGTGCAGGATTTAGCGCCATACTGGAAGGTGAAGTTGGCGATATTAAAAGAGTTTCAAAGTTCTTTTTCTAAGACGTTTTAAATGTCTTTCGCAGAGCTCAAGTTTCGAGACGAAACTTCTATTCAATTTACATCGTAGTTGAAAGCAAATTTTGACTATTATTGTCAAGTTATTGTACAATGGTGACTATTATTGATAGCTTAGTGATTTTAAAGGTATATGTGTGAGTTGGTTGTACCAAATATATAAATTATTCAGCACTTTGGTTAAGGAACTACAGTTTCGTGTGGGAGTCAAAGAGGCAGAAAAAGCCTTACTACATGTCATGTTACAGAATATAAGAGTTACTACATGTCTAACTATACAAATATTTATGCTTCATCATTATCATGTCGGAAAAGAAAGCATGAAACTATCATGCATCCGAGGGACAGAGAAGGAATTAAAAAGGGGACAAGTTTCATAAATTGAATCATGTTTTTAAGACATTTGTGTTGAATCATGTTTTTAAGACAAATGAATTGTGTGTTCAAAAAGGATTCTTATCTTAATGTTCCCAATGTATAATAAAAATAAAAATAGATAAACTCTTGGTGATAGAAAGAGTTTATGTTGTGCAGAAAAGTAAGCTGCACAATAATTGCTCCTCGAATTGAAAAGTCTCCTCATGTAGTTCTAGGCTACAGTGCGGAAAAAGAAAGAATACACCTGTTTATATTTTCCTGAACAATTTGATCAACCTCCAGCATTTGATGAGGATGATGTTCTGCAAAAAGCAACAGTTTTGAAACCATGTGCTTGGGTATTTGGTTCATATTAAAATAAACAGATTGAAATAAATATTTTCACTGCAATAAACACTGAGGTACTAGGCTCTAAATTGATTTTGCTAAGTACCGCTACTATATAAGTGGCAGATATGTTTGGGAATTATCACACTGCGCGAGCACTATTCGATAATAGTAATCAGTCGGTCTTTGTATTTAAACACTACTTGAAAAAGTTAAATTTAAAACTAAATAAGAGTAGAGTCGTGATTTCTGAATTGAATAGTGCTGCTGTTGTTGTGGATACACTGACACAACATATCACAAGAGTATCAGAACCACCGTTCTTTTGCCAACAGGTGTCATCGATCCACCATTTACACCCCAAGAGCTCCAGTATGTTGTTCAGAAACTGGTTAACTCAAAAGCACCTGGTAATGATGGCTTAGATAATGTAATTGTTAAGTTGGTTTTTCGCTGCAACCGCTCATTCTTGCTTGATTTTTCAACACATGCTTAGAACATGCTCATTTCACTACAACTTTTAAAGAAGGGCAGGTGATTTTCTTCAGAAAGACGAACAAAGACCCACAACTAGCGACCTCATACCGGCCAATTTGTCTTCTGCCCACATTTGTTAAAGTCTTAGAGAAGCTTTTGATTGACCGCCTCAAGCACTCACTCTTACAGACGAACTTTCTTTACGACAGGCAATTTGGCTTTCGGTCAAATAGATCAACAGACCAAGCAATCTCCAAAGCAATAGACGTTATCAAACTGAATCAGTACAATGAATTATATACCGCCCTTGTCAGTCTGGACATACAGCAGGCATTTCACTCTTTGTGGTGGCCTGGCCTCAGGCATGCCCTTACCAAAACTGCTGCTCCACCTAACATAATAAACTGTCTTTCCAGATTTTTAAAACAACATAAACTTTACGAGGCACTTAGCGACTCAGAATTAGTCAGCATGGAGCAAACTGGAGGATGTCCCTAGGGATCCATTGGTGGCCCGATTCTTTGAAACATCTATTACAACAAAATCCTTACTACAAATTTCTCCACCTCCCACACCGAAATTGTTGCCTTCGCTGTTGACACCCTGCTCGTCATTAATGGTAAATCGAAAGAATTAATTAAAAAGAATTGTAATGAATCATTGAAATTGTTCTCTTCAATGTGTGAACAGCTTAAACTTATTGACTCTTCACCCTAATCTAGAGTTATGATCATCGGTACAAAGAATAAAAGACCTAAATCCAATCCCAAAATTACTCTTAATGGTAAAAGACTAAATCATACCCGCTGTCTCAAATACCTCGGTGTGGACATTGATACTAAGCTCTCGTTCCTTCTGCATCTGCGAGCTATTAAAACTAAAGTTATTTTGATCGCACAAAGGCTAAAAAAGATTGTTAGACTGCAATGGAGACTTAAAGGAAGAATCACTAAGATAATTTACCTCGCCATAGTAGAAAAAATGATTACTTATGGTTGCTCCGCCTGGGCATTTCCAATGACTAGCAAGAAAATCAAGCTCTTCAACAACATCCAAAGATTCTTCCTTCTCCTTAGCCGATTCTAGGGGCTTTAAGACTTCCTCGACAGCAGCCTTAGCCACCATCGCAGGTCTCCCACCACTTCATTTGATAGTTGAAAAAGAAGCATTCAAAACTCAGATTCTGCAGCTTCGCGAGAATGTTGCAATTGACGGCCAGTGGCTTACACCCACCAGTTTTGAGATGCCTGTTCACAAAGACACGGTTCACCCAATCAATAGGCTAAAAACACTCGAATTATCAACTTGCCGAACATTCCCTCATTCGAGCATCCTATCCTTCACCCAGCTGAAGAACTGCATTACTGCATTGATGGTTCCAAGCATGACGCTGCAGTAGGAGCTGCCTTTGTGGTTCTCCAGGGAGACACAGAGGTACACTCAACACAGTTAAAATTGCGAACAAACAACTCTGTCTTTCAGGGTGAAGCACTGGCCTTATTATCAGCCCTAAACCATGCACTGGATGCCTCTCCTTCACCGGCCACCATTTGGACAGACAGCTTGTCTGTTTTAATGGCACTCCGCAACCCAATTCACTCATCCCCTCTTATCAATGCCATACTATGCAAACTCCATCTACAATCATCTACTCAAATCCGTCTCTCCTGGGTAAAAGCATTTGCTGGAATTGTGGGAAACGAGCTGGCAGATCAATGAGCAAAGGAAGCATCGGTGAATGAGAATATATTGCAAATTGACCTACCACTTCCACGAACCCACCTTCTGCAGTTCCTTAAGCAGAGACTCAAACAGCAATGGCAAACCAGCTGGGACGACTCTTCAACTGAGCACTTCACACACAGTATTATATCCCATGTTACAAGGACAGGCTCATCTCCAATCCAATGATCATCTTCCTTATAATGAATCAAGGATTTTTCCCAGTATACTTCCACCGATTCGGTAAAGCCACTTCCCCACATTGCAGCTGCGCGAGCGGCAGTGAAGGCAATGCTTTGCATTATGTGGTACACTGCAGCTATACGGAAGGCCTCCACATAATTCACCATCCCTCACAATCAGATGTCGCATTCATAAAGTTTATTATTGGTGATAAATTTAGAGCTAAAAGAGTAATGAAAATTATGTCCATGCTGGTAACAAAATGACTGGACTTCTGCGCCACGCCAGTTCAAACCACATCACAAATACAAAATGACTCTGAACTTAACCTTTCAGATGTTGATTAAAGCAAGGACAAATGCAGCACACTTCCTTAATTTTGCAAATTTTTGCTTTAATTTTTCATATTATCTGTTGCACACATTACTGTATTTAGCCTAGAATTTTCTTTTTCATGTCTTTTCCCTAATAAGTAAGATTCATTATAAATATCTTTTCTAAACTGTGGGTTTTTTCTCAAATTAACAAGACTAGTTATGTCACTTCTGTACTTTTTGAAATTTTATGAATGATTCACTATCTGATATATATAATTATTCCTTCGCCTACTCTATCTTTTTTTTATTCTATGTTTAACTTTGCCGATTTTTTTTTTCATGGAATTACTGTATCGTTTTCCTGTAATATGTGATCAAATGTTTTTTTTTTTTTTTTAAAAGAATTTCACTTTCATGCAAATTTGTAATCCCAAATTTAGACTAAAATAGATGCAGTGGTTAATAGTAATCTCAACCACCTTTTGTACTTACTTAATCTCTTCTGGTTTAATTTACATTACTTAAGTCTTCATTTTTAGTTTTCAATTTTTCCTCTCTTCTTATGTACCTAAATGTAATTTGTTTCAATGAACCTCTTTCTTTGACACGTGATACAGCTGTAGGCTTGAAAGTCCAACATTATATTCATTTTTAGTTCTCAACTAATTAGTCGAGTTCTGGATTTCAGCGGGCACCTGGCACTTCGTGCAAGGTATTTGTTTCTCTAGTTTGAAGAGGGGATGGAACCTGAGAACCGATAGGTACAGACCAGAGCCTCCTTTTCTCGTTTTTATTGTTTCTGTTGTGGATACATCAATGAAAGACAAAATTTCCAATCGGGATGGTAGCCGTCGACTTGTGATAGAACTGCCAGTTGTTCCAAGCATAACGGATTATGCTACTACGCAACAATTTGAAATAAATACTCTGGAATCAGAGAACATGAAGTTGCCAGAGGAAAATTTTAATAAACCTGGGAAAAAAGTGGATACATTATTGAAGACTCAAATGTTTCTTTAAACTCTTAAAACGTGTCACGGGAAGCAATTATAAATGAGTTGATGTTGCAGAACTCGGTATTTATTTTTGTGTGTGTGTGTCAGAAATGAATAGCAATCCATTTGTGCATTGTGGCTTAGTTTTGGGAGAGCTAGATAAAAGTAGGAGAAACTTTTTGGATGTCGAAAACTCGGAATTAGAAAGAGATTCCATTAAAGGCTCTTTCTGTGAAAATTATTTCATTGAAACTCAATGCTGCGCTAAAT
Source organism: Latrodectus elegans (assembly GCA_030067965.1). Lineage (NCBI taxonomy): Eukaryota > Metazoa > Arthropoda > Arachnida > Araneae > Theridiidae > Latrodectus > Latrodectus elegans. The sequence continues at coordinate 137,490 of JAHZMJ010000070.1, read as the reverse complement.
AAGGTTATCTGATAAAAAGGAAAATAGATTGCAAAAATGCAAAATTGTAAATGCAAACCTGCAAAATTGTATAATTAACAGCGTTACTCCTAGAAGAGATGCTACAATTATTTGGGCATGAAAAACCGCAAAGTGGCAAACTTTATTTCATTATAAATATGTTTATAAATTTTTAGTATTTTTAACGTTACGTTATAATATATTTTACATTTATACATTATTAATAACAAAGAATTTAAGTGATTGTAGGGCACATTCCCTTTCTAAACGGAGAAAATACTTTCACTTTAAGTAAGGTTTCTATTTGTGGTACAATCTTTATGCTACTTTGTAAATGTTAAATAAATAAACAGTAAGATCCCGCTTAACGTTGTTGTTAGCGGTGTTTTAGTTTAATCTCTTTTATTTGAATGTGTGGATTCCCCGAAATTGCACGCATCTTTAGGCTTTACGATACCCGAAGCAATTTATCTGTGTTTCTCCTTTTAAGTGGTGTTGTACGAAAATATTTTTATCGTTTCAAACATTTGCTACCTAATCAACTGCCTTAATAACCGTAGATTAGATAACTTTCTTAATCCAATCTACGGATCAAGGCGTTGTATCCAATTTTAAGGCTTATTACTTGCTGTCAACTTTAAAGCAATTGTTTGGAAAACAGACGGAGAAGAGAAACAATCCATAAGAGAGTTTTGGAAAAACTACAATATCATGAATGCTGTTAAAACATAAACCGTTCTTGGAATCGCGTAAAGAAAAACATTTAGAAGTGATATAAATGAACATTTGGCCATATCTAAGGAAGGGCGGTGACACTGGACACTCTGTCGATATGAATGAAATAGAAGAAGAAGAATGCATTTAGCAGAACAAACCAGTTTAGATGAGATAACTGTGGAAGATGTCGAAGAAAAATTTCTACAAACGGCAAAAAGTCTTCCTAATGATGAGCTCAAGGAATTAGTGGGCCAAGTAGACCAAAAAGAACTTTCAACAGCGTTTCTGAATACCAGTTTGACCACTGTTACAAAAATTATGTGGCAATAAGAATGCCCAAATTTTGACTGGAGATCAGAGGCAAGAATATGGATGCCTTATCCACTTAACAACTTCTTACAGAACACAAAAGGAAAACGCAAATTACATTAGATACCTACTTGATAAAAAAGCAGATAATTAGAATACAGAAGAGACTGATTGATATGACGTGAAAACATACTGAGACTTATTTTACTTATTTTGATTTGCTTATTGGTTAATAAGTTTCCATATTTTCAAGAAATAAATTTTTGTTTTATTGCTATTAAAAAGTAATAAATAATATATTAAAATATTTGACCAATTTTCTACCCATCTTCCTCTCACCCACTTATTTACATGATGAGATAACCTCTTTTAACGCTGCTTCATATTATGATCTACTTTGATGAAACGTATAAACCGGGTTAAGAGGAGTCTTAGTGTATAATATATACCTGGCTCTGTCTATGGAGAGGGCCAGGTTTATATTATACACTAAGACTGAATAGACTGGCCCTCACTTATGGAGAGGGCCAGGTACCTATTACCACCAAGAGAACAGCAATTGAACGACACTATTACGGTGGTACAGGATTGCTCGTTTGGGGTGGAATTATTCTGCGTTCCAGAACTAACTTGCATGTTCAGAATGTAACCATGACAGGCCACATCTATCGGAATTTCATTTTGGAACATCATGTATGTTTGTTTCAGGGCGTCATGGGTACAGAATTTCTGTTTATGGATGAAAACGATCGTCCACACCATGCAAACATTGAAGACGAATGCCTTCAATCGGAGGATATCACCCATATGGACAGGCCAGCTTACTATCCGGACTTGAGTCCAATAGAGCATGTGTGGGGCATGTTTGGTTGATAAAATGCAGCCCGTTAAACCCCTCCTAAATGTATACCGGAATTTCCGAGAGCATTGCTTGATGAGAGGTGTAATATTCCCCAAGATCAGATCAATGATTTGATACTCAACATGCCTAGGCGTTGTACAGCCTATATTGCATCGTCTGATGAGCATACTATGTATTAACCATCGTACCAACCATGTTATATTGGGTTTTTGTAAGTAGGTTCTTTTTCGAAATTTGCCCTAGGGAGTAAAAATGGCAGTTTTTTATTAATGATATCAAACATATAGATTCTTTTTTGCTCTTTACTTTTTGTTGAATTAATAGACTTTACATCTAAGTCACATTTCTTTTGCTCCTATATCTTTCTTTGCCTGAACTTGCATTATCCTTAATTTATGGACACGAGTGTACTTTTAGAATTCTATCAAAATTTAGTATTTCATAAAAATTACTCAAACATTTCACAGGGAAAATTTCACTCTTTATAATGCTTAATATAACATAGTATATATTTGCAATCTACTTATTTGTTTTAGTCTTGGCAGAATGTGGATCTTAAGTAAAGGGCATTAAACTTGCAATCATGTAATCGTTTCTTCCAAATTTAAATAACTAAAAGGTATTTTTTCTTTTATTTTATGAGTTATTTATTTTTCTTTTAAAATATAATTTTCTTAAAATTTATTTCAATAAATCTCCTTAACATATAATATATATATATTCCTAATATATAAAAGAATTTAATTAAAAAGCAACCATTTATATTATTTTCAATTTTATCAATTCTATATATTTTATATGAAATATGTTTATAAAATCAAAATGCGATTTTTTTTTGAATAAAAATTATAAAAATAAATTTTCAAATATTAAATTCTTAGTAATATTTAATATAAAAGGACAGTCACTGCAAATGTAAGCTCCAAAAAATATAGAAATATAAATTCCAAATATATGTTTATGTAGTATTATTTGATTTAAAATAATCTTAGATTTTCCTTTTCAAGCACTCTGCTACTTTTATTTCAAAATAATACATTTTAATCTTAATCTTTTTGAAAGCGGCGTGTTTTCATCAGTAGATCTTTAATTAAACTCTAAGATATTTTATTACCAACGGCTGGATCTTTGCGAGCAACTCTTCGTCACACAAGGGAGGAAACTGACGCTCATTTATCGTTATCCGGTGGGCCAAATCATGGAGGTGAGTAGCATTATATTTGTTACTCCACCACAAATCTGTCTATAGAGTGAGTCACATTCCTTCATCGCCTCAGTCTAAATGGCAAAAAAACACAAAAAGGAACATTTATGGTCAGACCGGGATTTAAACCCGCTGCGAACAGCATAATAGGCGAAGCTGCGTTGGCCTGATTGGTTAGGGCTCTTTCTCACTAGCGGAAGACAGTGAGTTCGAATTCCGATCTTAACTGAAGATCCATCGTAAAGGCGGCTGGGGCACGTTAAAACTAGGTGTAATTGCAATGTCCGCCAAGTGAAATGATACATCTGGTGATGGCACAACAAATATTGGGATTTTCTTGCTTAGTCCCTGCTTCAAAATCACGAAGATTTCACCCATCTGTTTTCATCTAACTTTAAAAGACCAACTCAATACACTCAATACAAGGAAGCATACTGGTGAACAACAACAACCTAAGAAGCAGGGACTCTAAACAAACATCCACTGGCCAGCTATTTTAGAACAATCCTTCCTGTTTAGCAATGTAGCATAAGTTTCGTGACTTCTTCGGAATTCAGACTGAAATTCTGAACTTGATTAAAAGCCGATCTTGTGACTAGAATGTAGGGCACAATTAGAAAGTTGGTGAAAAGTGTATTGGAATTTTAATGGGAGATGAAAATGACTTTGAATTCACGATAATGTTTCACTCGTGAATAAAATGTCAACCAAGTCGGCTTATAGAAGTAAAATAACTCTCGGAGGAAAGTGTTCCATTCATAGAAGATACTTGTTGTAAAAATTGTCATCAAGTGACTTCCAAAATGAAATAATTGGGCTCACAATTTAACGAAAAATTTACATTTTGTCCTCAAGTGGTAATAGCATCACACATGTCACCGTTCATGATGAAAATATTACACTTGTCCGATTTAGAAGGGTCAAGATTGTCTTCTTCAGTACATTCCATATACTCTTAAATCAAACTCTTACCTTTTGAAATCATCGTCTCATTTTGGATACTACAAAATTCTATTCAATGCTTCCTATTTTTTTCTTTCGTGAGTACAATCTGACATAGAAAGTCCCAATTCAAGCCCAGAAAGTTATGCGGTTAAATTTTGATGTAGATATTTTAAAATTAATTACATGAAGTTTAATCTGTTAAAAGAAATTATTTTTCAGGAAAGAACATGATTCTGATATCATCTTTGAAACGAAATAGTAGTGAAATGGACACTGAATGAGGGACACATTCTTAAAATATTTTTTGCTTAACACTAAATATGTTAAACACATTAAATTATTTTCTATACTTTGCTTAAATTATATACTTTGCTTAATAGTTAATACTTTAAATAAATTTCAAAACTTTTTTCTATACAGCTTCTAGTGTTTTTAATACTGTGCTGAAATGAATTAAATAATGAAGTTGATATCGGGATTATGGTAAGCATTAGGATTCAAGGAATGCTACTCTATATATTCCAGGAAGTTTGATGTTACTCTTACCAGTGCTTAGTTTATCATTTCTTAAAGTATATCTTCATTGCTTTTTAAGAAAGCGCGCCATGACTAACAATGATGCATTGCTCACCCTGTACTGGAAAGCTTTCTTGTGTAACATTAGAAAGGGGAAATTTTGTGTGTTCACACTCAGTTTGCTTTCTATCAAACGTAAATATGAAGAATTCTGTTTAGAAGCTCCTTAAACTTCGAAACTAATATTTTGCTGCAAAAAATTTTATTTAAAATTTAATATTTATTTAATTAATTGTAGTGATAAATCTATTAAAGAGATTTTCACACTTTTCACAAATCCATAATGTACCATTAAAAATAATACAATACAAACATAATAAGTATTTTAGTACATTTTGTTAAAATCGCATCTTCAATCCCATTTCAATCCCATTCAATCCCATTTCCCGAATGTAATGCATATAAAATTTATATTGGAAATTATAAGAGATGAAATAAGATTATATTGTTATTAAATTAACAGGAATTAATTATTCTCCTTAACTTACATTTTTTATTGAAAAATAAAATAATTGATTAATTACCAGCACTTTTTCAATGTATTTGTACCACATCGACATAAGTGTAAACATATAATTAATTGTACATGTTCTATATATCTTTATTTCAATATTTTAAACCGCTACGCCCGCGCGAATGTATATTTAAATTGATCTCATTAGTTCTGTATTCCGCATCACCATTTATGCAATTCATTTAAATTGATAAAATTAACAAGTTAAAAACACGTTCATTCATTAAATTATTTCATGTATTTAGGAATAGTTTTACAAACTTTTTTTGAACCAAATTTTGAAGAAAAGAAAAATTTCTTAAATTCCATCAAAAAATAATGATAACAAACGTTGAGTTAACTTATTTTATTTATAAACCAGAATTATAAAAATTTTGAACCAAAAAAATAATAATACATTAAATTTTGTCACCCAGAAAACAATAATTATATCTTCTTTATCCGAAATTCATCTGTTGTAGTTGCACACATCTGAAGCTTCTGTATATCCTCTACCTCCTGTGAAATAAACCTGCTGTATCAATCAATTTTGAAGACATATTTCTACAACTGAATTAAAGAATGTGTTTTTCTCACCCAATGCTGCTCCTTTTCATTATTGTACACTTTTTTTGTTTTGAATATGTTTAAATATTTCTGGCTGGAAATAATGGCTTTATTTATATATAAAGTTTGAAACTGAATCCATATTTTTTCCAATTGTTAAATCAAATATCCGGCCACTTAGATTTATGTTTTTAGGTTCATCTTTTTGAAATTTGTAAAAGTGTTTTGAGAAATCAATAAAAAACAGAGAAAAAAAAAACAAATACTTTAAGAATATAAAAAATAATATTACTTGTACTTTAAAATTAATGCCAAAATTTTAAATGTTTACTTTTAATCAAGTTATTACATATTTGATAAAAAAGAATAAATAAATAAAAAATAGAGAATAAATTTTAAAAAAAATATTAAAATTAAACTTTTCAGCTTCCAAGTATTGCACCCATTTTCTTTTGTGGAACTGAAAAATCAGCAGAATTTAAGGCGGTCTATACATTCCTATTCTTCGTGGATGGGAAGATGATTTCTTATGGATGCTGCGCATCTCGCCCAAAGTAGGGGAGAGAGGGTGAATCGGATGGTGTTGCAGCTTGCGCAGTCTTCAGTTGCGCCTTCTTGCAGCATGTCAGCCAGGCGTGGAAGAATGTGTGGTTCGCGCAAAGTGGGCGAACGTGGGTGTTTTAAGTGGTAACAAGCCCACACAACTTCGCAGAAGTCAAACTGCAGTCCGCTTACTAACAAAAGTAAGGACGCAATCTTGGAAGCCGATAAGTTCTTAAAAACTGCTAAATTTTAATTAAAAAAATAAAATAAAATAAAGAAGATAGTATCCCTTCCTGCTGGGATTCAATTATACAACAGAGAAGGATAACTTGGTTGTTAAGAATATTCTATATTTGTTTGATCCAATATATTAACTATCTATCATTGATTTATAATTAATAATATGTCAATAAATAATAATAAATATGTTAATAAATAATTTCTAGGTAAATTTATAATAATACCAACTACCCCAGATACTTATTCTAAAATTAATTATTAAGTACTTATTTAAAACTTTGATATTGGTGCTATATTTTAAATTATATTGAACTTTTAGGAAACAGAATTTGGCATTCTGGATTATAAAGCATCCTGGCCCTTTTTAGGAATAACAATTTGTGTTACACGTTTTCAAACTTACAGTCGAGATACAATTTAGATTTACGTCATTTATTATTATAAATAAAAATTTCATTAAAAACGTTATAACACTATCCCCTACAACCACCCTTCGCTCCTTTTCTAGTTCTTTTTATTTTATAGTTATACAGAAAACGAAATCAAAAAGAATAAAATTGTAGTAGACTATTGGAGAAAAATGCCGAGAAATTATATGTTAATAATATTATGAAATTATTTTTGAAAATATATATATATCTGAAATAAACCTAGTTACTGTAAATACAAACATTTTTTGTTCTTACTCGCTGTTGAAAATGCTACTGAACTGAATTTAGATTCTTTTTCAATTTTGGTAATTTCTTCTACTTGGGTGAGGTCAACTATGGTTTCATCTTCTTCAGGAATAGTGTACAAAACACGGGCTATTTTTTGAGGCTGTTCTGTTGGAAGATTGTCAGAATTTGGGAGGAAATTAGGCTTTATTTTGTGGCAGAAATCCAATTTTTAGAATATTTGATAGCAGGAACAAGCTTTTTCTTATTATACTTTTTTCTTTTTATGATGGTTGCCATTATTGTTTAGATGCACTGGGGGTTAGCGTTGCGGCTGGTAAAGAAAATGATGCACATATGTTTGTAAAATCTATTTTCTATTCTGTAAATAATATTTTCATTGTTGTAAACAACAATGTGGCTTTGAGTCATTTATTAGTAAAAAATTCAATTACATTTAAAATAATGATACAGATAACACATTGTTCAGATTGGGATTCTGTGAGTTTTACTGGTGAAAGGTCAACATTACACATTGTTCAATGTTTAAATTCTAACAGTTAATTGAAATTTATAAAGAAGCGAACTTTCAGTTTAAAGATTTCAGAAATATTTATATGAAAACGTATGAAACATGAATTTATTTCAGCACTACCTTACATTAATTTACAAAAGTACTTAATGTTGTTAAAATAAAAACTAATTTGCAACTGTTGAAACAAAAGTAATTAATAATTAGAATGTTAATTTACTTTCCACCCTGTAGAATATGATATCATAGAATGCTAGAATAGACATATTTATATCACTTCAAAACATTATTTATAACAAAATCATTTTATTAAAAATATGTTTTACAGATATAATGTTTAATAGTGCCAATACAATTAATTTCCAGTTATAATTTTATTTATCCTCGTGTACTAGTTCCATAATTAAAACACTATAATAATAAAGTGATTCTAGTGAAATTGTCCCTCTAAAAATTGCTTATTATATTTTAGAATTGTTTAACCTTTTAAATAATTCAATCTCATCCAATAGTAATTTCAATAGTACATCTATCCCTCAAAGGGGTGACAAAATTGTGGAAGTGAAGGCTCATTATACAAGTCTGAATATTCAAAGCAACTTATCTTGAGACTTCGATCAAAATATCGCTTCGTCAAACAGTCAATCACATTTTCGATGAATTGAGTTACACAGTTCGTTAGAAAACAATAAAATAATTTTTGATTCTGTCTTTTGCAACTAAAATTCAAAATGACTAAGAGTAAAAAATTTAGCCACAAAATTAAATAAAGCATTAAATATTTGTGTATTTTTCAATCGCATAAATTTCTTGTTCAGTTAAAAATAGCACACTTAAACAAATAAATTCGCTTTAAAATATTGCTCTTAATTTTTTTTTGATAAAATTGGACACATATATATTAAATTCAAATGCGAATATACGCAAATATGTGATGTAATAATCTGTGCTTGATATTTGTCAGTTGCCATGTGTTGATGCACCGCTTAGTAATGAATTGATTCCAGTCAAACGTTTGTTGGTTTGTCGCTCAACGGTCATTTTTTGCACACGAGGGCTAATTAAACCGGGACCTACGGTTTAAAGTGGATTCCGAACCATTACAAACATCCATGACCAAGGTGGGATTCGAACCTATGAACTGTTGAACCGAAGACAAGAGCGCTAACCATTCGGCTCCAGTCAAACGTGGCACTAATACCAAACTACGTTTATCAGTTAATTGTTTTTAGTGAATTTATTAGGCTAACGAAAAAAAAAACCCCCCAAATTTTACTACATTTGACTCTTACTTTTGGCAAGCTGTGACAATGATGTTCACTTTAATCTAAATGCTCTATCAGGTAAAAAAGTTTTATGGACTTACTCTTTATTGATTTTTAATATGTAGATTTATTTTTTCAATAAAATGATTCAACAAACTTTTTTTTTGTAGTTTCTTTTGAAATATTACAAGTTTTTTCTCACCATTTATTATAAGGAATCAATCCTATTTCTCATAAATTCTTCCTATATTTAATAAATAGTTTATAGTTCATAGAATACTCATTAAAGACGGATAGTTAATTACTGAAATAAAAAAACGAGCATGAATTACGTGAATAGATTAATTCGCTAAAGGAAGAGAAAAGCTTATGTGAAATAACATAAAACTCTTATAATAAAATATTTTTATTAATATAATAAAATAGATTTCAAAAAGTATTGAGATATGTTATCTGGATTTCAAAGCAAATGTGAATCTAAATAACTAATTCAATGCTTTTAAACGTAAAGAATCTAGAAGAAGAATTAAAATTAAAACAAAATAATGACCCGGCACATACGAGGTGGTACAGACGAGATAAAAACATTGAGAAAAAAACATTTGTGTCGGGGTCGAAAGTTCAAAGTGATCGGCGGCTTAAGGATTATTTGTCAGATTTTGTGCCTAGAAATTTAAAACAATAAAATCGAATTAAAGGTTCAGCGAATCGGAAATTATTTTCTTTTTTAAAAAATTTTATTATCCCTAATTACTTTTGACAACTGTTTTTGCTTATTTATTTCACATATATTTTAAGAAAAATATTCATAAATATGAAGAATTATTTTCTCGAATGCTACACACAATATTCAACTTTAACCAGCTATTTTACAATTTGATAATTGGATATTTTTATACCTCAACATTTCTTCGCCAAGATACCGAAATTTTCTTCGAGTTCGTATCCCAGTCGATGTCAGATATTTGCATTTAAAATAAACAAAGCAAACTTTTGTCCTTCGGTTGGAGTATTTTCCTTTATATGCACCCGTCGAAAGCATGGCTATGATGGGTTGAAGTTCATACTAATTTACAAGACACTAAATTTCATTATCTTGCATGCTCGTTCGATGAACTTATGCATAGCAAATTCTATAGAAATCATACAACTCCTTCATTATGTATCAATATTTTGTTATGGGTTAAATTTTGTTAATTTTTTTTCTTAACACTGAATATCTGTTTACGGATAAAAACAAAATAATAAAAATTTTCACATTGTTCATTTGATATCACACAGATGGTATTTGAATTTTATCTCTAGATTCTCTTTATTTTGTATCTTAAATAAAATGTTTAATAAATTTTATATTTATTTCTTGATCATTAGTTTAATAGTATTCAAGTCACCAATAATTTACATACATAACAATAAATATAGTTACCAGTATAATCATTTTCAAAATGAGTAAAAAACATAGTTAATGAAAATGAACCCCAGCTGCATTTCATCATATAAAATAGAAGTTTTGGAAAAACGAAACTACACGTTGATTTTAAATGATATATGACAAATGTTTATTAGAACAATAAGACAATAGCGTATTGTATAATTTATTTTTGTTCTTTCATGAAACAAAGGAATTTGTTTTCTTTTCTTACTCATCAAAACAACTGATTGGAAATGCTGATGTAAAGTTTACAGACATCCATAGGCCAACGACCTTCAGAGAGGACTCTTTATGAAGAAAAAGTTGTATTTAGGAGAAAATCATAAAACGCAAAAGAAAATAAGCAGGAACATTCCAATAATTAAATTTGGGCGAAACAAAAATGTAATTTTCCTTTCTACCTATTTAACAGTTTTATATTTTGGAAATTTTCATTCCAGATATCATGATTATATTACGAATTCTGGACTTATAGCCATAGATTGCCTTTTTTAAAATTTTAATTCAATCTGTATAACTGTGTTTTGATTATATTTCATATTATATAATATCAAATTTTCCATGATTATTTATACATTCATAGAATATACTAGAATAGCCAGTTTCACTAATAGGAAATTTTACCATTGTATTGAAAAATGTAAATTACGACCGTAAAACTATCATTGCACAAATTACAAAATGTATAATGTATTAGTGAACTGAAAATTTCAAAGTAAAATATAATTTATATTCATGTATTTTTAAAGATAATTTAGTATTAATAACGCTTAAAGCGTTAAGGGTTTGCATAAATAGATACAAATATTTGTAAAATGTAGTCTTAACATGAAAGCAACAGAAATGTAATCTATTTTAAGATTATAAAACAAAACTATTATTGTTAGATTTGCAAAAAAAGTTTGAAGACATTAATTATAAGCATAGCTTAGGCAAGAAACATATTTAAAAATAATTTTATTTAAATTATTTGAGCGTCAAAAAAAAGTTGTAATAGTCAAAAAGCTAAATGAAACAAATTCTCGAATAAAATACACAATTTAATATTTAATTTCTGAGGAAATGAAAAGAGTTCAGAATCCAATAATTTTGTATTTACCATCGTCAAAGCACCAAAACAATTTTAAATAGACAATTAAAACATAGAAAGAACCAAAGACTCAAATATGATCCAAAAAAGTTGAATAGATTATGGACGGGATACACTAATTAAGATTACATAATAATTTTATTTAACAAGATAATTATTTTCATGGCAAGAAACACAAAAGTATGAACCAGATATCGCAAGTTTTAAACAACTGTTTGCCAGATTGTGATAATTTTTTTAAGTAAAATTTCCTTTCATTCAAGAAAAACAATTTTTAAATCCTATTTGCTTCTAAATAAAATAAAATAAAAACACAGGTTCTGTTGTATTAAAGAAGAAATTTACAAAATTTTAAATACAGAATTATAATACTGAGAAGAGTAAAGACACGAGATATTTCTTAAAAATGTGTGTTTTATAAGAATTATTTTAAAATATTTAATTTAAACTTGCTATTTTTTTTATGCATTTAGGGTCGATGTTGGCGCCTGGTTGCACAGCGCCCGCCTTGAGTCATGAAAAAGAAACCGGCAGTAGCGATGTGAGAGTCGGAGAAATAAAGTGCTTCCTTGAGTGAGTATTGAGTTAAAAACTGAGCTATTTTACATTGGTCATAGTCTCGCAGGAGAAAACCAGCAACCTATGGATCTATATAATGGCTATGAGTGATAATTTACGCCTCTGCTGAGTATCGTCAACGTAATTGAGGTATGCGACTGAGTAATTTACATGTTCTGAGAATAGATCTTTATGTACTTATTGAAGTATTAATAACTATCCAAAATGTTTAAAAGCGTAAAAAAGAGGATTTGATATTAATTGCTATTGAGTTAGGAGAAGATGTTAATGAGAAAATGACTTGCAGAATTAAGCAGTATTATAAAACAAACCCAGAAGTACGTGCAGAGAAAGATTCCGTTGTAGAATTAGCAAGTACCGTAATTGAAGAGCGAAAGTCAGATGAGTTGCGGCAACTAGAAATAGAGAAAATGAAGCTCGAACACAGAAAATCAGAAGAGCTTCAACAATTAGAAATAGAAAAAATTAAACTTAAAAGAACGAAAATAGAATTAGAAATCGCTCGCGTGAAAGCGGAATCTAAGTCAAATTTAGAAAGTGAAAATGTTGAAAATAATCAGACTGAATCTTTGGATTCTCTCATAAAATGTATCCGTACTTTAACTATAATAGATGTAAAACAATATTTGTGTTGCGTATTATGTTTTCTGTTGAATTTTAAACAAGCCTTATTTGTAATTTTTTACGATTATTCAAATGATCTCTCACAATTGATTTTTTGTTATCTTAATCTTCTTAGTAAATAGCAAAATAATTTTCTTTTGAGTTTGACAACTTGTGTTAAATATCATCCTCATTTATTTAAGTACATTTTTAAATGGTATAAATATACAGGCAATATATAACTTCATTCCATATTGCAATAAATTTGGCTTCCGATTAAAATTTTATATTAAACTAATCAATAATATTTCAATTATAAAGTTTTCAATAGTAAAGTTTCAATATTTATAATAAGTTTGAAGGAGTTATTTATAACTCCTTAAAATTAAAATATATAAAAATTGTAATGATAGCTTAAGTTATAAGAAATTTGAATGGCAAAAAACTTTCATATATCCATCAGTGTAATATGCCATTTGGGACCTATCAGCAAAGAAAATAATCCATAAAATGATTCATTATACATTTATATTATAGTATATGTCTAAAAACAGACCAGTTAGGTATCTCTGTCAATTTGTTATATTATCAATAGTCATATTTAATCAACTTGACATTTGTTTAATGATTCTTTTTATGAATAAGTTTTTAAAAGCCAAATATAAAAATGTCAGATTGAAGAAATAAAATAATGGAAAATAATCAGAAAAATTATGAATTTCAAAAAATCAGAATATTTTAGCTCATTCAATAAATTTCCAAAAAATTATCATTTGTATTCTAGTTTTAAATAATTTGTTTCGCTTAAATATTTTAACTTCGCGATGACTATGTGAAGCATTTTGTAGTCAAGTATTTTTTATTCCTAAGGAATAAAATGAACTATAACGTATACGCAGACTAGAAAATATGACGCATTACTGATTCTATATATAATTCGTTATTGAAAATTTTACAACTGTAGCGAAATAGTACTGCACAATACGGTTTTCACAGCTGTCATCGTAAAATGGCAAATCAAGTCTTTAAAAAAGAAAGCCACACTAGCCAAAAATAACTAAACGAATGACAATTATAAACACTTTTATTGTTTAGTTTATATTTGACAAATCGCTTTTTTTTTTCCTCTATTTAAACATTATAAAGAAGGAAGTTAAACTTTCTTTAATTTACTGAAGAAGAAGGAAGCAGTCATTTCGTTTTGTTCCCCCCCCCCCTCAAGAAAAAAAATGGATTGTTCCGCAATAAAATATGCACAAATTTAATTATATGTACGTGGAAAGTAAAAGTGAAAAGTTGTAAAAAATATTGAACTCGTGATTTAGAGTACGTACCTTACAAATTTCGAATAAAAAATATCGGTATTTGCAAGAGTTGTACACCAGTTTCATGAACTCAACATCTCTAAAACATTAAGATGTAAACAGATATTTAAAAAAAAAAAAAAAAAAAAAGAAAGAAAGAAAAAAAAACTAATTGTATGCGATGCATGCATTTATTAATAATTTTACATTTTAACCATGATATAAATAACTGAATCATAGTTTTATTATTTAATAATTATAAATTATTGATTTAAAACCATAAAATTTATAAACTAATACAGATGTATAATTTAAATAACTCGAAAATATATAATTAACTTGCTCATATAATATTAATTTTAATATTAAACTGAATTTATTAACATTTTTATCATAAACAATTTTTAAAGTAACTAAATGTTAATTGAGAAAAGATACTTACAATTGTTATATACTTGCTTAATATCTGAAAAGTGAATTTCCATTTCAAAACAATTTGAATTCTTTCCTTACACACTTCTTACTCAATTGATAGAAATTTTTAAAAAAGAATTTACTTTGAAATAAAAACTAATTGATATTTAAATATGCTTCAATATTAATCGGCCTCTTAATTCACACAGGTATTATCCTAAAAATCATGTTTAATTTTTTTAAAACTTAGTGAGTCAATAAGAACATGTTTAAAAAATAAAATTCACCCAAAAGAAAAACAGAAGAAAAATGGTTTATTTTTATCACTCATAATTTTCTATATACACATTAAAATTTACATATATTTATATTTACAGGATAATCGATATTTAAAAAACACACACATATATATATATATTGAATTCTATATTTGCATTAAAATTTACAAGATAATATACATATTTACACAACACATAATCATAACTTACATACGACAAAAATATATACAAATTTACATAATTGCTGGTTCCCAACATTAGTTATTAAAAAACCAATCTGTATATTCTTTGTACACATGTATATTTATTTTATTGTTATTATTTGAAGCATATTTCATCCATAGGCACTATTATTGAAATAAGTATTAATAGTAAACAATTTTGCATATTCTAGGTAGTTTTGATTTGCTTTCAATGATCACAAAATAATTTTTATAAAAAAATAGATTGGGTAAAAGAAACATTTAGATCAGTAAAATCATTTATTCATGATGTAGTATAATCAAAATATGGCAGATTACTCTTTTCACAATTCTCACATTTTTTGCGAGACTCACAAAAGTTCGTTGATTTAACAATTATTTAACAATAAACGAAATAATTAAGTATTTTTTATACAGGACATACAATTTACAATAAAATTATTTTTTTCAATTTGATAAAAATATAATATGACAAAAACAATTTTGCAGTAACAATTTTTTCAACCATATCATATAATTTACAAGATATAGATGAATACATATGTAAGATTATCAGGCAGGATTTTTATTTACGAAAGTCATTTATTTTCCATTATTTTAAATTTACCATAAATTTTATTTTAAGATAAATGTTTAATTTCATAGAAAAACATTAAAAGTATTTTCAGGAATTTCTTTCTTTCTTTCTTTTTTTTTCTTTTTTAGATATCATATTTTAATTTGAATATAAAATTTTTAAAAGCTTATGTATATAAGAAAAGTACATTCCAATGTTTACTTTTAGTAAGCAACAAATGCTAGTTTATGTCTGAATATAAGTCTTACATTTAAATTCCCTACTTAAATATTTCCCTTCTTGCACATTAAATATAAAAATTTAATTTACTGACTTTTCAAATTGGAAACTGGAATTTATGCACAAATTGAACAAACGCATCTTATGATCCAATTTTGTGATACCTCTTTATCAATGAGATTTAAAGTTTAATGAAACATCAAACCATACAGTCGTATGATTTTAAGAATAAAAAGGACGCAGTAAAGAAGCTAAATTTAAAGATATAAAAAAATTTCTAAGTAAAATATATGTTTACTTGAAACAATGGAGCTTCAATGAATAATTTGGAACAGGAAATTTGAGTTAAAAAACACTCCATCGATAAGAAGTACTCGATTTAACGCGCTGAAAGTTGACACTAATTGCGGGAAATATTATTGAAAGAACTAAATTTCAAATATTTTAAATTGTGTAACAATGTACAAAAGGTCAATTGTCAAAAGCCACTATATAAATTTATAAAACATGTAAATATTATTTAGTTCATTGTTTCCTTTTCAAATAATTAGTAAAACTATAATTTTTATTACATTTTGCAATTTAACTTATTCAACTAAAATTTTGATGCATGAAAAGCTTTATTTCCTCATTTATTTAATATTATTTAAAAACAAAAGTTTTATTTGTTTTGCTTGTTATTATTAATCAACAATAGATTAAAGTGTATCCAGCCTATTTTGTACTGCCTTCATACTAGTACCAAAGATTTTAGTTTTCAATGACTCTTCCACTTTAAGAAAATAAAAATAATATAAATTTCCAAATCTTGTTATGCTATTTAAGCATTTTACAAAGTTAGAATTATCTACAATTGAGTAATAAAAGACGGCATTTTATTGAGATAAATAGCTTAAATATAAAAATTTTTAGTTTGATAAAACATCCACAATTAATTTCCAATAAAAAGTTAGGCTTAACATAAAGAGTATTTATGTGTGAACTCCAGATATTCCCAGATTTGGATTCATTCATTCAAATATAAAAAATGAAGATGGATACTTCGGGACACTTATATTTATCGAAAATTTAAGCTCCAACCCTGATAATTTTGAAAAAAGGAAAGCAAATTTTTGCAATAATGCATTTTATTCTATTCATACTATTCATGCACTTTGAGTTAATATTTATGGTTAAATGAGCAAAGAATATCTATACTTTCAATTACGTGACTAACAATACTTAAATTTCATTGCTATTGACGACAAGCATAAATGAACTGCTCTTTCCCTCCATCACAAATTCAGCACTTAAATCCTAGCCTAAATCGAAAACTAATTTAACTTAAAATCTAACCTATAAACTAAGTGTTCTAATATACTAAATCTAACCGATAAACTAGGTGTTCTAATACTAAATCTAACCGATAAATTATGTGTTCTAATACTAAAAATCTAACCTATATATAAATGAGAAGTATATAACTTAATAAGTATAACCTAAATATATCCTAATTCTAATATAATGCTAAGATAAAAGTATTTTTTATGTGTGAAGAAAAATATTTTTTTATTCAAGTATATCAACGGAATTTGAAAAATAATTGTGTAATGCAGTAAATAAAATTATCAACAACTATAAACTCCTCGTGAATCTCACTTTGAAAAATTGAGAATTAATTTTTTAAAATTGCCCCACATAATTATAAGCAATTCTGTGTTACATTCTACTATGGTATTAGATATTTAGATAAAACGATGCTTGTCAGTGCGAAAATTTGAATATATTTTGTATATTTTTTTATGTGTTATAAGATGCTTCTTTCTATGTTAATAATAAATTCAAAAGTAAACAGTTTTATCAAATTCAAATTATTTGTAAAAAAATACGAAATATAATCTTAAATATTTGACGAGACAAATTATAAATGTTTAATTCTGAGCCGAATGACTAATACATAATAATAGAGAAATCCTAAACAATAATAAAAACTTTGCCAAGTAATTTTTTTACAAAAAATGACATTGTGCCAATATGGATACTTTTTGCACACAAAAATCAATGAGACTATACCTTCAAACCAAAAGAGTCTACCATTAAATTTTAATGTGTACAGCTAAATAGAGTGCAATTGCAGTAAATTATGTATATATATATTACAGAATATATCATTATAGAGACAATGATATATACAGAATATATCATTGTCTCTATTAGCAATATATAAAAGCACTTCATCTTAATATAAAATTGAAAAAAAATTTGCTTTGTTTGAAAATAAGTCAGGTTTTTATTGTGAAATACTTAAAATGAATATCTTAAAACAAGAAAGGGTGATTCTTAGAAATAACTGTGCAGTGTAAGTATATCCAAGATATATTCATCAATCAAATAGACTAGTAATAGCCAAATTTATTTTAAACATTCGGAACGTTCTGCAATTCCTGTGAGCCTCAATTAAATGGTAAGATTTTCCCTCTCCCATATCTATGAATAGTATATGATTATAATCCTCGGTAAAATATGCAACGCTATCTTTGCCCTGTAGGGATAAAGGAAAGT
Source organism: Latrodectus elegans (assembly GCA_030067965.1). Classification (NCBI taxonomy): domain Eukaryota; kingdom Metazoa; phylum Arthropoda; class Arachnida; order Araneae; family Theridiidae; genus Latrodectus; species Latrodectus elegans. The sequence goes on along the minus strand of JAHZMJ010000070.1, from coordinate 119,341 downwards.
AGATTTGTCAGCTGATCAAAGATCACTGGTTACGCACAAATATAAATTAGTTTTGGAATTTTAATTGAATTCTATAAAACCACTACAAACATCCTATCCGAGGAGGTAATCGATCCCTTGAACTGCTGAACTGAAGAGCCGAGCTCATTTGGCTGTCATCTCATCCATCTAACTGTAAGTCTCATTGCTGAATTGAAACAACTTACACTCAATTTCAATAACTCCTGTCTTTTGATAAAACAATTGTGACTATTAAACTTAGTTATTTCAAAAACTGTTTTTTCTGCAGAGTAGATTGGAATCCAGCTGATTTTGTAATACTTTAAAAGAAGGTTCAGGGCCGGTAAAAATATTGCTGGTTCGTCCCCACTAGCTGATTAAATGATTGCTTGCAAGCATTTGATTATTCTAGATGCTCAGGTTAACCAATTTACGCATATCTAAGACATTCTTAAATGAGTAATTAAAAAAAAGTATTTTTTGTGAAATCAAGCCCAACCCAATAGCTGTCATGAAGATTTTTCTCAAGGACAATATTAAAGGAGGCTGTTTATGATTGACACTTGAAGTTTTATTAACAAAATACTAAGAAACATAAAAAATACATTTTTCATATTTTGTTAATGCTTACTATTAGTTAACTGATTAATTAACTAACTCAAACCCTATTTATTAAAAAAACTATAAATGCATATATATATTAAAAATTATGGAAGCACAATATATTCAATACTACTAACATCAAATATATTTTTTTCTATTTTTCTCATATAATTTAGAAAGAAATAGAAATGAAATTAGAAAATATGCAATATCAAAACATAATTAAAGGAAACGTTAAATATAAAAAGGAAGAGATTAATATTTACCTTAAATTGCTTAATTCATTTTTACACAAGCCGTATTTGATCATAAACACGAATTTTACTGACGTAAAGCTGTAAAGGGATGACAAATAGTACTTAATTTTAAGACATATCTGCTAAATGTAACTGCAAGAGAATGTTTTGAAAACTATGGAATCACTGATTTTTCGGAATATTCCAGAATGGAGTAAAGACAATATTCAGGAAATACCAAACGAGTGGGAGCAACCAACTATATATGCAAGACTTGCTGGGATCCATCCATGACTGACGAAAATAAGTTTTCCCATCTGATAAAATGAGACTCCGAAGCCCTTCTTACTAGAGAAGGTAAAACACAGATGATTTCATTAAACGGCGCCTCTTACAAGACTTCCTACTGCCATGCATGTGTCGACAACGACGAAGTACCTAACATGCCTATTTCAGTTCCACAGATTGTCAGAGAGAAAAAAACGTGTCATCGTACAATCCTCCGAGTTGTAGCAAGAACTACAGCCTATTGAAATTAGTGAAGATGAGATGGACTGATCAGATTGGCAGTGCAAACAGTTGATCTCTTTTTGCGATGCCACAACACAATTGTATGCTTTCCAAACACCATAGAATAAACAAAATTTCGAAACGAATCCTAACGAAAAACCGGACTATTTCGCATTATGAACATTATTTTATCTAGTATGTTAAGACAGCAAAAGACTGGCCACATCTTGCACTAATGTCAACAATATACCAATCTGTGTTCAATGACTAACAACAGATCAGAGGAGACAACAAAGATGATTTTGCTTTTGATGAATTCGCTCGAAGAACACGAGGTCGAGGGCGATTATCAATAAGTCACATAAGATCACTTTCAAAGATGCCGCGTCACTACTGCAGCCAGTCGCCAAATTGCAGCCGCAAAATAAGCTTCTATTTCTCAAAATAACTAGTTCCCGCTAAATTTCACGGAAACCAAATTAGTATTCAAGGCTTAGTTTATTGGGTTTCATTGTCACTCAACAGTAAATTTCTGTACACAAAGGTTAATCAGATTGGAACCAACAGCGTAAAGTAGATTCCAAACCAATAATACCTTGACCAAGGTAGGACTTGAACCTACGAAATGTTATACAGCAGTTCTAACCATTCGACTACTTACTCCGCACATTGACATTCTTATAGGGAAACAATAAAAGCCCTCGTGACCTTCAGCAGTCGTAATCCAAAGGAAATACGTAATTATGCAAATTTTTGTCTTACATAGAAATTTTCAGAAGAAAAAGCAGAAACATTCCATCTCTATCTCATCGTTTAAGGCGAGTAGTTTTGAAATGCTGTAACGAAACTAAGCAATATTTTACTAGCTTTTATAACATTTAAAAGTTGAAAGTAAGTCACAAGCTTCAAGTCAATTGTATGTAAATACTGCATCTTAAAATATATATAACAAACATCCAAGCTCAAAATACCAATATTAAAAAAAACACCTAATTGAAAATTTGAGCGCAAACTTTTATGTTGCTAGTTCGGGGAAGTGATTATAGTAGTTTCCATTACCACCCTGGAGACCAGAAAGTATATAACTGATCTGCCTTTGGACAACTGTCTGTGTGGTTTTGAATTGTTTCCATAAACGTGAAATTACAGAATGATGAACGCTGAAGAAAAGAGCAACATCTGAGACAGACAGTCTTGCTTCCATGCGCTCCACAGCACAACAGTGCTCAGAATTTTTCCTTCGTTATCTGGAAGTCACAGAAACACGTATGTCTTAAAAATAAATTGTACGAAAATTGTAAACAAATTCTATCAGCACTGACAATAAATTTCTATAACCCTTCATAAAGCTGGTATCTTATAAGACATCCCTTGTTGCACTTTTCTTAACATAAAAGCGCGATTGGCTGTTACGTAACATTTGATAACTTCCATGTACTCCTGCAGCGATTTGCATGCTCTTTAATTCTGATTGGCTTTCGAAAATCAGAATTTTCCTCTCCGTGCTTACCTTTTGGAAGTAAGTGTATTTAAACCCGAGTACCGGGTTTAGAAATTGTTACTGTCCTCAGTAGATTTTCATCAATTGCTGAGGGTTGATAATCATTAAAATGTAGCTTTAGATGTAAATAAATGTATGTGTGTGTGTGGTTTACAAATTTAAGCAATTTGTTGTAAAAAAAATTAATTGGGTAAGTCTTTGGAGCTCTAATTTAAGATCAACTTACCTGCTTTTTCACAACGATATCTTTTTAAAAAATTTTATTTACCACAAATTAAACTGAACACTTTATTTTATTTTTTAGTTTCATAAAAATTTCAGTAAAAAAAAAACTCTTTATGGAAAATTTTGCATTTAAAATAGCTTCTTTAACTATATCCTTTAGACCGCTAATGTAAGCCAAAATTATTTATACTGCAAAAAATTTATATATAGCAAACATCCACAAAATGTAATATTGCCGTCTTTTGAATATTTCGTTTTAATAACATAAAAATAATTTTTCAGATTCCAAAACTGAAAAATCTGTGTTCATAAGTCTCCATCTGGTTTCTCACATCAGACAATTAAATAATACCACAGCATTACTATTTTTCTGTGCCAGCTAGGCTGGCAATAAGAAGTGCGCTGCTCCACTTTTCCAACTGAACTGTATTTGGTGTGGAGTCCGACTTCTTCAGCACACAGACATGCCATAGGGACACGTTTATAGGATAGGAAACCATTCACACATCTTTCATAAACACAGAAAGGACAAAGATAGGATAGATAGAGAGAGAAAGTAGATGCATGGCCGTTCCGGGATTCGAGCTCAGGACCTCCCTATCCACAGTCAGGCACTCTGACCACTAAACAGGGCGGATGGCCAGATTATTAATGCCAAATGCAAATATGTAACGAAACGCTAACATAAACAACAAAAAATTTTGCAAATTTCTTGAATTTAACACACATAAATTCAAATAAAATTATGAAAATTTAATAAAATAAAAAATTTCAACCAAACAATATATATGTTATTAATAATTTTTCTTCCCAAAACTGACATACTCTATATTCTTTTTTCAAGTTTTTTCATTGATTCGAATTTTTATTAGAGTTTCTTATTACAAGTACTGAAATAAAAACATATTTTAAAATTTATATCACATAATTTTATTTAGTGAAATTTTTTCTCAATCGTTTATTTTAGAAGGGAATTTTCTTAAGATATATTGAAATATTATTTATTATTAAAATAAGGGCTAACATTTATTAATATAAACATTTACTTTTATTAAGTATCAATTTTTAAGTACTATTAATTCAATGGCATAATTTTTTTCTTTCAATGAATTTATATTATTTAAAAACGATCTTAATTTTTGAAATTTTATAATGTAGAATGAGAAATATCTCCAATATCTTTATAATTTTCTTTTTCTGAAGGATTTTTTCAAGTTAAAAGATTTATTTTATGTAAATTAAACTAATTAATTAAAAAATATGTTCTGTATACTTAAGCATACAAAAAAGAAAACATTAAAAAACATATAAAAAAAAAAACAAACATTTTTGACTTTTATCATTTGAAAGAAGAATTTTTCAGTACAAGGCTTACAGCCCCAAAAAAATTACTAATCAAATAAAAATAATTTCCCGAATTAAAAATTTTAAACATTAAATAAATTAAGTTTAAATCAATAGTTTTAAATAGTAGGTAATTTAATATTTAAGCTTCAAAATTCTACGAGTATATGTTACTAAATATATCTACAGACAAAAATATGAATTAAATATTCAAATAAAAAGAATACATACTAGACAGAAAATACAACTTACGACAATAATATTTAATACGTCAAAAATCCAAATTTTCAAAAGTTTAAATTTTTGTTTCCGAGGAAGCAGTGTTTGGGAAGAAATGAAATGCTAACGATGTGAACAACAAAATAGAAAGTTTATGTGTTTTCCTAAAATGTGGAGGTAATTAGATATTTTTATTACATAATTACACAAATATTAAATTTTAAGGAAAAGTACAGCAATTTCGTAAAGCAAATATTTTGTGTATTTTTAAATTAACTATGTCCTGTTTTGTAAAAATCACTTTTGTTTTCAGATTTTATAGATTAAAAATTCCAAAAATTTGTCTTCTTTGAATGGAGTTTTTCTAAATTTTTATTTAACTTTTAGTTACTTTTATCTTTTGAAACAAAAGATCTGTAAATTATGTTTTACAGGATAAAACTAAATTTCTAATTGAATAATTAATGTGCTTTCAAAATTGCATTTAGTAATTGATGTGATGCATTTTATAATCCCAATTTTTTAACCTTTTAATTTCCAATTTATGGAACTGTCACTGTAAACAGTTATTTGTTTTAATCTTTTCAATTAACTCTTATTTTCTATTTGAAATACAACTAACTACTCAAGCATTTTGCAGTATTTCCAAAAATTGATATAATGAATGAAAAATTTTATTCTTACTAATCTGTAGAATTGATAAACTTTTTAAAATACATTTCTACTCTAAATTTGAAAAGGAATTTATTCTTAATAAATTCAAATATTAAAAATAACTAAATTTACTTAAAATGTCAAACAAAAACTGTCTTCATAGTAACTAAAAAGTTGTTTACACAAATAATGTTTTCAATAATTCGAATTAAAATATTTTATAATTAAATTTTTTTTCTCTTCTTAAATATTTAAATTTATGAGGTAAACCTTACGAACTTGTTAAGAATGAATTATCTTAATTTTGATGTGAAAGTTTTTAAATTATACAAGATTTCTATTAAATAGTGCATGAGATGGCGGAGATATTCTCCATTTGCAGATGATTCCATTAAAGTGTCAGTTATTAGAAATTTTCTAAATCTAAATACAAAAGTTGAACCAAATCATTTCATTACAGAAAAGTAAAATTGTTCGAATATCGATTTTTAATTATATCTCTGTATTCATTCTGTATTGTTGATATTCTTATTTTGAAAATATTTTCATTTCATTTTGAATAAAAATGGTGTATTTTTAGTAATTTTTCATAGATCAGTTTTTCAAATAAATCATTATTTTCTGTAAAAAGCTTCATTGTTTTTGTATTGGAAATTTTCAAATTTGATGGCAATTACAAATGTCATGACCTTAATCTATGGACCATTTGTTTAATTGTATTCATATAAAAAATTGTATAACTTCATCACCAAATTACTCCAAATCCAAGTAATATGAAGTTTAATTCAAAAATCAAAGCACCTCAAAAATGAGAAAATCATTTTACTCTCCTGTCTTAAGAGTAAAATAACTTTTCATTGCTATAAATTTCCTCCATAATTGTAGCAGTGAAAACTATTAAGAGTAAAATAACTTTTTATTCTTTAAATATGATAAAATGCAACAAGCTACTTGAATTAGTACCGTTCTGTAATTTTAACGTAAAAATGAAGAAATTTTAATTTTCAAGTAAAATATTGAGAATAATTTTTCCATCATTTGTAATGTTTTTTTTTTATATATTTTTGTAAAATATCCTATGTTGTATAATTTATAATGAAATGTATTCTTTTTTCCCATTTATTGTCTAACTTAATATTTTAACTCGGAACTCAGTTCTTCTTTGTTTTCAATGAGTACAAAAAAATTTTATGCCCGGAGACCGCGTTTTGTCTTCCAAAGATTCAATACAAAGCTAATGATGAAATCAGCACTTTTTTTAACGTCATTTCATTGGCTGCTGTAAAGAATAATGGCGGAACTGCAATAATGCGCTGAAATTGTCATTTGATAGTTTCCTCCATTTTGTCTCTGGGCATTGATCATCTATAATAAACACCTCGATGGAGTGTTGCTACGTCAGACTGAAATTCGTAAGTAAGAATGCCGTTCCCTACTAAGAAATTAGATATCTTTTCTTTTTAATTTTTTTAAAGATACTTACAAAATTTATGGTGTATTGCTTTCATTTACTAATTGTTGTACTGTGCATTATTAATAATTGAGTCCTATTTTCTGATAATTCTAAAATTTTAATTACAATAACATACTTTATCTGTAATTTACAACATCTACCAAACTTCTTTTCTTAACTTTAGCGAAAACCATTATTTTTATTTTTATGATAATTATTAGATAAAGTATGTAACGTGCGAAAAGTTTTTAAAACGTTTTACTGTACTCGCGCACTACAAAATGGCGTCCAGTTTACGCTGCAATATAGTTATGTTTATTACGCTATCATTCCATTTTTTTAGTTGATCGAATTAGCCATTATTCGATCAAAGAGTGAAACAGATAACAGACATGAGAATAAGTAAATAAATCAATTATTGTTTTAAAACAATATTTTTATGGTTCGGAACATTTAATTTTGCATTATAGTTAATAACTGTATTAAATTTTTCATCCTAGAAAGTTAAATAGAAATTTTGAGAATAATAAGTTAATAGTTAAAGATTATGATAATAGTTCATCGCTATTAATTTTCATATTAATTTAATTAGATGCATAAAATTTTATTGAAAATGTATAAATATAATATTCCCAATCATTAAACATCTTTTTAGTGTACTATTTTTCTCCATCAAACTTTTATCGTTAAAAATTCGCATGGAATTATAAAAGAAAATAACCTGCCATAGACACCAATTCCAATGTTTGATGTAGACTAAAAAATAAGTTAGCAGTCCATATTTACGGTTTTTTAATTGTTAAATACTAATTCACACACAATTATAATTCTGTTAAAAAAAATAAAATGATTTTTTCGCTGTTTGCCTTTATCAATAATCTGCTCAAGGAGTACTAAAAATTAATTTTAAGTTATATTTTGAAATTTAGTGAAAATTATTTTCTTGTACAATTTACTATGCAACATATTATTTTTGTTTAAAAAGTAAACTTTTTAAATTATTTTGCATGTCTTCATTTAATTTAGATATTTCCTGTAAATAGGAGAATTTCTGTTAATGCAGATTTATTAATTAATGCTTTAAATATCTTTGAGCTTTAGTCATTAAAAAACAGCATGAAATGGCTTAATTTTTTATACAATTTGAATCATTAATTAAATCCGTTGGTGGAATATTGTGAAGAAAAAAGTCCTTGTTTTATAATCTAAGAAGGTAACCGAATGGTTAGTGCTCTTGTTTTCGATTCAACTATAATCGTGGTTTTGAATCCCACCTGTGCATGATTATTTGTAGTGGTTCAGAATCTACTTTAAATTCAAATGGATTAATTAGTCATTGTGTGCATAAAATGATCATGAAGCGATAAAAAAAAACTTAAAGAAATTCTTGCTGTAAAAACTTACAGTAAAATGCTTTGTTTAAGATAAGCTCATTTCTTACAAATTTAAAATTAAACCTCTATATAAAAATAGTAATTAATGAAAAAGTAATTTAAATTTTTAATCTAAAAATTTTGAAATCCTAAATGCTAATTACGTATAGTGGAATGCATTTTTCAGATAACTTGTACTTTTTTTTTCTAAAATTCATTATAACTTGTAAAAAAATAATTTAAAACATTTTTAATTAAGAAACAATTGCAATTTATAGTTTTAAATTTTATCTCAGAACCACTTACGTTAAGTTTGGTGTTACAATTGTTATTCTTTGTGTCATTGGTGAAATTTTCGAATATATGAATAAATAATGAAAAATAATTTTTTAAATACAACGATTTTTATTAAAATTAGCAACTCTTTCCTATATGATCGTTAGACATATGCTAGAAATTTCTCGTATTCTAGATTTTTTTCCGAGAAAACTAAGAAATAATTGGTATTCCAATTTGTTGTCTTTTTTGATAGTAGCTGGTGTAATAAATATCCAAATCTTTTATATATATATCTGCATTTCTATTTGTATTAAAAATAAAATGTTTTGAATTTTCCCTCACTTTTACCTATTTCCAAACTAAAATCTTTAATAATCAGATTCGCATACCATTTATAGGTTCAGAATCTAATATATTTTATTATTTTATCTTATTTAGTTTACCCTAGATATAGAAACTTAGGAATATTTTTCAATCAAGTTTGAAAATGATATATGTGTGAGCTTTATTCTGTATAATTGTTCATATATATTAATTAAGCATTTTTCTGGGTAACTACTAAATGAAACATAAAAAGGAATTTATTGAGTGAAAAATCCATTAATGTTTAGGTTTAAATAATAAATTAAAAGTGATTTCCAATGACATTTATAAGTTGAATATTTTGTACTCGCTTTCAAAATGCATTACTTTTCATATAAGGAAAATAATGTAATTGGTGTTAAAACCTTTTAAGAACAAAAAGATCGAATCACCATAGTGTGTCATATTTATTTATTCTTACATATTTTGATGTAGAATTTTATGTAAAACAGTTTCTGAAAATAAATTACATTTGCATTTAATGTTATTTAAAAAATTGTTATTTAAAAAATTATTAGAGAAGTAAAAAAGTAAATGTAATAGAAAAAAAAAAGGAATTGTCTATCATTAAATATATATTAAAATTGATTTGATACTTTATAATTTATTTTATCATTACACATTCTCTCCCTCTAATATGATTCATGTAACTACACAGTTGCACTCTCCTACGGAATATATTGTGTATATTTTACTTTGAGTTTCTCTAAATAAGGCACAGCTGCTTAAAAGTATGTTTTACCATGATGTGTATATTTGTCTCTTTTTACGTAGATATTTTCATAGAGATAATCTCGGGCAACTTATATTATCGTAAACCAGAAAAAATTTTTAGTCTCATCAAATGCCGCTGCAAAAATTATAATATTTTAATTTCCGAATGAGCTTTTGCAAAAGATTCTTAAAATATAAATTCTTAATTAATAATAATGCCGTGAATAGTAAGATGAATTATGCATAACTATAATCGTTACAATTTTTGACACCAGTGCTATTGAATTCATATAAATTTTCATATGAAACTATAGCCAATCATTCTTACGTGTGTTATTTAATAAAATCTAAAGTTTATGTTACAGCACATTGAGCTTCACTCCGCGGGGTCCCTGATGTGGAATCAGACCCGTGAGCTCATGCAACGACACTTGAGCATCACACCTCGGGGTCTCTGATGTGGAATCAGATCCGTGAGCTCATGCAACGACACTTGAGCATCACTCCACGGGGTCCCTGATGTGGAATCAGACCCGTGAGCTCATGCAACGACACTTGAGCATCACTCCACGGGGTCCCTGATGTGGAATCAGACCCGTGAGCTCATGCAACGACACTTGAGCATCACTCCTCGGGGTCTCTGATGTGGAATCAGACCCGTGAGCTCATGCAACGACCCTTGAGCATCACTCCTCGGGGTCCCTGATGTGGTATCAGACCCGTGAGCTCATGCAACGACCCTTGAGCATCACTCCTCGGGGTCCCTGATGTGGTATCAGACCCGTGAGCTCATGCAACGACCCTTGAGCATCACTCCTCGGGGTCCCTGATGTGGAATCAGACCCGTGAGCTCATGCAAAGACACTTGAGCATCAATCCTCGGGGTCCCTGATGTGGAATCAGACCCGTGAGCTCATGCAACGACACTTGAGCATCATTCCACGGGGTCCCTGATGTGGAATCAGATTCGTGAGCTCATGCAACGACACTTGAGCATCACTCCACGGGGTCCCTGATGTAAAATGAAATCCGTGAGGCCATAAAACTATATATTTCAGCTTCACTCAATAAAATTCCTGAATAGATCAAACCTTTACTTGATGTTATTGCTATAAGGTTTGTTTTTGTATTTTGATTTATATTTAGTGTATTTGGTACTTTATTTTTTTTTATACATCTTTGAGAATTTTTTATTTTTACTTTTAATTAAACTTAACTTAATAACCTTTAAGGATCTATTAAATAAAATTAATTAAAATTGCTAAAGTATTACTTTTCTCTACGTAGAATTTCTATATTTAAAGAATGAAAATATAATTAAATAACATTTTCTAAATTTGTGTAAAATTAGATTATTGATTAATAGATAGGGAACCCTCTCCACTCTCTTTGACAGGACTGTTTTAAAATAAGTCTGAAAATCTTAAGCGTTTCCACTAAATTAACTAAATCCAGTAATAATCACACTTTCTGTAATTCTGGGTTTCTTGCTGTTGTGAGAGTTCTGATGTGTGGTTTTGGAACACGGATTTCGTACACCATATTTTTTTTTTTACTTTAAAATCAATTTAGTAATGTTTAAGCCTTTATTGTATTTGGATTTAGAATTGTATTGTTGTATTTCGTTCGTTTCTAAATGATACAAAAAATGACTTAAAAATTAAATTATTTTTAAAAAATTATTTTTTGAGTATATTTTATCGTAATATGTGCATTATATGTGAGAATAATCATTACTTTACGCTTAAAAATGCTAAAGATTATTCATATAAGAAAGTTTTTATGCAAAAAATGTTTCTCAAAAAATTAGTTTTTTCGATATTTTAAATAAATAAAAATAGAGATGATATATATTTTATAACTATTTGCCTTTCTATTACAATTTTTTCTTTAATATTACCTAATATTATTGTACAGTTTTGTATTCAGTCGTAAAAAAATTTTAAAATTTAAAATGTTGTTGAAAAATTTCTTTACTGAATTCAAAATAATAGGAATATATATATATAAGTCTAGTATATATATATATATATATATATATATATATATATATATATATATATATATATATATAGTGATAACTATGAGCAAACACTTGTGATAATTGTTTTATTGATTTTTATGCAGTAAAACTTTTTAGTTCACCTGTGCATTTCTTTTACTTTAATCTCGGCCATTGATCTTTTAAATTAAAGTTGAGAGAAATTGACAATTCAACAATCACTGCAACAAAATTTTCTAACAAGGAATTTGGAAATAAATAACTGAATAATTGTTTATTCTTATTTTATTTTCATTTTTCAAGTGTTTTTAATAAATATTATATCCGAAATTAAACAATATCATGATTAATTTATGCACACAATGAATATAAGCTAATAATTTTATAAAATGAAATGGCGTGAAATACTAATAGCAAAATCTGATTTCCATCATTTATTTTTTAGGTTATATTCAGTATTTTGTAAGTAAGATTTAAAAATAATTGTAAATATATAAAAAATCAGCTATCTAGTAGTTTTATTCCAATCTCATTTCAATACAATTTTTTTTAAATCGAGTGAACTCTATTGGTAGCATTTTTTATATTTCATTTTATATAATTGTAAAATGAATTATCGGATATTTATTCCAAAAATTATAAGCATATAAAATCCTATATTTATGATAAAGAAATTCTAAGAGTGGTTTTAAAAATTGAAAATTTATTTATTGTGTTAGTTATCAAAATTACATCTGAATTATTTGTTATAGTAATTTGCTTATCTATTTTATCGAGGCGATTTTCCTATATTTTTATTTAAAAATACTACTTAATTGCTAGTACTCTTTAAATACATTTTATTCATACTTCATAGCTGTGATATTTTTATTTTCCCATAATGAGAAATGCCGTCTAGTAAAAATATTTAAGATAAATTTCACACACAATTGAAAGGCATAGAACAGTAAAGTCATGTATACAAGTGAAATACTATAAATTATCAGAAAGACAAATTCATAAATTCGAATAATTTCTCGTGGTCAGGAAATACAAATTCAAAAGTGTAACCACAATTACATTATTTTACAAAAAATTAAACAATTGGATATAATTCAATAGGTAAAGAAGATTAAATTAAATTGGGGATAACTACGGCCTTAGAAAATAATTCCAGATATTCAATTTCATGATAAGATGTTAATTTTTATCTATTATATTTTTGACAGTCACCCCTTTTGGATTAAAGCGTTCATATCAGAAGTGGTCAGCTTTTTTTATCTCTAAAATATTTCATTTTCTTGTTGTAGAAGCTGAATTTAAAAAAAGCACTTAAGATAAATAAAAGCACTAAAGAAAGTCATTCAGTTGAAGTTATCGCAAAAAATAATCTAATTGTAGTACCTTATTACTATTTTATTATTAGTTGTACATATTAAAAAGTAATCATTAGTAAACTAGTTATAATATTATTTGTTGCATGTGATTAATTGGACATTTTAAAATATTTTGGAGCTCTGAAACCACATTGGTTGTTAACTCTAACATGTAAAGTTAATTATTTTCATTAATTCTAACCTTCCTAACCATTATATTTTTGAAAAAACATCTTTTAATTCTTCATCTTAAAAATATACTAGTCAACTCTTAAAAATGTATCCATCAAACATGTTACTAACATCAAATTTAAGTATATTCAAAATAGATACAATTTGCTTACATTTAAGTTATGTTAATGAATACGTTACAAATGAGTAAATAAATTTAAAACACACACAATAAAAAGATTAACGGTGTAGGGAACTAAAAAGAAAAGTTCAAATCAGAGAATTCCAATTTCCAAATCAATTATTTCATTAATTCAAACTTACAATCAATATTACATTATATTTTGAAATTTATTATAAATAACTCTTATTCTTCAAAAATTCACGGGTTTACTTATTTTCACTCTAGATTATTATTGCAGTTAATGAACCAATATTGCAATATCAAGGGCATTGCGGATATACAAATTCTCAATAATTCATCCAAATACTTATGCAACTATCCTAATGCTGTAAAGGGCATTAGGATATTTCAGAAAACATAACGTCAAGATTTAATATTTTAATAGGTACCACTGCTTATCACGCAATTGTGTGATTTCTTTAGTATGTTTTGTGTATTTGTGTTCTTATTCTGCAAAATGTTTTTATGTTACTTTATATGTATAAACAGTTTTTATTAATACTTTATTTTAATATTTTCTTATCTTTATGAAAATGAAATTGTCTTCAAATTTACTGAAGTGATGTTTTTCTTTCTGTTTTTCAAGTAAAAGAGAAACTGAATTTAGAAAATAAAATAATAGTGAAATAATGGAGAATGCTATTTTAAAATATTGTTTTTGGAAGATTTTTTTCTTATAAATTATTTTTAGTTAATATACAAATATACTTGTGAATGATTAATTACGTAAATAATACAAACTGCAAGCAAAAATAATTTATTCAATGAAATGTCAGCAAAATCTAAAGAAAAATATTAAACAAGATAATCTATTCATCGGTATTTTGTATTTTATTCATTTTTCAGTTTATAAAGAAACATTTCGTTCTAACAGGTTATTATCATCTTTTCATTGGATGATACAGAAGGTGTAAAACCGATTCGAAAAAATCGAATGTAGATACAAGACTAATTTCTAACCACATCCCCATAAAGCCTCCAATATAGCTGAATAACTCTATACTCTGAAAATAAAATTGCTCATTAAAGTAAGGAATAATTATTTTTCAACAAAACTGAATTGCATGCGAAATTCAACTAAATTATAAATGAAAACTATTATATTTTTACAAGAGAGCAGCGCAAAATTTTAATAAATATAAAATATAAAACATTTTATTCCATGAAAACTGATTATAGAAAGGATTCATTGTTTAAACTAATTTAAAATAATTTTTATTTGTAACCGATATTTTCAAAGATTTTACTTCTCTCTGAGTAAAAGCTTGCATTCCAAAATAGCTTCGTATTCAATTGAAGATATATTTCTAAATTGTTTTTTTTTATATTAGTTTCATTGATATTTTAAAATTTTTTTAAACGTTTAAAACAAAATTCCTTATTTATTTTTGACAAAATTGTATTAGAAAAATAGATTATATCTCATTGAAAATTAGAATATTCAAACATCATTTATTTTGATCCAATACGCAACTGAAAAATATTCATTAAATAACAGGAGCAAATTTGAGTTACATAAAAAATATATTTAAAAATATTTATTAGAAAAATGTTACATGGGTTAATTTTGATGTAACATAATGACTTTAATTGGTGGTAAAAAAAAGCTTTTGCTGATTAAATCACTATAAATATTAGAAATTCAAAACGAAGAAAATAAGTTCAAAAATACACTCGTGTCCAAAAATTATGGAACGAAATGCAAGTTCAGGGAAAGAAAGAGACAGAAGCAAAACAAATGTGACTAACTTGTAAAGTTTATTTATTAAATGAAAGGTAAAAAAGATGCTATATGTTTAACATCATTAACAGAAATTGCGGTTTTTATTACCATAGAGCAGATTTAAAAGAAGAGCCTATTTACAGAAACCAATATAACATGGTTGGTATGATAGTTAATACATAGTACGCCCCCCCCCTGACGATGCAATACAATGCCTAGGCATGCTGAGAATCAAATTAACGATCTGATATTTGGGAATATTACACGACTCATCAAGCAATGCTTTCCGATGTTTCGATAGACATGTGGGAGAGAGTTTAGTTGCTGCAATTCGTCGGTCATGCATGTCCCATACATGCTCTATTGGATTCAAATCCGGTGAATATGTTGACATGTCCGTATGGGTGATGCCCTCCGATTGAAGGCATTCGTATACAATTTTTTCAGGATGAGGATGGGCGTTGTCATCCATAAACAGTAATTCTGCACCCATGGCGCCCCGATATATGTACATGATGTTCCAGAATAACATCCCGATAGATGTGGTCTGTCATGGTTACATTCTGAACATGCAAGTTAGTTCTGGAACCCAGAATAATTTCTCCCCAAACGAGCAATTCTGCACTACCGTAACGTTGTCATTCAACGGTGTTCTCTTGGTGGTAATGGGTACCTGACCCTCTCCAGTGAGAATCAGACTGTAAGTTAAACCTGGACTCGTTGGAAAACATCACACAAAACCACAGTTGAGGTGTCCACAAGGCATGTTCTCTGTTCCACGCTAACCGTAGGCGTCAGTGAGTTGCCGTAATTTGTAATCAATTTGTGAAAAACTTTTATCATCTATCATGTACTGTTTTAAAATTTAATCCGTGAAATCAGCTTAGGGATGTAAAATTTTAATTCTTCATCATAAATTGAGACTAACATTTCTTATAATAATTATTTCAAGTAAAAGAGAAACACTAATTCACGCAAACACACAAATATTTATACAAACATAATTTTCAAAGAAAATAATATTTAACGAAACATGAACGTTTTTAAAGTGACTAGGCTTTAGTTTTGGAATTAATACGCAATAAAGAATTCCTACTTTTGATGCTATTAATTCTTACTTGAATATTGAGAGAAAACAGTTTATTATAACCTTATATAATACTTTAAAATGGGGATTATGATTATTAAAATATTTTTTCTATCCAATAATATACAATTTAACTTCTTGCAGTTTTTATAGACATGGTAGCATAATTTAAATTTGAAGAATAGAAATTATTAAGTTTTCAACGAAATTGAAATTAGAATATTAAAATACAAAAATATAACTGTACATTTAGATTGGAACTTTAATTTTTGTAAATAATTCATAAAAGAAATGATGCAATTATGAGATATTTTATAATATTAATACTTACCTGCAATAATCTGTATCAGTACACTAAAAAAAATAAACGGAGTTAAATAAATAAGGAAAATATCAAAATGAAGAAAAATTACATTAATTTAACTTGAAAATATTTAACATAATAATTTGAATATTAATGGAAGAAATTATTATTATTTAAACTAAAAATAAATATTTTTAAACAGAATCTCTCGATAACAAAAACAATTATTCACTTCTTTTCCTTAGATATATTTAAATAAATTATTTTATTATTTTAAAGCAAATTTTAAATATTATAAAAAGATAATCAGTTAACAAATGATGAAGTAAAAATATGAATAAATTAATCTCTTGTTGCTTGTCATGAAGATTGCAACTGATGTAGGTTTAAAATGTCTCTCTGTTTCTATAAATGGTATTATATAGTAAAAAATGTAAAAGATAAGTATAATACATCCATAAAAAATGAATTTATTTCCGTAAAGAAGTCTTTAAAAGAAATATAATACAATAATAAGAACCATTATCGGCCCTATATGATATTTGGTATAAATACTGAAACATCAATCAAAATTTCAAAAATTTCTGAATTTTTGAAAAACTGAAAACTTTTTTAAAAACTTCTAAAATATAAGAAATATAATAAAATTTTATTTATTCATTATTTTTTTATTTTCCCACATAGAGACATCTAAAGTTTCTTTTTCTCTTAAAAATCTTTTAATTTATTTATCCAGAACTATTTTATGATTAAAATAGTTAATTTCTATGAAATTAGTTTAATTAGATTTGATTTTACTGGCGCAATATCCTTAGATCCAAAATCAAAATAATCATTGATAAAATTACATGTTTTAGTAAATCAGAGGAAATAATAGGGACTGTTGAGATGAATGAATCAGAAGATTAAAGGCCTGAAAGAAAAATTCATGAAATCCAAAAAGATGTTATAAAGAACAACTACAATGATCATGAAATTAATATCCTCCAGAACACGTTTTATTTCATAGTTATTTTATGCTTGTATTTCCTATATTTTGAAACGGTCTGTGATGTAGAGAAGGAATCCACTTTCTTATCTGTTTCAGAAAAGGATATATCAGCTGTTCTTTTAATAATTTTTTCTTTATCGGGATTTCGGTTTTATAAATTTTGTATCATCAATCTTAATTTTATTGGTAATTGAAGTATATTTCTTTATGGTATTTGAAGTTGATGGTGAAGTGGATTTAGATGACAAAGCTGAAAGTAGGGCAGGTATTGGTAAACTACTGTTCTTTGCTACACTGCTGTCTATTTTCCAGCTTCTGTTTGTAAAATAGAAGAATAGGAAATGCCAACTTTTTATGTTCTGTATTTTACTATTTGTCTTGATTCCGGGAAAGAATTTTGTTTTATCTTGGTTGTAATTATCTCTTTCTCCAAGATCTATATACGCTATATCTTTGACATTTAAAACACATAAAAGTGTTAGGAATGTATTGATGAAGTTGCAGTTTATATAAAATGCTTTTATGGATTTTGGTAAGGCTGGTGTCTAAAAAGTTAAGACAACATGTTGGGTGGGGATAAGCCACTGTCACATCAAATTACATTTATACGATGTGTAGCACAGAATCTTGATCACTTCTAGAAATACTGCTGGAAAAAAAACGGGCAACACGTGGGGATCTTCACCATCCATGAGAAGCGAGAAGCAAACAGACAGCAACAGCTACTCATACTTTTCGTCGAGGACTTGAAAAGGTATGAGTAAAAAATTAGAAGGAAAAGAGGAGAAAAACAAAAAGAAAATACAGATTACTGTGAAGCTTGGGACTAGGGATACCCTCAAGGAAGTTATTCAATAAAGGGGACATTATTTTGGTACCATCATACACTTTTGCAATGATGAACTTTTATTAGCCAATTCAAAAATTTTATTTTAAATACGTAAATGAAATACAAAAACAGTACATTTTCTATGAAAAACAAATTGTTATGAGTTAGAATATTCTTACAAAATGTTGGCTTTCATATTATTTGTAATTTTGCTGTTGTAGAATTCCCGGTTACTGGGATTTCCGTATTCCAGCCCTACAAGAGTGTTAAAAGAGGACACATTAGATAGTGGTGTACCCAGAGAATGTTCCATCGTAGCCCGAAAGTGGATCTTCATAATTAAAAAGAGATCAAGAAGACACCCAGACTTAGCTTGTCGTTTTAAAAGATACCATTTCACGGAAAGGACATAGCAAAAACGACCGCATGCCGACATTAGTGAATAGACGGATATTCGATGGGTCAAGATACCTTCTGGGGAAGAAAATAAAAGCCTTAATCAATTAGGTCACATGGCATTTTTGTCTTTCCCATAATATGATAAAACAAATCAATATTCTACTTACATTTCTTTTTATTATTGGAAGACTCGATTAATTCAATCAGAAATTATTAATAAAAATATCATAGGTATGGAAATAGTTCTTGAATAATTTTTACTTAAAGATCATATCGTTTTACTTAAAGATCTTAAAATTGAATCATATACATATTCAACTTAAAATGTGAATTATTCAAAATAAAGCATGCGTATATATTGTGAATCAAATAATAATTATTATAAAGGAATAATACATTATTCAGTTATTTGTCATAAAATATTTACATTATGAAGTATGCCATAAAGTTCTTCTTCATAACTTTATCATTCATTACTCAATAGATTTTATGTGATAAAAGAAAGAAATTAAGATACATAATTCATAAAATTTCCTGCCATGTGATTAAGGAAATCTATTTGTGAAGATCAAACACTTAGCGGACGGGAGCCCTCGAGTTCGTTAAGTGGTAAGACACTTGAGAAATAGGGCAAGCTTGTCGAAAAGAGAGAGACTGTCGGGTATGCCACGACGAGTGGTAGCGGAAGTACCGCTTCCAGGCGATGAAAATTTCGAATGTAAAATTAATCAACTAAAGTTATGTCTTTGTCTATAAATTAGTGTTATGTGTGTTAATGTAAATAAATATATCTTAAAAATCGGATCTTTTGTTATCAATGAGCGATCTTGGAAACAACAGGGGAAACCAATCACACTATTCATTCAATTCAACTTCATACCGCCTTTCACTATATAAATATAATATATCTTAAAATTTTCATTTGATATTCATAACCATGCAATGAAAAGTAATTTAATTAAAGTAATTTAAGAAAAGTTATTTTCATCAGAGTATTTTATAAAGGCACTGTAACACCTGATACTCTATATTATAATAATAATAATAATAGAATTTTTAAAATATTGCGTCAAGAAGATGCTTGAATTGTACCTTCAGTAATTATTCAGGTATAATTTTAAACTAAATTATGGGTTAAAATATATATTTTCTATTGAGTTGTCGCATTAAAATGTTGATAAAAATCCATATCAATAAAAATTCGAAATTTTTTCACTTTATCTTAACAGTAAAAAAAATTGATTTATAGTGTGATAATGATTTATAGTATGGTGCTGAGTATAAAAATAAAATTATTAATACGTAAAATGTATTAAAATTATTATTTAAAAAATAGTAAATTTATTAATATTAAGAAAATGATAAAATTATTATATTTTCATACATACTAATGCTTTTGTTATTTTTTTTATATCTGTATGTAGAAAGTAAAACTCTCATATTTTAAACTTAAATTTTTGAAACATTCATTTTATAATAGTGATACATAGTTAAAAAACTATAAGTAAAAATAATAATTTTATATAATTATACATATGATAACTGGTGTAATTAAAACTGCTTTTTAGTCATTGAAAAATTATGATAACTTATTTTAGTTTTCTATGATATAATCGTTATATTTGTGTAAAATTATTTATGCACTTTGAAATTTAAATGTACTGTCACACATATTATAATAAAAAACTATTTATCAAATGTGAGGCTTCAAAAACAAGCAAATTTTAAATTTTATTACTTAATAAAACAAAAGTATTATTCAATATTTTACAAAATAACTTAAAATTCAAACATTTTACATTTTAATCAACTTTTGACAAGTTGAAAATGTTAAAATTCAATTTATATTTCTTACATATTTGAGAATTTAAACATCTAGAGCATAAATGCGAATTAGCAGAAATCAACTCAGAAATTATTTCGTTTTTTGCCAGAAAGGGAATTTCCTTATTGCCACAGAAAAATGTTATCCCCAGAAGTAAATGTCGTTTTTTCAAAGTGATTAAAACAAATTAGTAAAATAAACATTATTAAATATATCACTTATTATTACAGAGAATAACATTTCCATTATAAAACAAGAAAATAACTTATAACCAGAAATTATTCAAAATTTAATCTTAAGTTAAATTACTTGATTAAAACATTCTGAATTATTTGACAATGTATTGTTGATAATGTATTGGTTTCAAATTTACTATGATTTCCTTTATAGTATGTCACATATTATTCTTTAAATCAATCATAGTTTTGAATATTGAACGGATTTTCTTAGTTTAAAAATCGATCTATTAATTTTTCAGCTGACTTAATATTTATTCTTTTTCCAACTTGATTTCGGAAGTACAAAACTCTAAAAGGTTGAAATTAGGCAATAAATTTTAAAATGCTGTGATAAACTATTATCCGTATAACATTTTCTGTTAATCGAAAATATTATGTGCTAAATATGTGAATCTAATAATATATATGATAAAATCTTAGAAGTAATTAGGCCTACTATTTTGTATTTAGATTTTTAAAAAACTTATCGAAAAAAAAATTAACTGTGTTATTTTATTTTTTTAAAGAAATAAACATGTAAATTTATCTCTTAATTTATTCCCACATTTTTTAGTATTTATTTATGCTTGTTATCTTCGAATTGATGTAATAATTCCAAAAATGCTAATGATTAGCATTATATGAACTGCCTAAGAGAAATTAGTGAACTATTTAAATGCGTTTTTATCAATGAAAGAATTAATGTATTACAGAGCATCCTCCAAATCCAATTTTACAGATATAATAGTCCATTTTTATAATTACACAACAAACGTGCTTCTATGCAAGAATGATAAATTCAGGAATATAACTTATTATTTAAACCAGGAACACAAGATGTTTAAATTAAGGATTTTTTTTAATTAAAAATATAAGAAAGTTTGAAATTTTTAATAATTCAATATCTGCAATATGTTATTCCACAGAACTGTCTTGAAATATACATAAAACACAAAATATAATTATAAAAAATACTCAGATCACATACTGACAGGCAGGTTGACAGTACATTGAACATTTTTTTAATTACATCGAAGTCGATTCCCTCTTTTCCTAAAACACAAAACAAAAGATTTATTATTTCTAACAAAAGAAACAGGAATTCAAGTTTAATAATTTTATAGAACCTATCTTTGTGACTTATCCTCTATAAAATTTACACATGATTATGATAATTTATAAATATGTTTGTAACAGAAAGCTAATTTTTTTTAAAGAATTTACAAAAAATGTTAATTAACATTTTGTGATAAGCTAAAGATTTCCTTCAAATTTACCCCTTTCACACAATTTTTCATAATGAGGGTGTGATATGTATGAACTGACACATCCTTTTTTAGAAACAGTTTTGTTTATTTTCCAGTATTCGTTACACATCTGAAAGGGAAAACGTGCGACTCTTATCCATTGTAGCAAATGTTCAACAACTTATAATGTGGTAATCATATTATGCTTATCGTTATTGACAAAAGTCTGAATAGCAATGAAATTAACATACGATAAATAGATACTAAATTTTATTTAAAAATATTATCAAAAATATTACATAAAAAGCAACAGTAATAATATATTAATATTACATTAAGATTAACATATAAAATTACTTATATCTAATAAAATAAATAATTTTGTATGTTTCAAAAGATTATTTGGTGTAATACCAATTGAAAATAAAGAACAGAAAATCCATTTTGCTGGGGGAGAAATTTCTTTTGATATACTAATCATTACAATTCTGCTAAGGTTTTCCCATTATAAACTTATACAAACTAATAGTAAGTGAATTCATGAATTTTAAAATTTTAATTCTAGATATTTAATACCAGTGGAGTAGTGACGGGGAGGCAAGGGGGGCTATTATTCCCCTGGTGCAGCTTAGAGAGGGGCGCTAAATCATTTCAAAGCTAAACAAAATTTTTCAGAAAAATTCAATCTTAGTTTTATTACAATATCAATTTTATTTGGAGAAATAAACTTTGCAATTTATAATTATTGTGTCATGTACAGGGGAAAATATTAAAAAAAATTTCCAGGGAGGAATCAGATTTGAAAAAGAGAAGAGGTTGTTGATGAAAAATGAAGAGCTACAGGAGCTTGTCATAAATGAAACTTATATTTCTTCATTAATAATAATTTTGCATGGTTTAGTTCCTTTTGAAAAGTGTGTTCTTTTAACCATGCTTCTATTTTCATTACTTAACTAGTTAAATAACCGATTATCATTCTTTTAATCCTTCCCTTTTTAAGTTTCATACTTTGCTCAAAGTTTGTGAAACTATTGTTTTGTATTAAAAATCTTGTAAATGTGTAACACAAGAAAATATCTTGATTTTTCTTTTTCATATAAATTTTCAGGAATATTAGATTGGTTAGTTCCATTTTTAATGCATATGAAAGGTTTTCATTTTAGTATAAAATTATTTACCAAATTATTTGTGTTAATGTTATATGGTAATTTTTGGATCTATTAATTTAGGAGATTGCAGAACAGTAAGCTCATGAAAAACACCTATTTAATTTTTGGAATACGCCAAGATTCAAAGTGCCCTTTATGACTAAATTGTCATACAGGTTACCAAAGTCAAGTTATATACTAAAAAAAATCATAACAATAATATTAACAAAACAAATTTGTTTTACTCAATATAAAAAAATGTAAAATTGAAAAAAAAAAAAAAAAAAAAAAAAAAAAACGTTCAATGGATATTATGTTTGGGACCCTTCTGGATGTTATAATTATTCAAAAATTCAATGCTCAAAAGTTTTTTGTCGAAATTTTAGTGTTTTGAAATATTATACGAGTATGACGTGCTATTTTTAATTTCTCACAACAGATTTAATCATTTTATATAACAAGCAGCACTTCACTAATATTTTTTATATCTTTTCAAAATAAAAATGTGAAAATTTAATCTCATTTTGATTATAACGTAATGAATTACTATGCGCAAAAAAGAAAATTTGATATAATTAAAATATTATTAATGGAAAATTGTGTAAGAATTTAAATGTACTTATAATAACAGAAAAGTCAGATTTTATTTAAGTTATCAAGAAGCGATATAGAAAGATCCGTTTCAGTAGTTATTGAGACTTAGTGAAATAATGCTATTCATTAGCCCAAAATAAAAATAAAACCCTTGTATATTTTTTATATCGGGCTTTTACAGCTGTAGACATTCAGTCTAATGTCGCGTTAGTCTCGTGAGAAAACTCCTGCAGAAACGTGTTTTATATTAGCGGTCCCCTTTGTCAAAAATATTGTGTCCGGCGCCAGACTGACCTTCAAAGAAAGGAGAAAATTTTTCATAAAATAGCACGACAGTATGCCGGGTAGAGATTTGTCTTCTAGGAATCGAAATGGAGGGGTTCGAGAACTAACTACCTCCTAATTCTAGGTAAACACATAAACTTCCCTTCCTTTTTATTGTTCACATGGTTAGTATTTCGTTTCTTCCAAAATATCGCTTCATCCGAAACAAAAATGTAAACTTTTGAAAATCTGGAGTTTTGACATTTAAAATATTATTCCCTTAAGTTATATTTTCTGTCTACTATGTATTCTTTCGATATGAATATTTATTTCATATTTTTGCTGGTATAAAACTGGTACTAACATATTTTTGCAGAATTTCGAAAATTAAACGATAAATCACTTATTTGTTAAAACTGTTCATTTAAAAATAATTTATATAACCTCTAAATGTTTTTGTTTGGGGAAATAACTTTTATTTGACTCGTAATTTTATTGGCTTTACATTAGCGCCTTATATTGAAATATTCTTTTTTCAAAAGGTAGAAATTTAAAATCTATAAATTTTTTTTTAAACATACAGAATCTTCTTCTTTAATAGCGTAACAACGTACTGCATATTTTAGCTGTCTCTACAGCACTCCTTAAACATACAGAATATATTTCTTAATTAATTAGTTCAATTTATATAAAAAATTTTTAACTTGAAAAATTCGTTCAAGAGATTTATAAAGAAATCGTACATATTTCTCATTTTACATTGTAAAATTTTAAAAAGTCTTTAAATGATTTAAATTTATTGAAAGAAATGAACTTCATGCCATTGCATGAACAGCACTTCAAACATGAGTCTTAATATTGAAATAAATTATAATTTTGACAAAAATTAGCCCCTATTTTAATAATAAAAAATATTTTAATATCTTAAAAAACAGTTTTAAAAAATTCCTTTTAAATAAGAAAATTTTCACTACTATGATAAATAATTGAGAAAATTTCTGTGCAAAAAATTATGCCATATAACAATTAAAATATTTTTTTTCTCAGCAAATTTAATTCTTAATAATGTTTTGAATCAATGAAAAACTTAAAAGAACAATATACAGTGCATCAGTTTAGAGAAAAAAAATTATCTGTAAATACATGAAGTTAATTTTGCCAATTCATCAACTTATCTATAATCAGGTACAAATTATTTCTTCTAAGTATTGTGCAATAGCTTTGGAATTGTACCCACCAGATTTCTCACGTAAAAAATCATGGTTTCCCTATTATTTTTTAGAGATTGGAATCATTTTCTGAATAATTTGTAAAATAGTATATTCTTATAAATCCTTCTTTTTCTTTTACATTACTTTTATGATCCCCTTTGTGAGTTTCGCTTTTTATATTGATTTGTGATATAGAAATTTTTACATATATTACTAACAGCTTCCAATAATATTTTTGCATTAGCAAATGAAATTTTTGTTTTATTCTTAAACCTATCAAAAGATGTCAAAGTAGACATAATAGTATAAATATTTGTAATCTGTAGACTATAAATATTACATTGATTTTTGATTCTAGTTAGATTTGATAATTTAAAAATGTTTCATGTTAGTTTTACTATAGAGAATTAAATTTAAAAATGAATCGTGCCTTCAAAGCAAAATATATTTTTATTTAAAATACGTGTTTTTTTCTTTTATTTGAATTATCATATTAAATATAAGAATCATTTTTATATTTTTCAGATTTTATAACTCACACACACACACACACACAATATAATATCAACAAAGTGACATATTAGTAATAACTTTTGCATTGCTTCGTTTGCTTCAACTAATTTATGTTTATCAAATGTGTATGATTTTCATACATGTATTTGCTCGATTTCTTTTTGTATCTGTATTGTGCCATGGAAGTAAATAAAAATATAGAATCAAAAATACATAAAGCAATAATAATGTTTTGATCCCTTTTTTTATTTCAATACTCCAGAATTATTAATCCTTTTCAATAAGAATGAGCAGGAAATGAATTGCATTTAAAAAATAATTGTTTATGGGTAATATATAAAGCCGAAATATAATCTCCAACTAATAATTTATGAAGCCAAAACACATTCACCTTTGTTATATCCAAGGAAATCATTAACGACAACTCATAATAAACTCTTTACAGAATACAAAAGACATCCTTTGAAACTGAGCCATGTTATTTAAAATACACGTAAATAAAAATATTCAAGATTTATAAAGTAAACAAGAAAACTACTACGAGTGTAAGCATTGAAAGAAGTGATAGTGTGTACGCAAATGAGTGTATGACGTACAAGAGACAACGGTCTGTCGACAGTAGGAATATCAGTCATTATAAAAGCACCGTGCACTTTTATCAATCATAACTCGTACGGTAGCGAAGAGAAATGAGCTACCTCTTTAAATATTAATGTTAATTTCGTGTATGATAGGGTGTAAGAAACGTTTATTCATTACTTCAAAATACCTTCTTTTACATTCTTAATTCTTTTAAACGTTTCTGTATTTAGACTTCTCAAATGTGTTTATTTCTTTCAATCATAAAAGATTCCGAAAATCATTTTAAAAAGTGAAGATATCTTTAACAATTATTTTTTTTAAAAATTTATTATAGTGTTATCTTCACTGGCTGGATATTTTTTGTAAATTAGCTAAAGTAAGCTTTTTTTTTTTTCTTTTTTTTTTTTTAAATTTTTTCCTTACGGGAAGTCTTTTTTTTGAATTTCATTTTCTCCCGTAAAATTGCATCTCGTATTACTCCCCATTTCTTCCATCCATGAAGTTATTGCCATTAGAACAGGATTTGTTGAAAACCGGTTGCAGACAGAACGAGGTGGCAAGATTGAAGACAGACGGAGGCGGCAAATGGCAGCTACAAAATATGACGAGGGGCAAAACATATATATATATATATATATATATATATATATATATATATATATATATATATATATAGATAGATAGATAGATAGATAGATAGATAGATAGATAGATATAGATATAGATATAGGTATAGATAGATACAGGTGTAGCTATATATATATATATATATAAAATATTTTTTCCATCCAATTAGTTTTTTTTATTAGGATACCACTTATTTTATATTACTTTAGTGTAAATTATGAATATCTCACGATTACTTAACTATATGCTAATACTAATGCTTAAATGTTGGGAATAATCTATGTAAAATAAATTTTCATATACGTAAATAGATTGGTAATTTTATGATTAAATTAAAAGCAATTTTTAACTGCAAAAACAAAGTCAGTTTCTGCTTCTATTTTCAGGTTCGAATCTGGGAAGAAAGAAAAATAATAAGTACACAAACGGAATGTTGAAAATAATCATGCACACACACACACACACACACACACACACACACATATTATTTAAATTAAAAAAAATTATTTCTAAGCATTACATGATGACGGTTATTTAACTGCATGACAATAGCGCGTGGTGCACCATGTGTCAAAATATTCGTTAGTTTATGTCTTAAAATGCAACATGTTTATTCATAAGAAAGTTTTTATACAAAAAATATTTTTCAAAAGTTTTTTTTCCGACACCTTGAATAATTAAAAAAATGGGGAATATATATTTTAGGATCATTTGTAATTCTATCTAATTAAATTTCACTTTGATATTAAAAGACATTTATACGGTTTTGCATTCTATCATAGAAAAAACTTTTACAAGTAAAAATTTTCTAGTAAAATTTCTCCACTGAATTCAAAACAATGATATAATAAGACAATGTCAAAGCAATATGTAGAGCTCGTGGGAAATGGCTATATAGGTTTTTATGCAGTAAAACGATTTACTTCTCATGCATTTGTTTTACTTTAAGCTTTTTCCCCCATTTATTTTTTAACCACTCGACTATAAACACACTTTTAATTCACACGACCAACCATTTTTTTTTAAATAAAAGTTGAGAGAGATTGACAATTTTCCGTTGAATAATTGACAACCCAATCAATGCGGGAAAAATTCGAAAAAGGAATTCGAAAAAAAAAAGACTAGAATAATTATTTGTCACTAATTTTATTTAATTTATTAAAAGTTTGTTATATATATAAGTATAATTTGAAATTATAAATAATATTATATATTTGATTAATTTATATATACTATGTAGGTTAACTAATAGTTTTATAAAATGAGAAACCCTGAAATATACATATTTTGGGACTAATTGATAAAATGAAATGAACTGCATATTATGTGTTTTCTTGTTTTATTCTTGTTTTTATTATTATCGTTATAATCTTATTTTTACTTTTAATTGTAGCTAAAATCTTTACAATATTCAGAAAACAGCTTTAGGTAAAATGCAAAATATTTTATTATAGTTGTTTGTTCTTCATTTTATCTTAATAAGTTCATGCATACTATAATCATGTTTTATTACTTTATATATATATATATATAGCAATAATTATAATATATACTATTACTACTATGAGTGTATGTTTAATATATATTTCGGATTTGAACCAATAGTTATTCTTAACCGTTCATCACATCTGCTTTGTCACGATACTTTTTTGAGCGGAATACCCTTAAACGCAATGTTACCTCTTTTTTGCTTGTTTGGCTCGCCTACTCCATTTAAAGTGTCTGGCCGATCCTTTAATAAAGCTCAAGTATGTATTTTCATCAGCAGCGCACACTTTCTGATATTTCAATTAGAAATGGAAGAAAAAATGTATGCAATTCACATAATTTAACCATAGTTATAATTAAAAAAATGAAATGGGTCGCTGTGGGTTTAGGGTAAAACACTGCGCTTTAGACTGGGAAGTATCGAATTCGATGCCAACCACCGTTGATTAACGAGAGCATGATGCTTTTGTCACCGGGTAGTAATAGACATTCTAATGTCCTACTCTAAGGCCTGTTAATATTGCTTAAATTGATTTACAAGTGAGGACTTTTTGTAAGTGGGAGGCCCGTATTCACGTGTTACATGGAAGGAAGGAAGAAAACTTTCAAATATCTACCCAGGCAGGCTCTCACAATAGAAGGTAGGAAATTAAAATCCATCTCTAGCTGTTTTATTGCACCTGGGATCGGAACCAAGAAATTTTCCTCTAGAAAGCACTGTCCTACCATCTGACTCAGCTGAGGCCATATGGTACTCCAATTGCATATATCTCATCTACTTTATCGTATGGCTAACTATTTACACCTACAAAAAATAACATGTACCTTGATATGGCAAGATAAATAGAATGTTCATTTTGGTAGAACAGCGCTTTTTGAAACAAGATGTCCCGGGATCGATTAGTGCTACCGTTGAACATTAATAGATGAATGTTGCGCCGATTGTATGTTCATCTGTCAGGTGACAATTTTCAGGGTTTCCTCCTTTTTGATTCTCTCTGAAGGCAATTTACGCGATGGATATTAATAAATTTATCAACGGTTTTCGGCCATTAGTCTGTCAACTAAGCAGCGTTAAATATTTCTTTAAATGTATTTAAATAGATGATTGTACAATATATGATTCTCGAAACTGCTCTTCAACTGGAATCTGTTTATAAATATAAACGAAATTAACACTGTCGATTCAACTGATTATTGAGAAGTACACAATGACACTACTACATTTTTGCTAAAAAATAAATTGTTATAAAATTCAGGGTAACACGTTATTTTAAATATACTGATTTGTTTTGCTTTTTTCATGAGAAATTAAAGTTCTTTTAAATTAGTCGATCTAGAAACAAAAGGCTAAAAATTTATCTGCTCCATTGATTAAAAGTTTTGTTTTAAAACGGTCAAGAGTTAAATAATAAAGTGATGTG
The DNA here is from genome assembly GCA_030067965.1 of Latrodectus elegans. Taxonomy (NCBI): domain Eukaryota; kingdom Metazoa; phylum Arthropoda; class Arachnida; order Araneae; family Theridiidae; genus Latrodectus; species Latrodectus elegans. The sequence goes on along the minus strand of JAHZMJ010000070.1, from coordinate 89,681 downwards.
TAATAATGTATTCATCATTAATTAACAGTATCTTTAAAATTGACAAAATTGTCCATTTTTTTCTGAATAATGTCATGTATATTTAATTACACGTTTATCTAGTATCTCATAATTTGATGAATGGGAAATTAAATATACATTATGTGTATATAAAATGCTAAGAATTCACTTCCCTTTAAAAACACTTATTGGATTATCTTCAATTTCTTTCTATCTATGTAATTGCGGGTTTCAAGTAAATAAACTGACCGATCACTTTTATTGAAAAGATAATTATAGTTTGAAAAGAGAAAAATCATTGAAATGTGGTATCTATGACCCCAGATTGATAAGATATTGAATGAGATTTTAATAGTTATCATTACAGTCTGAATTTTCTATGGTTTGAACATGTTAACTAGTTACATTAAATCTTTGCCTGCAAGATACATTTAATTGGTTTTCTGAATCACAGAATGGAGGTTGTCTTTACTATCACATATTCTTTAAATTTTTTTGAAACTATTCTCATCACATTGAATTTTAGTTTTTGCATAAATTGATGCAACTTTAGACAACTGTAAACTTTGTTTAGTTTCCAAATAAAAGTAAAACCAATAATTGTGCTGTTTTATATTCATCCTGCTGGAAAATTATTACTTAAAATTTGAATTATAAGTTTTATGTAAATAACCTACGTTTATATATAATCTATTCAAATTTAAATAAAATATATTTAATGTCACTTTGAAATGTAGGTCTAAAGTTTGCTAGGTCTCCAGCCGTTAGGCCATTTACTCAATTTTTTTAATGGAATTGCTTACATACCTAAATGAAACTTGTAAATACACATAAATATTAATTTTAAATAAATTCAAATTAATTGGTTATCCTTAGGTAGGTGCTACCAAAATGGAATCACTCTGCCTTTTAACAGCTTTATTCATAATTAAGAAGATTAATGATATAATTAATTAATATAATAAATTATAATATAAGAAGCCATAATTAATGATATAATTAAGATTATTTATATAATAGTACTATATTTATGATTTGTAGAAAGATTATAGATTTCAAACATTTCTTTTTTTTTTTTCTTATTTCCTATATAAATATATATTTATATATATTTTACTTACATGTATATAAATAAGTTTATTTATGCAATATAAATCATTTTCTATTAATCTCTTACAAAGCTAAGAAAAAGAAACAAAGACAAAAACAAATACAGTAAAGATAAAAATATGCTAGGAAAATATTCCATAAGAGTTATAAATAAAAAAGCGAACAGGTGGCGCCACAAATGTATAGTCTTTAAATATTACTATTTTCTCCTCTTATTTTTTATGAAACGTGGATCAAAGATAGAATAGTTGGAATGCGGGATTATCTTCAACCACAAACTTTTCTTAATTCTGTGGATTTTTTAAGAATGCCGTTGGCATTCCAGTTCATAATTTTCAAATTGCTTATATCTTTAATTATCGTTATTATTTTCAGTTAAATTTAGTGTTTTTAATAATATATTCAATTTATCAGTGGAATAGAATTGTCTTGCTAGCAGGGATACAGCCTGCAAGAGATAAGGTTACGCTTTAAATATAGAACTGATTTTTTTAATAAATTTTTTTATTGGTAGGAAATTTTCCAACTGGTTAAGTTCAAGTAAGATGTTGGGGGTAGACGGGGGAGCGATTAATTGTGGGGGTGTTGATTTAGGTGCTGCTACCTAAGCAAACGTTACGTTTTTCCTAGTATGATCTGTTGTTTGTTGTGGAGGGGAGCTCTTTTGTTTTTGTTTACCGGATTTTCAGGGCAATCTGCATACGATGCAATATGGTTTTTGCACCACTTGGGTTTATAAACTTGTTTGTGTGGACTGTGCTGGGATGTGTGCTTCTCACCGCACTTTACACAATTTGATCTCAAATGACAGATGGAGGAGTTATGACCAAAACCCTTGCAGTTATAACACAATACGAGAAATTATATCTAAAAATTTAAGCAAAGTTAAGACTTATTATTTATAAAAGTTTGAAGAAACATTTTTTAAAAATTATATTTTAACGTAAACGGATGTAAAATGCAATTTGTTTTAATAGCAGAAAGAGAACATTTTTTGGAAAAAACCTAGTCCCATGATGAAAATTAGGAATTAATAATGCATATAAATAAAATCTCTCTCATTGGAAACAATTAATTTCAGAATATATATTGTTTTCGATAATTTATGACATACCTACAATATTTTTAAAAAAATTAAAGAATCTTTACATTTTTATAAATTTTTATTTCTGTAATTTAAATACTTTTTATATGTTGTTAACTTATGACATTTAGAAAAGTGAAGCTCGTTATGCCGTTGGCTATGTTAATTAAGGGTAGCGTATGTTAATTTAACAGGGTGCGTTTTACGTTTAACCAGAGCACCGCGAAGGTGAAAGTACGACTTTACACTAAACTCATCCGATAGATATCAATACCAGAGGATCCACTCCCTTTATTTTGACATAGATATGGAGGGGGAAGAAATTTTCTCCAGTCATTACACCCATGGTTCAAAAACCAGCCACTGGACTTTTGATTCTGCAGATTTAACAAGAACGTGTATCGCATGTAGACTGTAGATCTTTTGCGGCATTTGGAATTGAACCCCACCCTTTCGAATGGAATGCCGATGGCATAACACTAGGCTCCACGTTCCTTAGTTTTTATATTATTGTTATAAAGCAAAGTTAGTAACTATTGAAACCAAACCATTTCGAAATAAAAGTGCTAAATGCAAGAAAAACGTTTAGATGCGTAAAACTGGACAGCTTCATAGTTTATATCAAATTAAAATATAATAACTAGCAAAGCTTAATAAATTATGAATTTTCCAAGGAAAAATTTGCTTTGAATATTAAAATTTTTTCCAATTATTTGTGCCAGTTTTGAGATTTTTTTGATGCTGCATTTCTTTAGAAATTAAATGTTTAGCAATACAAAAAGCAATAATATTGTTGATTTTATTGTTTTTTTTTTTTTTTTTTTTTTTTGTCATGTTTTAGCTAGGATGGCAATATGGGGTGCGCTTCTCCACTTTTCCAACTGAACCATATTTTGGTGTGGAGTCCGACTTCTTCAGCACACACATGCCATAGGTACCGGTTTATAGGGTAGGCAACCATTCACACCTCATTCATACAAGAAAATGACAAAGACAGAATAGATAGATAGAGAAAGTACATCCATGCCCGAACCGGGATTCGAACCCAGGACCTAGAAAAAACTATTAAAATACTTAATAAATTATTATTGTCGAAGGATATGATATATTTTTCTATTACACAGGAAGCCCCCTATAGTCCCCCTCTTAATTTCTGAACGGCTATGTTGCTATTTTTATAAACGCTGTGTCTAGATATAGTATAAGTCGGATATGCGCTACAGAATCAAATCGCTTACAACCACACCTGGTGGAAAACTGCGGAGTTAGCTTTCGTATCTCAAAAATGGTAGGAGCTAGAGGGAAAGAGTGTGAATTATAAAGTCGTAGAGCGATATCGATTCAGAACGAAAAGACACCTGTTTGACATGGAAGTGAAAAATAGAACGTGCATGATTTCCAGCACTGTGACATCACGAAATGTGAACAACAAGATACCTCTTTTACACTAGGTTTTAAGTGTGACAATTCTTACGTATTTGCAACAGCTTGGAGCTTTGAGGGAAATGAATTGATGTTAAGATCAATTCATGGATGCCACTCTCGGGGCTTGAACCAGAATTCTTAGACTAGGAATCGTAAGCGATACCATTGTGCTGCATTCTGGTGTCGTGTTTAGTCTTAAAGATAATACTTTATTCTCCTATTCACATTTCCTGACGTTAGGAAATCACAAAAATACAAATGTACATTTTAACCGTTCTTTTTTTACATCCATGTCAACGTGTCTTTTCGTACTAAATCGATAACAATATGCAACCTTGTAATTCACTTTTTCCCCTATCTCGCACCATTTTCGAGACTTGAAAGCTAAGTCAGTAGTTTTCCACCAGGTGAGTGGTCTCATTCGGTAGCGCATATCTGATTTATTATACACCACGTTTACAAAATATATTAAGAGTATGACAAGAAACATTAGTGGGCATCCTGTATATAAATTAAAGTAGAATAATTTTACACTCAAAGCAATTAATTTTGAACACATGAATCATTGATAACCCAAAGAAAGAGATTTGAGAAAAAAATAATTGTATATTCCTCAGGGTATAATGGTATCTTTTTATACAAACTACTGAAATTACAGTAAAAGAAACAGGAATGCCAGTATTCATTCTTGTAATCCAGGAAAACAAAATTTCGCTGTAATTCATTAAATACCAGCTCAAAGTTTAAACTACATCAAAAATTACTTTATAATTCTTGTCCTCGTTTTAAAAGAAGAATACACTGCCTCTTGTCCCATTGATTTCTAAAATGAACGAATATTGAAAGGAACCTGATAAACGCAATGTTAAGCGTGATCGAGAAGATTATTATTATTACCTTTATCCGCGAAGAGAGATTATTATTATTTCTTGCTACTCTCCTCCTCACCACGAAATGTGTAACTATTAATTAATAAAGGCATTCCCTCCCCTCGATATGAAAGGAATCTATTAAAAAAAGCAAAGCGAACGCATCACGGAGTATTTGAAGGAAAACCAAAATTTATACAGGTACAGACAGACAAACGGAAAGAGAGAGAGAGTAGCGGTAATTTATTTTATTTATGTTACTGCGCCGTTTCTCTCGCCGCCGCCAAAATGTATCATGTTTTTAGAGAATTACTTAAAACAAATAACTCCATATACAATTAATGTGTGGGAAATATGATTTTAATTTTATTTATTTATTCTTTACTACTATGGGACATTATATTTTTGAAAAAGTATTAGGTGAGAGAAAAATTATTTAAGAAAATAGTTATACTTTAATATTCTTTGTTTTTTTTTTTTTGGGGGGGGGATACATTACATTTAAACTTACAGAAAGGAGGTGAAATGGAAATACTATTCTTGAAGTCTTGAATGTTTCAACCGAGGGTGTGTTCATTGCTCGGTGGTGTGAGGAGTGTTTATAATATGACATCGCATGATTTTAGTCAAGGAACTTAAACTATTGTCGGAGCGTATAAATGTAGACTGCGGAAGCTTGCTCGCCTCCCTCGCTTTAAAGGACCCCGGGAATGCTATAAGATCTCATATGAAGAAATTTTCTCACCACTTTTGATATGGCGTACGGTTTTTTTCCCCTCGATGCTGTGAGTGTGTTAAAAAACTCCAACCATTTCAAGCATCGTGTGATTGCATGGGTAAAATTAATTAAACGATGCGAGCAGGTGAAAATACACACACACACACATACAGATATATATATAGAGAGAGAGAAAGAGAGAGATAGATTACTGAAATTCTCACGTTTCTTATACCGTTCATCCTTGTTCTTCCTACATGCTGTTGTTAAATGAACTATTAAGAAGAATTTATGTCCCCCCCCTAACATGTATGAGCGAGTCTACTTCTTGTCTATTTTCGTTAAACAAGAGAAAAAGAATTTTATAATATATTTCCTGGCGAGATGATGAAGTGCTGCTGGATTCAAATCAGAAGTCTTTTCATCGGGTCACACACAATTTCAATCAGTTGCGTAATAGGATGGATGACTCACAACACATCCGGTATGCTGGCTAATATATATATATATATATATATTATATATATAGAAACACGATACGAAACATCGTAATGTGCCGCTAGTTGACTGGATAAAAATCGATTCATCGGAATATTTTAACAAGGGAAGTAGATGTGGAAATTGTGAGCAAACTCTTGTGGACTGTCCCATGTCTCCGTGAATTCCTACGTAACGTGATGGAAATTCCCGACAACGACTGATACCAAAAAAAAAAAAAAAAAACTGGCACAAAGATTAAATGTATGTTTCTGCTAGTTATTTTATTTATTTATTTTTTATAACACATGAATAATCATCCTTGAAATTGATAGCAAATACGCTTGCTGAGTATATAACAATAGATACGAGATAGCCAACACGCATGCGCCAGTTATAAGGAAACATTTTTTTTAATTTTTATTATTAATTGCGGCTGCACAGGTATACAAAGGCAGCTCGAACGAAACGTAAAAGTGAATTGGATGACGCCGATGAATTCTTCATGAGCGACAGAAAATATCTGAATGATTTCCTACAAAATTTTTATCGAGAAGTTCTACTAGGTGAGGATTGATGGGACGTCGTAATCGGCACAACAGATATTTGGGGTTTCGAATATTTAACAATGACCTGTAAATATCCAAGAGAAGAAATCATTTTCAATAAGATACCTGGAATTAAAATTCCTGAAGGTTCGAACCGGTATCATCTTTTGTTCATCCAGTAATAAATTAATTAAATTGGTACATGCGATAGTATATATGCTGTCTCACTTTTCCCATTTTTTTTTAACACACAAATAACAATCAATGAGAACTTTATACTACATTCTAGTGCGACGAAGGGCTTCTTCGGATAGGAAACTCCTTCCTTCCGATGATCACAAATTTCTAAATTCTTCATTCCTTCATGTAGAAATAAACAAACAAATCCAATTTTGCAAAATAAATAAATATCGAGATGAATAAAGGTGAAATATGTGTGTGTCTTCCCTCACACCATTTAATGCAATCACGGAAACATGATACAAGACTCTGTAAAACAGAACAAAAAATCAGACGTTTACATCTTCGTGAACCATTGTAATTGCATCTATAATTTCATCGAATGCTTCAGAGTATGGGACGTTTGCAATTATTTGAAAGAAATTATTAGAAGCGTACCACAACAACAAAGGGTAGCCGAAAAAGATTTCGGTTTCAAACCCCTAACTTTTATATCCACGCTTCGTATGACACTAAATTAAAAAAAATATAACTTTTCGTCACAGGATCCTGTATCATGTTACAGGAATTGCATCAAAGGGAAATGAGTTTTTCTCTTCGCATTCCATTTCATTGTATGGTGCCCGCCAAATGTACCGATATACCAAAAAAAAAAAAAAAAAAAAAAGAAAGAAAGAAAGAAAAGAAAAAAAAAATCGAAGATGCTATTCAGAAGCTCCATATGAATTATAAGCGCCTTATTTAATATATCGCCGGTTTCTTAATCCATCCTTCATATTTTAAAAGAACACTCTATAGAAAATCGAAATTTCTATTAAGTGATGATAATGTATTACGTGTGTATAAATGTGTATATATGTGTTACGCCCCTCTCCTTTCCTGTAACAAAATACTGTTGCCGTAAATAAATATTAAAATTCCATCGAATACTTTCAATTAGCGTGTTCCAACATTACGATAATTGTACACAGTTCTCGTTACATCTCAAATGATAAATAAATAAAAAAAATCAGGATGACGCTGGATATTGCAGTATTTTCAGAAAGCGCGCCGAATGTGAATTATAACGAAATTCATTATCAATGACGAGAGTAGAATGATTTCGGATTTCACCGACTTGTTTTGACGTGAATGGATCTAATCAAGAAGAAATATCAGGACGAAGGGGATGCATTTCACACACGCACAATAATTTCATCGAATGGAAATATGCTTCGGTATATGGAATCCTTGCATTTATACGAATTAAATCATTAGAAACACAACAACGACGAAAGATTTCGGTTTCAAATCCCAACCAACTTCTATATCCTAGCCTATCTGAAGGTTTTTCCTAGATCCATGCTTTATATATCACTAAATAAAAAAAATATTATTCCTTTCAGGATCCTGAAACATGTTACAGGAATTTCATCGAAGGGAAATGCGTTTCGATCCTCGCATTCCATTTTTATTATTTTTTTTTCATCGGATGCCGCCTCCACATGCAACGGATATATAAAAAATATTCCAAGACACTGGATTCTGTATGACAGAAATTCTATTGAGAAGAGCCTTATTATTCTATTGTGAAGAGCCTGAATTATATAAAGAATCGCGCCTTATTCAATTGATTGCCGACTTCTAAATCCATCTTTCATATTAAAAGAACAACAAAAATTGAGATTCCTATTGACGGAGAAGGATATTTCGCTTCAGCATTTCCTGTAACAAAAAAAAAAGTTTACCTTACAAAAATACATGTATAAGTAAAAGATTGTTAATGACGCACGCGCATTTCATTTAGAAAGATGAAATCAAAATACACTACTGGACATTAAAATTGCTTCACCAGGAAGAAATGCAGATAACAAAATGATATTTATTGGACAAATGTTTTATACTAGAAATAACAAGTTATTAAATTTTCAAAACATTTGGCTGGATAGATCCTGAGAAATCAGTACCCAGAACAACCACCTCTGTGTGTGTGTGTGTGTGTGTGTGTGTGTGTGTGTGTGTGTGTGTGTGTGTGTGTGTGTGTGTGTGTGTGTGTGTGTGTGTGTGTGTGTGACAGTAATAACAGAAGTTATACGCCTGGGCATTGGGTCTAACAGAGATTGGATTGCATGTACAGGTACAGATGCCCATGCAGCTTCAACACGATGCCACAGTTCATCAACCGTAGTGACTGGCGTTTGGTGACGAGCTAGTCGCTCGGCAACCATTGACCAGACGTTTTCTATTGGTGAAAGATCTGGAGAACGTGCTGGTCAGGGCAACAGCCGAACATGTTCCGTATCAAGGAAGATCCGTACAATACCGGCAACATGAGGTCGGGCATTATCTTGCTGAAACGTAGGGTTTCGCAGGGCTCGAATAAAAGGTAGAGCCACGTGTCGTAACACACCAGAAATATAACGTGCACTGTTCAAAGCACCGTCAATGCGAACAAGAGGTGACCGAGACGTGAATCCAATGGCACCCCATACCATCACGCCAGGTGATGGGCCAGTATGACGATGACGAATGCACGCTGCCAGTGTGCGTTCACCACTTTGACGCCAAACACGGATGCGACCATCATGATGCTGTACACAGAACTTGGATACATCTGAAAAGATGACGTCTCGTCATTCGTGCCCCCAGGTTCATCGTTGATCACATCATTGAAGGCGCTCTTGTCTATGACGCAGCGTCAAGGGAAGCCTCAGCCAGGGTCTCCTAGTTGAGAGTCCATGCTGCTGCAAACGTCGTCGAACTGTTCGTGCAGACACTTGTTGTCTTCCAAACGACCCCGTTTCTTGACTCACGGCTCGTGACGTGGTTGCACGATCCATTACGGCCATGCGGATAATATGCCTGTCTTCTCGGCTGCTAGTGATAGGTGGTCGTTGAGATCCCGCATGGCTTTCCGTATTACCGTCCTGAACCCATCGATTCCATATTCTGCTAAACAGTCATTGGATCTCGACCGACGCGAGCAGCAATACTGCGATAAGATAAACCGCAATTCCGGTACGCTACAATGCGACCTTTATCAAAGTCAGAAACGTGCTGGTACGCTTTTCTCCTTCTTACACGAGGCATCACAACAACTTTTCACCAGGCAACAACGTTCAAATGCAATTTGTGTATGAGGAACCGGCTGAACAATTTCCTCATTTAAACACAATGTAGGTGTCGCTACTGGCGCCTGCTTTGTCTGAATGCTCTGAAAAGCTAATCATTTGCATATCACAGCACCTTCTTCCTTTCGTATAAATTTCACGTCTGTAGCATGTCGCCTTCTTGGTGTAGCAATTTTAATGTCCAGTAGTATATTTTAATCGCTCATTTATCTTAATTTACAGTGTATACTGACTGCATCGCCGGTTGCCTTGCAAAAATTATTAAATGGAAGAATATATTTTCAGAATTTAAATTCCTATCCTACGATAAAACGGTACTCTACTCAAACATTGATCTTCTTTTCACTGTAATGTCACAAAAGCCACAATGGAGGTTTTTCTTAAATTTTTCATCTATTAACGCAAGATCGTTTTTTCCTCTATCTTCTATTTTCGTCTGAATAAAATTTAAGTTGTTATTTTTTTCTCCGCTATTATAAATTATTCTTCCGTTTTGAGCTTTTGTTGATGTTTCGATTCGACTTCCGTTTCAGAAAACGGTTATGTATTGAAAACCAGATGTCCAATTAGGGATCGATTTCTGCTATGTCTAAAAAGTTTCTTTCTACAGTTTGTTCAACCGCCATAACATTGTCATTTACAAACGATAAATACCTCAAGCGTTGTGCTAACGTAATTGATTTTTAATTCCACATGACTTTTCCCAAAAGTGAAAACAGATGCTACAGTAGAGCCAAATCCAAACAATTTTCTCATTAATGGAATTATATTTTTTAATCGTTTACCCCGGTCTGATTAGTCCTCGTCTGCAAAAGATGGCAGTTCAGCGATAAGTAAACAAACTTTTTATCTTCCAACGGCCGGCACTTGGGTGACGAATTTTAAGCTGCAATAATTTAGAATGTTTTAAACTATTAAAATCGAATTTTGAAATATAAATAGAAATATGTAGTGCATTTAAAACCATTTACCCATTTTGGAGTAAACGCTCACATGAGCCGTTCAGGCAACGAGTTCACAAGCCCTCATTTTACACTCCGGAGTTAGAGAGAAATGGAAGATTTGCAGTAAAACTAATTGCCCCTCACAAGGGGCTCGGGATAGCTGGTTAAGAGGATTTCACAATTAAAAACCATTTTAATTCCAAATAGAAGTGTATTAGCCATGAAAAATGCAATACAGTAAAGATTTTATTTTTAAATAACGGCGGGCACATTAGGTGACTAACCTTTCACCACAAGACCGGAAACTGCTACTCATTTATTGTTACCTAGTGGGCATCTGTGAATCAAGTTGTGGAAGCGAGTGGCATTACCCACGCCATACCACCACAAACCCACTTATAGGGTGGGCCACACTCTCATACATCATCTCAGAAGAAACGACAGAGAAACATCCATCCCCAAACAGGGATTCGAACTCAAGACCAACAGCGTGAGAGTTAGGAGCGCTAACCACTCAGCCATCGGTCGGCAAAAATAAACAAACTTAGAATTATATACTTTTGTTTTTTTCGTAATAGCTTTTATGAAGGTAAACGTTCAGCGGCTCATGTTTTTATCTTTGTTTTTTGAATAAGGCCGTTGGGTTCGTCCTTTCTCACCATATTCTCTACAAATAGAGCTTTTTCATTTATTTGGGCAGTATTCAGAAATATCCCCGTATTCATTACAATTAAAACTTTTAATACAATTTTTATCACTACAGGAACAACAATTGGCGTTTCGTTGTTCATTCGAATGAAAACATTCTGAGGCGGGGGAATCTTTTAAATTCGTGGTTTTCTCTTTATTTTTTAAGTTAATTTCTTTATAGCGATCCTTAACTTTGCTTACATAACTATCAAAATAAAATCTTTTCTCAAAAAATTTCTCGTTTTTGTTTTTAACTCAAGTTATTCACTCTTGTTCATGTAATTATATTTGAAATTATGATTAAAATATCACATCATTTATAACTTTTTTGTTTCGTTTACAGATTATTAAATAAAATTTTTTAACAAAAATATAGAAAATAGTTTGAATAAAAAACATGAACACTTGGTTTTGACCAATTTAGGTGTATGCCACATATTTTTTTGACATGGTGGCTTTTTGTATGTTTGGTGGAAAATTTCACAAATTTCTTATCCTAAGAATTGATTTAAAACATATATAATCTTAGATGTATTCTATAACTATGAATCATTGATCTAATAGATAAGTGAGGTGCCTAGCCAAAGGCCTTTTACCTCTTTTTGTAGTTATTGGTAGACAACTATAAGTTTTATATAAACATAATGAAACAATGGATAAAAAGGGTTTTGAAAAATCATGAGTCGGTTACAGTTTAGCATCTCTGAAGAGTCTTTTCAATGGTGATTTTATTGTTTTTGTAGCTGTTGTCTTATGCCAGCTATATAGAGTGTACAGCTCCAATTTTCATTTGAACCCATAATTTGGTGATGAGCCCGACTTCCTCTGGGCACATATGCTATAATCACCCATTTATAGGGTAGGTAACCATTCACAACCTATTCATACAAAGAAAGAACAAATACAGGAGAGAAAGAAAATAAATCCTTGCCCGAACCGAGGATCGAATCCAGGATCTCCCTATCCATAGTCATATGAGACTGCATGCATATGAGATTGACCACTAGACAGGGTGACTTTTTATATTATATGTACTTAAATACAACTAATAAGATATACAAAATATTTGTACCATTAAAAAAGTTGCTTGAAATTAATTACACTTTTTAATAGAGATTCTAACAGTATTCATTGTTTAATCGAAATTTTAGTCAACAATGCACTACATAAATAAATAACAAGGCTAAAAAAAATTAACTGGAGGTATCTCATTAGGTACAATGAATCTAATATAGCTAAATTTACATTCTTCATTTATTAATAATAATCGCACTTAAATATATACAAGGAAAATAAGGTGCACAAGTTATTGATACATAGCAGTATCTTATTAGATTGGTTTGTTCCATTTATATGCATATGAGAGGTTTTATATTTTATTTCATTTTAGTATAAAGTTATTTATCAAATTATTTGTGTTAATGTTGTGTGCTCATTTTTGGATCTATTAACTCAAGGAGATTACAGAAGAGTAAGCTTATGAAATACCACTTATTTAATTTCGCGAAACACCAAAATTTGCAGTGCCTATTATGAGTCCTAATTTTTATACAGGCTGTCAAAGTCAAGTTGTATGCTAACGAAAGAGGTAATAATATTAATAAAGCAAATAAGTTTGTTTTACACAAAATTTAAAAAAAAAAGTCCAATGAATATTATTTTCACTGGACGTCTCTGAACGAGATAATTATTCAAAAATTCAAAACGTAAAAATTTTGTGTCGAAATTTTAGTGTTTTGAAATTATTATTTGATGTGATATTTTTATTTTCTCATAAGAGATTAAATCATTTTATTTAACAAGCAGTATTTTGTTAATATTTTCTTGATTTTATTTCATGATAAAAAATGTTGAAAAATTAATCTTATTTTGACTATAATAACGTAATAAAAAGTTATTCGCAAATAAGAAAATTTGATAAAACTGAAATGTTATTAATGAAAAAGAATTTTACTTTGCTAATAGTAACAGAGAAAAATCGGATTTTACTTAAGTTATATAAACAGTCGATGTAGAAAGATCATTTTCAGCTGTTAAGACTTTGTGAAATTATATTATCCATTGTCCCAAAATACGAATAAAACTCTTGTAATTTTTATCTCAGATTTTACTGTCGTCTTTCAGTCTAGTCTCTCTTTACACTAGTGAGAAAATTCCAGCTGAAACGTGTTTCATATTAGTGGTTTCCTTTGTCCAAAATATTGTCTCCGGCACCAGAGTGACCTTCTGAGCAAGGGGAGGTATTTTACATAATATAGCACTACAGTATGCCGAGTAGGAGCCTGGAATCGAAATGGAGGGGATCGAGAACTAATAAACGAAAAATTCTAGGCAAACACATAAACGTTCTTTCCTTATTATTGTTCAAAGATATTAGTGTGAAAAAAAAATTGTTATTTAATTTAATTTGGGAAAGTTAAGTTTTAAAAGGAAGATTTTCTATTTGTTACTAATAATTCATAAATGCAGCCAAATATTTAAAATGAATATTACCATATCTTAAATTTTTATGTGAAAAACTTAATTGAAATTAGTTAAAATTTGTGTGATGATTACAAGGATTACATATTCTACTAATAAAATATAGGATTTAATATTAATAATGCTCGTTATGTAATAAAATGCGGAAAAATTATTATAAAGATCCATTAAAAAATTGTGAGAATGAATAAAATATAACACTGAATTTGTTTATAACGCAAAAATAATCGTAGTCTCTCAATTTATAACTTATTATATCTATAAAATTTTAAAGAAATATCACCCATTTTTAAAATTAAATATTTTAACTATTTCAAATTGCATGCATCTCTAATTTCCTATACTTTAAATTTGTCACGAAGTCTTAAGATATAAATACAAATTACTTCTTTTGTGAATGAGTAGAATATAAGTTAAAAAAAGTATGATATAATATCGATGTATGATTCGTATGAATTTTACAAATACATTGAGATTCAGAATACAATAGAATATGACTTTCAATAATTATTACTGTCATACACTTTTTATATTTTTAAGAATTTAAATGTTAAAATTATTTAGAATTATAATAAATTTTTAGGTTAAAAAGTAATGAAAATATTTGAAAAATAAGTTCATATTGAGTGTGGTAAAAATAACAACACAAATGATAGTAAAAATTTCTGTGAACTGAAAAAATATTGACAAAGCAAATTACAAACAGGTGTTGATTTTTTTCGGTGATACAGGTCGATAGACGTCCCCTTTGTAAATCAATCAAGATGATTTTACTCTGAGGCAGTCAAGGAAAAAGTGGATACACATCTCATCGTAAATAAGAAGGTTTTGTGTTTTTTACAAGTGCTTAGGGGGGGGGACGAACTATCTGTGCAATGAAAGTAAAAACTATGTTGACACCGCAAGAACATTTTAAACAAGATTCTTCACAGAACCTCAGGCGGCTAAGGGGTTAAAGAGCAACAGATTACTGAACCAACTATTGTTGGGGGATAAAAAGTTAAAAAAAAATTTTTTTTGATTTCAGCTTTTTGCATACATAGTTGCTGGATTTGATGTCAGAAAAAAATGTCATTTACTTTGAAAGTTTTTTCTCGTATTTTTCTTTCTTTCTTAACTCAAATGGCTGCACTTTCAAACAAGTACTAGATTTAAGTTAAATCTTTACATATTAAGTTTTCTTAAGTTATGCACACGAGGAAAATACCACATTGAAAATTCAGCTCATTTGTTGTTGAGATTGGAAGACGAAACTGATGTTATCGAGTCAATCCTTAATACTGACTCTTCGTGCATTCCAGAACGCCGTCATCTAAGGTTATATACAAAAACGTATGATTTTGCTTTAGTATTAAATGCAATGCACGAAATTAAATCTTGGTAAATATTAAGAGTTCTGGATGCTTACAGTGACTCGAGTGGTCTTAATTTGACAGTTCGAGCTGCGACTGGGTTTTCATGAAACTGAATGCGACTCTACTCCTATTTTAAAAAATGTAATAGTTAATATGATTACACATTTTTCTTGTTCAATAGTTTTAGCATTTAATAGCTTTTTCATAAGACATATTTTTAAAAATATTTATTTCAAATAAGATGTAACTCATTAAGATAAAACTTTATCATTTAATATATACCTGAAGATAATTAAACCTACTTTATCACCAAACAAATTTTGTAACTATAGCTAAAAAAATATTTTTTAATTTTTAAATGAAAAGGACGCTTAATATTTATATTAGGAAAACTTTAAATTTTGTGTTAAGGAGAAAACACACGGTGATGTAATTTTTAAAGTACTCATTTATTTCCAAAATTTTAAAGGTATAGATAGTAAAAAATATATTTTAAAATGCCATATAAGAATTATTTTATTTACAAGTATGATTTTTTAATTGTTTGCTATTTAGAGAATTTATTTTCAAGTTGAAATATTCCTATTTAAAATGTATTAAAATAAAGTATATAGAAGAAAACCCTCCATACTTGGCCTGCTACCCCCAGAGGTATCATTTCACGTAGAGGACATTGCGAGCACGCTCAGTTTTAAAATGCCCCAGCCCCTTTGGTGAACACGCCGGATTTTCGGTTAAGCCGGGATTCGAACGTACTACCTTTCGATAATGATAACAACGCCCTAAGCTACCAGGCCACCGCAGCTCCTAAAAAGAAGGTTAGTCGCACGTTAATCGTAAGAACTATAGCCTTAAGTCTAAATCTCAAAAGAATATCAAAAATTTCTAGATACAGATTTGGACGAACATGCAGTCTTTCAATTTAAATTTGTAATTTATTAATCGCATGATTATCCCGAATGATTTCTCTATGTGAATGTAACGTTTTCAGTTTCATTCGGGGTGGGAACTTACTCATTTATTCTCTATTTTAAGTAATTATCTAACACTTCTCTGTATTCTTCAAATATAGTTCGGGTTTTCAAACCATCTTTTTCTTAAAAAATCTTAGTTCAGCGATTTCTCAATTTTTATGTAAATTTTGTTTATCTAGTTTTGAGGCCAGTCGAACTATGTATGTCTGATTCATATTTAATATGCGGCTCAAAATCGGACAAACCTTCATTTTCGTAATGATTGTCCATACTGCAAAAACTTTTCCGTTCAGAAATTTTTGGCCATTAAATTAGAGATTTCCAAATCTCAAAATTTTTCTATTTGTTTGGAAATTAAATTTTATTAACCACTACATTAAATATTAACAAAGTGTGATTATCCATTTTTCGGTCATGTAAGCACTAGCCAAAAATGCTTTCAACGGCTAAGAGATTTTTAATCAAATGTTTGATTTTACCATTCGCAGTGTTGTAATAGTAATCTGCCCCAATCAAAACAATTATTAGACTCAATACAATCAAAAGAGTCAGCGCAAGGGTAAAATTTCTTATTGCGAATTTTTTATATTTCTTTGGCATCAGGGATAGTGTGTCTTATTTCATTAAAGTTTCTATTCCAATAATTTGGAGTTAGAATAAAATCTGTGTTCTAATGACACACGAACAACACCATAAATTAGTGTGCAGCATTTTTGCTTCCGAAAATATTCATAATTTTTACCCTTTTGTTTTCAGGGGACTTAATTTATCAACGAATTTCTGGCAAATAAATGTGATTATTGAATATTACCATCTAACAATGAACGAGTAAATAATTCACTACTTTTCGATTTCTCTTTTACACCCATTTTCATGCCAAGCCGTAGAAATTATTAACGACTAAACTTCTGATTTACGAATCTCATTATTTTTATCTAAGGACGATTTAAAATAGTTTGATTTTTTTCCCCTACGCCCGTGCTACAAAACAGCTCCGATTTTCAATTTTTAATTTAATCTTTATATCAAGTCATAAAAAAAACATCTGCCGAAAGTTTTTATTTCATTTTTCTGTGATCTTCCGTTACAGTTCTCCGCCGTGTGGTCCTTTCTACAAAACATGCAACATTTATTAGTTTGAGAAACAACTGAAAAACTATAAATAGATGATTCAGTCTTTTTCTTTTGAAAGGTGCGGTCTATCCATCCTTTACAAATAGAAGGAAGTGCGAGTGTATTTTTATTTCTGTTACAGTTAAAAAGAAATGTGCTTTAAACTTTAGGATTGTGTTCTACTCCAAAAGATTCTCACATTAATTTCGATTTCATCATGAATTCTTTATGACCTCAAAATATTATATTTATAGACGGATGAGAGATTCAACGGTTTATTCATATGATGATTTGTCTTTTATTAGGTCTTTACTACCAAATCCTTCGTTCAATATCTTCCTAACTAAATCATAATTATAATCCGATATTTCAAAGCTTTCAATAGCATTAGGCGGTGATGATTTTAAATATAATTGTTAACCCGATAATATCACCTATCGAAATTTTGAATGTATTTCAGAAACTAGTAAAATGTGTTATATCACTGAAAAAAATTTTTAATGTTTAACTTAAAGATTTTACTTGTTTATTTTTCAATGATAGAGTTTTGAATTAAAGTTCTGTGTTCCAGTGGAGTTTATATATCATATTATTTTGCTTAAATATATATTTTTTATTTTATTATTTATTTGAGCGTGAAAAAGTGCTAACGATATTTTATCTTCATAATTATGAACATTGGGCAAATCAACTTCGAGCTCTTCTACTTTGGTTAAATTTTCAAATTATTCACTCCGACATCCTTTAAGATATCTCTTTTAAGTTAAAATTTTTTTTCCAATGGCAGATTGCTGACAGTCACAACTGCAACAGAGTCTATTAATCTATTGTTCCCTGATACCAAGGAACCGGCCTGACACAGAGACCTCTTAGCCGCTGAGGCATTGCCCCGGGTGTACCACAAGGGGTGGGCCACCATCGCACCCTCACTCACGCCAAAGAGACCCGTTTATAGGGTAGGCATCTTTCGTACTTCATTCACACACACAAAGAAAGGACAAAGACGGGATAGAGAGAGAAAGCACATCCATGCCTGGACCGGGATTCAAACCCAGGACCTCCCTATCCGTAGTCAGACACGCTGACCACTAGACAAGTTAGCCGGCCTTTTAAGTTGATTTATACATTCTTCTAACAAATAATTTTTTTTAAATAAGTTTTCAGTTTGTTCACTAATTTAGTTGCAGCAAAGGACAGGTTCTATTTTTTCTAAATTTTTCAAGCTTTATTTTATATTAATCTAGCATGCAAAGAATATAAATATATAGATCCTATTTTGTCGCAAATTGTACACGTGGTGCAAAATACAGCAAATCCAATATATAAAAGCACAAATTAAAGTTCGAATTCAATAATTTATCATGCGTACCAAAAATAATGTTTTCCGACCGATGCATCAGGAACGAGGGCTGATTAGACCGGGACCTACGGCTTAAAGTGGATTCCGAACCACTACAAACATCCATGCCCAAGGTGGGATTCGAACCCACGAACTGTTGAACCGAAGGCAAGAGCGCTAACCATTCGGCTGTCAGCTCGGCAAGACTAAACTGGGATTTTCAAAAAAGACAAAAACCAAGATTAAATGCAATTTACATGGAAATATTTTCAAGGAAAATGTGTAGTCATTAAAACTAAATTTATTAATAATTTACTAATGATTTAATAATTTCAATATCATTTGCGTAGAAATTCAATTAAAAAAAAACTTAAAAATTATTGAGGATATTTTTAATTGAATCACAATTTTATTATATATATTACATTTCAAAGTAATATTTATTACAATAATGCCACTTTTAAAAAAATGTCGAAAAACATATTAACTAAGAATTTTTACTTTTTTAATTAACGGATACTTCCCATAACATGATAAGTGCGAGGAAAGCACAACCAGATAGGTAGCCTGATTCAATAGAAGAGGACTTCAATTTGATAATTAAAAAAAAACTGGAGGAGAATTACAATGGATAACAGCAAATGGCAACGACTGTTAAGGATGATCTTGGCCTGAAACATGCTGCAGTGCCTTATAGAAGAATATAATACGTAATATAATTTCAATAAACTCTCATATAAGGATTGACAGTATTTGTGGCATATTTTTTTAATAAATAAATAAAACTAGATACAGATCTTTTAAAAATTATTAATATTCTTCTCTTTAATTAAAAGCTTATATTATACTTACCCATGATTTTTGGGTTTGGTATTGATTTCTTTCAGTGCTTTGCTACCTATTTTAAATTGTAGAACTTAACCAAAATAACAAAAAACAGCTTGCAGTTTAATAAAAGACAGATTTATTTTTGAAATATACAGATGTTGTTCCTGTCACATTAATATAATGACGTAAAAGCATATGCCAAATTTAAAAATTACAAAATAATTTAAAGTTAGGTAAAATTATTAATGACAATAATTTAAAAAGTAAGGATAATATGAATTTCAATCACCATATAAAATTTCGTTAAATTTTGTGAAAACAACGATATTAATTTATATAACCATTAATTTTCCTTAAGCCATGCAGATGATTCGTAATACAAAAAATTTATATTTCACTACAAATCATAAGCAAAATATAAAAATTAAAAACGATTAAAAGAACATATAATTTTAAAAAAACGACTCAAAGCACATACATAGTTTTTAATAGGAACTAAACTACATGCAAACTTTTTAATATGGAAATGTAAAAATAGGAGTTGGGGGGGCAGTATATTTCTTAAAATTACACAATGCTTGTTAAGTATTCAAAATGTATTTCTTGAGTAAAATTGATATTTGAATCAAAATAAAATTTAAATTTTCTGAAAAACTTTGTCTTAGTATTTAGCGCCCTCGCCGAACAGCGCACAGGACACGAGAGGCTTTCCTTCTAGCTCTCAAATGATTCTGTTTTACAAGTCTATTTGTCTCTAATGGTGGCCACTGTCCGAGGTTGAGTTGCAACGGGCCTAGCATCTATAAAAAAATTCTCTAATAAATACTCTCTTATTACTAACCATATTTATCAAATCATCTTAAAAATAAATCAATTCAAATTCTTACCTTGAGCAGGTTTTTCTTTATTAATATTAGGACATAAACAGGACAATACACAAAGATAGGAACAAGACATGGAACAAAAAACAGCTACATTGCTCGGAGAGAAATCTTATTCTGTTTGTAAACAAAAACATTTGTACAATGCGCCCTCTACTAGCATATAGTTGCAACATCCTCCCCCCCCCCCGATGAACTTCAAAAGTTCATCAAGAGTAGAGTCTAAATTAATACTAAGTTAATTCACAGATTTTCAAAACAATAAGATTAATACTTAATAATAATCACATAATAGTACTATGTTCTAGTGACAATAACATATACCTTTGTAACAACATAATAATGTAAAAATTATTATATATATCAGAGCTTTACATATTAATTTCAAAAGTTAATTTCAGCATCATAAAAAATCAAACCTAAATAAAGATGCATACATACATACACTTCTTACAGTAACTATAAAAGTACTCATTATTTCAGCAGCAATTCTACTACAATTCTGTAAAAGAAAAAAAGAAAATATAAAGTTAAACAGTGTTACTAAATGTATCAAAGTTCAATTTTCATAAAGTTCGATTGGATACAGCAATTGAACTGGACGTTTCAAATGAGTCCCAGACGGAAGTCTCACTGTACAGGATCGTGTCTTTCCATCTCTGCCAATATGAACATCTGTGACGATACCACACTTCCACATAAGCTTTGGCAATTTATCCTCGTGAATTAGAACAATAGAGTCCTTCTTTATTAAGATAGGATTTTTCTTTCTCAAGATGGATTGATGAGCAGACCTTAATTCTAAAAGATAGGATTTCTTCCATCTGTTCCAAAATGAAGTCACAATTTTTGTTGATGCTTATATCTTCTGGTGAGGACATCTTTCGTTGAAAGGGGTAATACGGATTGTCCAGGTAGTGACAATATTCGTCTACCTATCAGGAAGTGAGCAGGCGTGAGAATCACTGACTCGTTTTCTTCATCTATATAAGTTAGCGGTCTAGAGTTCAAAATGGCTTCAACTTCTACGACCGTAGTTTCCAGCTCCAAATAATTTAGATATGTTCTTCCCAAAATTTTCTTCAAGGAGGTCTTCACAGAGCGAACAAGTCTCTCCCAAAATCCTCCCCACCAAGCTGCCTTTTCTACGATGTTTTTCCAAGTTATTCTTCGTTCACTGAAATAATTTAGGCATTCTTCTTTGCTTAAAGTTGCATTTAAAAGATTAATATCTCTTTTCACCTTAATAAAAGTTTTTGCATTATCTGAATATATTGTTTTGCATAGTCCTCGACGGGATATAAATTTTTTAAATGCTCTCAAAAATGACGGTACTGACATATCAGTTGTCAGTTCTAAATGTATAGCACGTGTTACTGCACAAGTAAATAGAAAAATATACGATTTTTTCATTTCTGAATTTTCAAATATGTACAGAGGACCTAAATAATCTAATCCAGTTATTTCGAATGGAAATGCTTCTCTCACACGATCTGGGGGTAAACAAGACATGTCTTCGGTAGCAGGCTTCGCTCTGAACTTCCTACATAAATTGCAATTGAATATTAAAGATTTTACTCTTTGCCTACCTTTAGGGATGAAAAACCTTTCTCTCAAATCTGATAGTGTCTCTGATAACCCAGCGTGTCCAGTGTTTTCGTGACATTTGCGAATAATTAACTCAGTGAACCCATCCTTACCAGGCAGCAACAAGGGATGTTTCTGTTCATAACTCAAGTCTGAAAATTGTAATCGCCCACCTATTCTAATCAGTCCATTATTATCAAGAAATGGTTTGTACAAGGCTATTTTTGAAGAAACTGTTAACTTTTGATTAGAATTTAAACTTTTTATTTCTGTAGAAAATTCTTTCTCTTGTGTTCTTTTTATCCAGTAAACTTCGGAATCATTCAAATCTTCAGCTGTCAGTGGTCCTTCTTTTTTATTCCCTTTATTTCTCAAGTTAAAAATAAATCTTTTGATCCACGCAGTAATTCTAAGTAATTTTGTAAAATTATAAATTTTACTTATCTCCAAGAAGTCCTTAGCATTTGACTCAATACAAACAGCTTGTAAAATTATGCATTTTTTCTTCTTCTTTTCCTCTTCAGCTATCTTTATTTCCGGGTCTGGATATGCTGTAGGCCAATGGTTACGTTCCTCAGAAAGCCAATAAGGTCCATTGAACCATGCTCGATTCTCTTTCAGCCTTAAAGAATTTTCACCTCTTGATAAAACATCAGCAGGATTTTCTTCCCCTGGACAGTAGTTCCATGATGAGGGATCAGTGATGCCTTGAATTTCAGTAATTCGGTTACAAACAAATGGTTTCCATCTTTGAGCATCTCCTTTCACCCAATGAAGTACTATCGTAGAATCAGTCCAATAAAAGCAGTTATTTACTTCTAAATTAATTTTTTGCAAGATATATTTCGTTAACCTACAACCTATTACAGCACCCATTAACTCTAAACGTGGAAGAGTCATCTTTTTCAAAGGAACAACTCTAGATTTTGATGAAACAAATGTAGTTTTTATTTCATCATTCCAAGTAAACCTAATATAAACGACAGCACCATAAGCTTTAATACTACTATCGCTGAAACAATGCAATTGAATGTCAGATATACCCTTAATGCTGTTACTTTTGAAGTAATGTCTTTCGATTTGAATTTCCTTTAAATTAATTAAATCCTCACACCACCTTTTAAATCTTTTTTGAATGTCTGACGGTAATGGTTTATCCCAGTCATATCCAGTAATCCAGCATTCCTGCATAAGGATTTTACACGTAACAGTAAATGGATTAATAAATCCTATGGGATCATAGAGTTTACCAATTGCTTTTAATATAAATCTCTTTGTAATTTCTTCATCTGGATTCAATATGGTAACCTCTGGTACCGGAATCTTTAAAATATCTTTTCTACTATCCCAATAATATCCTAAGACCTTGCCACAATCTGCAAATGGCACCAGACCAGGATTTTCTTCTTCGTCCCATTTCTGCTGTAAGGAAACATAGTTTGTTTTCCATTTTCTCATGTTAAAACTAGCCTTTTGCAAAACATTCTTCGTGTCTTGTTTCATTTCTATGGCTTCCTTTTCACTATCTGCACCACTTATTAAATCATCAACATACATACAATTTTCAATTAAATCACTAACAACTGGATAATTATTTCTGAAACTTTCAGCATGATGCTTAAGTGTAGCTGCTAACAAAATGGGCTACAAGTTGCTCCAAAAATAACTCGAGTCATTCTGAGAACTTTATATTCTTTTTCTAATTCCCCATTTAACCAAAGAAATCTAACTGCATCTCGATCTTCAGGTGAAAGTAAGATCTGCAAAAATGCTTCTTCGATATCTGCTGTAAATGCAATTCTATGTTGTCGAAAGTTAATTAATATTCCTAATAATTCTGGATTAAGATTTGGTCCAGCATCTAAGCATTCATTTAATGAAAAGGAATTTGTGGCATGAGCGGAGGCATCAAATACCACACGTAGTTTTGTTGTAACCTTATCTTCTCTAAGTACTCCTTGATGTGGGAGGTAAAATGATATTTTCTCGGGATTATCAGAAGCTTCTTCTGCTATTCCTCTTTCAAGGTAGCCATCGATAATTCTTTGATATCTTTTGAAGAAGTCTTGATTTTTCTGACATTTTCTAGTTAAACTATCAAGCCTGTTAAAAGCTATTTGATAGTTGTCTTTTAACCTTTCAACTTTTTCGTTAAAGGGTAGTTTAACTTGGTAACGGTTATCTTTAAGACAAATGGATTTTTTAAACTGGTTTAAAATCTCATTTTCCTTAGAAGTAATATCACTTTCGTTTTTAATTCCAATTGATTCAATTTCCCATAATTTCCGTAATATCATGTTAGATTCAACATCTAGATTGCTTCCTAATGTATGAACAGCGACTTTCATAACGTTCGCAGACTGCTGTGCGATCATCCTATTTGATGTAGCAGCTGAACCATTAATCGTCCAGCCTAACATCGTTTCACAAGCAACTAAAGTTCCTGACAATCTACGAACCTTACCAGTCACAATTTTCCAGTAGTAATCACTACCTATTAACAAAGAAATCTGTAAGTCCTGTTCATTGAAGCTTTGATCTGCATTTTTTATTCTGTTTTTCTTACACTCTCTAATTATATCGTTTGCAGGGGCACTTATATGAGCATTGCTAATATTCGGTATTTCCAAAGCGTCAATAACTAAATGTTTTCGCTTAAAGGGACAATTTATTTCTACTCTCACTTTATTTCTTTTTTCTATAATTGGTTCAGTAGAACCAAACGTATAAATTTTCAATTCTTCTTGTCCTATTATTTCTAAATTTAATTCTTTAGAAACCCGCTCAAGGATGAAAGATCTACAGCTACCATTATCTATCAAACATCGCAATTTCTTTTTCTATTATTTCTTACAATATTAATAGTTGCGGTTTGCAAATAAACATTATTAATTTTGTCTTCTTCTGAAACAGAAGTGACAGCAGTATCTGATTTCAAATCAATTTTATTAATATTTTCATGCAATAAATTATTATGTTTCCCCTTACAACTTTTACACCTTATTTTCGAAAAACAATTGTAAGCAGTATGATTTCTTTTAAAACATAAAAAACATTTCCCTTTCTCTTTTAAGGCATTTTTCCTCTCGTGAATAGACTTAACACATTCTTTACTACTGTGTTTATTTGAGGTGTCACTTGAAACCTCGCAAAATTCGCATTCCCCCTCCTTTTCTGCGGTTCCGACATTTAACGCCAGCGCAGTCGCATTTTGTTGTTTGTATTTTTGTGTGGGGTGAAAAGAATTATGACCTTTCCCGGCGAAATACTTCGGGTATCCCTTTGAGTGCGAGTCGTCTTTCACTTCCTTCGTATCCCGAAATAAAATTGTTTTCTCCCTGTTTTCGATTTCATTTCTTAAAAATTCTAAAAGTTTTAAGCAATCCCAATCATCATTTTTATTATATCTATTGTATTCTAAAACTATATTTTCTGGTAACAATTTTAGTAAAATGGGAAATAATAAGCTCCCATAATTATTTAATTGAATTCCAGCGGCTTCAAGTGAGCGAACTTGAACATAACACGTATCGCATAACTGACGCAATTCTTTTAACTGGCCGCATGATTTCACAGGACGCATGTTTAGTAATACATTTATATGAGCTCTAACAATAATGTCTTTTTGTCCATATCTTTTCTTAAGTAACTCTACAGCAGTAAAATAATTATTTTCTGTTAAAGTCAGACCCTGAATTGAAACCAAAGCTTCACCTTTTAAAAAGGATTTTAAATAGCTAAATTTATCCGTATTCGATAAATTCTTATTTTCATGTATCGATCCCTCAAATTGACTCCAAAATTCTTGCCAGTTTTCGTATTTACCATAAAATGGTTCTATAGTTAATTTTGGAAGTCTTACACTAATTTCGTTTTTCGATATTACGGGTACATTAGCTACCTCTAATAGTTTCGGTTCCGATTTCAAATAAGTATTTATTTTCGATTTAGCAGAAATTATCTTTTCTCTGATTTCTTGACTCGAAATTATTTCCGCTTCTAAAAGATCTAAATCATTGATATAATTTTCAATTTGTAGATCTAATCCATAAATTAGCTCTGACTTTTCGCATAATTGTTGTAAAAGTTCGTTCAAAGTCGCTTTATCAACAATTTCTAATTCGAGCTGCTCATTAACCTTATTTAATATTCTCGTTAATAAACCTCTAATTGTGGATCGTTTTCTTTTAAGTTTATCAAGATTCAAAGCAACCGCTGTTTCGTTTGATTCGACCGACATATTTAATTTCAAATATATTGTACAAACAATAAAATAATTAAATATATTCACATGCAAACCAACAACAAATAATGAAATCAAATACTGCTGTATTCTGTTACTTATTTACATTAAATACAAAATAAAATTCATAATCTAAATCCTAATACTGGTTTCCCGGGTTTCGGCACCATATAAAAAAATTCTCTAATAAATACTCTCTTATTACTAACCATATTTATTAAATCATCTTAAAAATAAATCAATTCAAATTCTTACCTTGAGCAGGTTTTTCTTTATTAATATTAGGACATAAACAGGACAATACACAAAGATAGGAACAAGACATGGAACAAAAAACAGCTACATTGCTCGGAGAGAAATCTTATTCTGTTTGTAAACAAAAACATTTGTACAATGCGCCCTCTACTAGCATATAGTTGCAACAGCATCTCAGCACCAGAGTAACGGATGGTCAGGTCGTAAACAAAATTGTTTTCTACTTTACTGTCAAGATTGCTGGAAGTGGTGCGCGCGGTATACAATAAGACAAATTAAACACAGGAAGTCTGAGGATGGAGGACTGTTGCAGGTGGGAAATAATTTACATCTTTGTTTGAAGACTGAAGATTTATGTATGTATGCATACACGTCTTAGGGGTGAATGCTTAAGAGTTTTCTATCCTTGTAAATACGGCGCTCTATCTACGAAAAGTCCTCAATGAATGTAATTTACGTAATCGTCATTAAAATGTCCAACAACAGACTTACGCTGCCCTCAATGTGGTTTCAAAATTATACGAAAAATATGCGCAATGTGATCTGCTCTTTGGAATGGTAGGTAGCGAGTTCGATTTTAGGTATTGTTGAACAACCGAAAATAGATGCAGTATTTCTTGCACATTAATCGGAACGAATGAATGGGAGTCTTTCCTTGGAATGCATGAATACTGCCCACTGTCAACGAAAAAGCCATCCCGAAAAGCAAAGCCTATTAGCGCATTTACTATGTGGTGTCAAATATATAAGAAAACAAAAGAAAATGCAGCATATTAAAATTTAAATATTTAATTATAGATGTTTTAAATAATTAATAAATATAATTTTTTCGATATATTTCAGTGTTTGACCACTTAAGAAAGATCTAAATTATTACCTTCTTAAGTTACTGTAATACCATAATAGAAAAAAAATTAATATATAAAGTTACACTGTAGTTATTTAAATATAGAATTACAATTGATAGGTTAG
The DNA here is from genome assembly GCA_030067965.1 of Latrodectus elegans. Lineage (NCBI taxonomy): Eukaryota > Metazoa > Arthropoda > Arachnida > Araneae > Theridiidae > Latrodectus > Latrodectus elegans. The sequence goes on along the minus strand of JAHZMJ010000070.1, from coordinate 62,498 downwards.
GTTTCAACAATCTAAGTCTGGATTATTGTGAGTCAAAACATTAGAAACCTTCATTTTAAAGAAAAAAAAAACCAATTTTGCATAAAAAATTCTAATGATTTCGACTAAATTTTTCAGTTGCAGAATAAATGAATTATATTTAGATTTCTTTTTTACCATGCAAATGTGAAGAAACACGGAAAAAGATAGGTCTTTTTAGCCGAAAAGAAAAATACCAAAACTCTAATCATATAACTTAAAAATATCAATTTTCTTTTTAAAAATGATTTAACCCTTAAACCAAATATCCTGAGTTAACTCCAGCAAACATTTCTGTGTGTTCACCGGGTATCCCAAGCCCCATGGAAGGAGCAATTCACTTCACTGCAAAGCTTCCAGTTAAACCTCCAGATTTGACAAATTGGTGTGAAATAAGCTTTGGAATTTGCTGGCTGACGGTCACAGTTCATTAACTAATATGAGCGTTTACTCGAACATAGTTTGAAATCTGCTTCAAGGCAAGGGACAATTATTTATATTTTAATTTCACTGCATTTTTCTATTTTTATTCCTATTTCGGTTTTTATATTTGATATAAAATTATATTTTAAATTATTTAGGTTCATTGAAAAATTCATAATGAATAATATATTTTAACTCTGAATCCCCCCCCCCCGTTTATAACGTTAAAGCAATCGCAGTCAGTTTTTAACTTACTATACCTATAAAATATTAAAGAAAAATTAGTCAAAACATTTAATTTTAAAAATGGCTATTTCAATTTTTGTGCATCTCTTATTTCTTATATTTGAAATTAATTACGACGTCACATATTTCCAGACAATCGAATGCACAATTAAGGTACAAATACAAATTACTTTTATATGTGAAAACGTAGAAAAAATATAATATAGCAGCCATGCACAATTAAAATGAATTTTGTAAATGTATTCAGATTGAGAATACAATAGAATATGACCTTCAATAATGATGGTCATATACTTTTTTTCTATATTCACAAGCATCTGATAAAATTATTTGGAATTAAATTTTTAGGACAAAAATATTGAAAGTATTTGAAAAATTTCACACTTAGTGGGATTAAAATTTGCAACAAATATGAGAAAAAATTTCTGAACTGAAATAATATTCACAAAGTAAATTACAAATATGTATTGGTTTCTGCAAGTGTAAGGGGCGATGGACATCCCATCTGTAATTCAATCATTGAAATGACACTTCTCTAAGGTGGTAAGGGAAAAAGCGGATGTACATCTCATTAAAAATTAGTCTTTAGCACTCTTGACTAGTACTTGGATAGGGCGACCTAGTTTTGCATTGAAAGCACAAACTATGTTGTTGCTATCCCAAGCAAATTTTAAACAAGATTCTTCACAGAACTTCAGACAGTTAAGGAGTTAAATGTGTTGATATCATCAGTAAAATCATATATTTATTTTTAACATCAAACAGCGTAATCGAAACATTAATTGTTATCAAATTAAGAAAACATATCTGTGTAATTATTGTGCATCTATAATCAGAATAAAGAAAAGCTCTGCTGTAACAGACCCATATTAACTTTATTGATAATAGATAGCGTTATTGCCCAATAGACTTACAACTTACAATATCCAATAAGAGAAGATTAGAATAGAGATGTGAGGAGTGGAAGTCGAACCATCCGGTTCTTAAATAACTTTGTTTATACTTTGTACAGGTACTATGTAACCTTGTTTATAATTTTATAATTATTAAGTATTTTCTTTTTGTAACTATTCTTAATCACGTGTAATGTCGTAATAAATGTTTGTTTTAACTTCCATTTTCTTACGTCCCTACACTGCGTTTTTATTTCAAGCTTTTTTATTGCCTAGATATTCAAGAGTCGCATTATTCTCATGAGAAATGTTTCTCATTAATGGCACCTTTTGTTCTGCAGACTGACTCCCAAGGGAAGAAAGGAGGGGGGGGGGATTTTTTAAGCAGCTCTGCAATTTCCAGCGAAGAGAGGTCTCGTTTTTTGGAATCGAAATGGGATACAAAGGTAATTATCCTCGAATTCTAGGAAATTACTTGAATTCAGTTTCTTTTTTCCTTGTTAAATTTTACGTAGTTAGTACACCAATGCTTTCCAAATACCGCTAGTTAAATTCTCTCATATTTTGTCATTAATCAAATGACATTGTTTTGTTAATAAATTATGGATTTCACTGAAAAGTTCTATAACTTTTAAAAATTTTCAATAAAAATATTAAAAAATTAAGATTTTTTTTTTTTAAAGTTAAAACGTAAATTTTCTTTTACCACAATTTTTTTTTATTTTCTGTTTACCATGTATTTTTTACATTTATTTATTTAATACCAATTTTTAGATAATGCAAATATTTATTAAAAAACCTTACAGTTCTGAAATTTAAAATAAAATTACTTATTACTTAAAATCAAATTTAAAGTTTCGGAAACAATTTGATTTGTAATTTTGTTAAACTCTATATTGGCATTTTAGTTGAAAAAAAATTTTTTTGAACATTGAAAGATTGCTTGCATTAAATAATAATTTCTTAAAAGTATATTTCCTAAGTTGAAAGAAATCATTCTAGAGAAGTATTATGGAACCAGGTGTAATAAATATTTTGCATTGCCATATCAAAAATTAGAAATTTCTTTGAATATTATAAAATTATTGACTGAAAAAGTGCACTATTGCGTAGATGTTTGTTGCTCATTTCACAAGGGCTGAGACTGATGGTTTAAAGCAGATCCCTAATCACTATTCACAGACAAGCCAGAGGTAGGATTCGAACCCGTGAACAGTTGAGCCAGTGCTAACCTTTTAGCTGTTATTATGCAAAACACTGCATAAATAATTCAGAATAAGAAGTTCTAAGTTTAATAAAGAAATATTTCAAAATATTAAGAAATAATATTATTAAACATTAAAAATAAGTAGAAATTTAGCTTTCATAAAATAACCGACTGAGAAAGCTTCTCAAATTAAAATTATGAGATATGACTCTTAGAATTTCTTATCTGAGTGCTTCTATATTCTGGTTTGCTTGTTTGTCGCTCGACGCTCCTTTTTATGCACACGTGATCTGTTTGGGCAGGGAAAAACAGCTTAGTCTTTAATTTCTGGTGATAATTTGAATCACTGAAAAACTTGAAATATTATATTTAGTGTGTCATTTTTGGAAAAACTAAAAATATTATAAGTTTACATTGCGCTACTGAAAATTTCTGATTTATGTATTTGTTGAAAAACTTTATTGTATGAAGAGAAATTAAACATGTTAAACTATATTGTACTTGTATTTACTTTCATAATTTCATTATGCCATTTGGTGAATATAACGCTTGTTTTTTCAAATATGATATATAATCACACTTCAAATTATCCTCCTTCAATATCAATTGTGTGCCACTTATGAAAGTTCGTTCAGCAAATTAAAATTGATTATGCCGTATTTAATTTCAAGCCATAGCATAAGATTGCCTAAATAATTTATCATTAACAATCATATCAAAAATATATATATATAAAAAAATATATCAATATCAAAAAAATAACTGATTTACAAAAACGAATATAACATGGTTAGTATGATGGTTAATATATAGTATGCTCCCCAGACGATGCAATACAACGCATAAGCATGCTGAGTATCAAATTATCGATTTGATTTTTTTGAGAATATTACACCACTTATCAAGCAATGCATTTCGAAGTTCCGATAGACATGTGGAAGGGCTTCACGGGCTGCAATTCATTGGCCAAGCATGTCCTACACATGCTCTATTGGATTCAAGCCCGGTGAATTTACTGGCCAGTTCATACGGGCAATATCCTCCTGTTGAAGGCATTCGTCTACATTGTTTGTACAGCGAGGATGGGTGTTGACCTTTATGTACTCCGGGACTCGATCACGAGTTCGATTTAAATTTTTATTTCCGATGAAGGAATGTTTGAGAAGAAATGAAATACTAACCATGTGAACAATAAAAAAAAGAAAGTTTATGCGTTTTCTTAAAATTTGGGAGTAATTAGTTCTCGATCCACACCCATTTCGATTTCAGGAGGACGCAGCATATTGCAATTGTATTTTATATTGTTTATAATTCTGCTCTTAAGATATTATATAAAGCAAGACCATCAACGTTCAACTTTTTCTCACTACTATTAATCTTAGCTTTGGCTATCTCATCTATGTGATGAGTCTACAGACTAATTCGCAAACCTTGGTATGATACACAACGTACTCAATTCTTTTGAAGACTATAAACAATTGGACACAACTTCTGCTATTTTTCAACAGTTTTATGCATTTAAACGCTATTCGCGTACTATGTACAGTCCTGTCTTCATAAGTGGATCCAAAACTACTGGACATTTTGGATATGCTTACATCCAAAATCTTGTTATTTTGGATGTGCTGGACATTTTGGATTTCCTAATATTTCTTTTAGCTAATATCTCCTCAAGCCCTACTTCATTCTCATTGCTGAGGCTAAGACTATATCAGGTGCACTTAAGCAGCTACATACCAAAAGTGGGCATACATTTTGCGTATTTTCTGAAAGTAGAGATTATTTAGATGTTTTGAGAAATTGTATCTTTTATTTTGGTAGTGTTCAAGTATTTTAATATATATATATATATATATATATATATATATATATATATATATATATATATATATATATATATATATACACATATATGACAATGAGAAGATTCATATGACAGCTAAGTCTGCAATTATTTCCATTTTACCTTTATTTCCCTTTATGTGATGTAAGAAATAGATTTAAACATTTCATACAGTCACTTTGACAGGAGTTCTGTAATAGGCAATTATGCAAAAAAATCTTCACCATCTTTCCATTAATCATCCTTTTACCTTTACCCTTGATCTATACCGAATTACACATGTCCAACTGACTCGTCTTCGTATCCGTCATAAGCGTTTCACACACAAAGAACTATTTAAGGAATAGGTGTTTCTGGGTAGAAATTTTTGTTGAATTTAGTTGTAGGAAATATACAGTGCATCATATTTTAATCATCTATCCAGATTTTACTTAATGCCACTGCATATTTTTAACCATTATATTTTAACCTTAGAAAATTTGCTACGGGAACCCAGCCATTGTAATCTCTGTGCGTGTTTAATAGCAATCGGTCTGAAGCATTTTATATAATTTTAACTATCGTACACAAACCCCATTTAATATTTTAAAATTTTACAGTACATATTAACGATTCTTTCGTAAAAACTTTAAATGATATGGTGTAAGATCTGTTTAAAAATATTTAATGCTATTTGGTTTGGAAAATGAAGTCCGCATCTAAAACTTCAGTTTGGGTCAGCATTTTATCCAACTAACCAACGAAAAGCTACTTTATATGTAATATTTTTTTACAAAGAATTCTGTCCATTGAGAGAAAATATTATCTTCACAAAACCAGCTTAGAGGGAATTATTTTGAAAAATATTAACCAAAATAAATATACAATGAAAATTATGAGCGAGAAAATGAAAGAAATTAATAATCTATAAGTCTTTGTGCTATTATTATCTTAATGTTATTATCTGCGATATTGTAGTAACAATCATTAAACAGCTGAGACGTGTGGCATTAGTTTATTAGTAAAATAAATTATATAAATTTTGCTGCGACAGTAAGTGCGTTTCTTGGAAAGCAAAATGTGATAAGATTTTAACGATTTTTTTCAGATTCTTAAAAACCACTCCAATCAGACAAGTAAATCTCTTGATTTTTTTTTCAGATATTCACCCTTATCAAACACAAATAAAATATTTTTTTCTCTAATTGATTTAGAAATACTGTTTACCAGGATGAAGCTTCAAGCAATCTTCATTATTAGATTAGTAATATAAAAATTTAAATAAGCTGTTAAAAAGTTTAATATTTGTTTAAATATATTTACTTTTATACATGTATATTTCAAAAATATACACGGATTAGCAATGATAAGAGCCTAAAGAATTACTTATTATACTATTTCAATTTTCGTTAAATTTGCTATAAAATTTTGTAGCAATTAACTAATGACAATACTTAAAATACTTTATAATTTTTTATATAACATAAATTATATGTTTTGTTTAATCCAGACAGTATACGCAATTTATTTACAAAAAAACAAGTAAAATAAAACAATATAAAGTCTTATTTAACCTTCTGAGCCCGGCGTCATCGTTTCAAAAAACAGCTACTAGGCCGGCGTAGGAAGATGACATTTCCTACCCCCTTGACCGAAAGAAGAGGGTCATTTTCATAGTGAGGAATCTTAATTCTAATCGTAATTTTCTTAATCGTAATTTTTATGAAAATGTAAATGTGTTTAACATAAATTCTATACTTATCAATAAGCCATCGATTTGTTTCCTTTCGTTGTTTTACATACCAAATTAAGAAATGTTATAGGAATTTTAAGATTACATCCATCCATTTGTAAAAGAAATTTAGACTTTTTCAAAAGCTATAATATAGAGTATATTAATTTAGTACGGAGAATTTTCTGAAATAATTGTTTAAAATAATTACAGACTTCTTTAAAGTAATGAATTTGTAATTAGTTATAATAAAATTGGTAAGTAATGAAATAACTGAATATTTCAAAAATATTCTTAAAAACTGAAAGCCCGGTATTAAAAATGTAAATTAAGAAATTTTGAACAAATATTTCTTTTAACAAGTAAGTACATGCAAATTGCCGAAGTTGCATTTGAAAAAGATTAAGTAATCTGAGTGTTAAATACGGCAATGATTTCTGTTTCTTTTGATTTAAGTATTTTTATTTATGACAAATTTCTATCTTGACTGGATCAAAATATATGCTTTTTTATCTTTTACTTTTAAGGAAAAAGCTTAAAAATGGACTTTTCCTTTCTGCGTGTTTTTGTAACTAAATATGAAACGTTTTGAACAATGAATGTAGCCAGACAAATCTTGAGTTTCTACTTTATATGTAGCATTAAGGTTGGTTGTTTAATAAAATTACATTTGTCATACATTAAATAGTATTTTTCTGTTCATTTCTCAATGATTGAGAACTTGAAAAATGTTCATTCAAATAGTACATTCCAAAATAAACTAGTATTAGTCACATAAAATATTTTTATACAATTCTTATTAGATCATTAGCAAGAAAATATTATCTTTATATTGGGAGTAATTTTACTTGCAGTGTTTTGAATTTAATAAAACTATGCTTATTAAATTATTTTAAAAAAAACCAAAATCGTGATTATTTTCATTGTATATAGCAATTAAAACTACGTAGAAGAAATACTGACACACCTATAAGGTAACTTTCAGAAATATCTACGGCATCTCAATTTATGATTGGAAGTATTTTCATTTTCCTTTTATTTTTAGCGACAGAAAGTAATTGATTATAATGAAAAAAATTTGCTGAAGTGAAGATGAATATGCTTCCCTTTTAAAAAGGAAATTTTAAAAACCGCTTTTCGCCAAAATTCTCCGCTCAGACAAGTCCCTGATTTTTACGATTTTCACTCACAAAAGAGCAGCAATTAAACCTCCCTCAACTGCTGGTAGAAATTTGAGCGGGAAAAAGTCAAGGGCTTTAAAGGGGAAAAATATTCATGGTTCAACTGCTGTACCACATCCGTCTTCTGAGACACTAACTTTCGTAGTACAACACTTCTACAATCGGGACGAAAAGGTTAAGAATATGAATAATTTTTCTTGAAATAAATAAGTTTATTTAAATTACCTTCAGTTCATTTTTATTTATGGAAGAAATCACAATACATTTAATGTAATTAAAGAATTTAAAAATCTTCTTTATGTAGCTGGGTCCTATTTAACTTTTATTTCAGAAGTGTAAAAATAGAGAGTATATAGGTTATTTTTTTAAGCATTATCTAAGCAGATAAAATACAAAAAAAAAATAGCTAAAACAGAAAACAGATTTTATAAACAATATACTACAGTATGATTTGAAACTATAACGAAATAAATGGGATAAAATTTCGCTAAATAACATTCACTCAACAAAGAAGTGCTTGAAGTTATCTCTAATTATTTACTTTATGTTCTGAAAAGGAATTTAAACAATTGCAATTTGATTTTCATTTTGAAAATTTTTTCTCATATCATAAGAATTATATATTATATACGCAGATATAGGAATTTATATATCTATATAATTAAGAGTATATTTTAAAAAGTTAATAATCAAATATTATGTAGAGAATAATTAATTGAAAATACGAAATATAGTAAACAATTGGAAAAATGTTCAATATATATTTTAAAATTTCAAAGAAAAAAAAATAGAAAATAATACATTAAAAATAATTTTTGTGCTGAATGTATTGCATAAATGTTTTTATCTATTCTTGTACTTTTCAGTTTTCGTTTATGATACTTCTAATCTTGCATTATATATATATATATATATATATATATATATATATATATATATATATATATATATATATATATATATATATATATATATATATAGATATAGATATAGATATATATATGTATGTATGTATGTATACAAACACACATTGTTCATTAACCAGGAAAAAAATGATGGTAGTGTTTCCATTCAAGTAGAATAAAATTATATATGATGTTAATAAATTTAAATTATTTGGAATCAAAATTTACTAGCGTTAATTCTAAAAAGAGTTTAGCATGGAATAAATTTTCTGTGACAAAATATTCTGCAGGACCACAATGAGAAGGGAACCATTGAAACTTGACAAAAGGAGAGTGCAGGAGTCATCCAGTCAAGAAACTGGTTTTTGTCACTTTTATGTCACTATAAGCTGCAAAATTTTAGTTGTATCATATAAACTTTTAATTGTGTATTATTAATTTAAATTGTTCAGATACTGGTATTTGGTTTGAGTCGAAGGACTGCAATTAGTCTATGGAAATTTTTTATTCCGTACAGGTTGTATTGTTCAAGATTGTATTGTAAGAAATTTTCCATTACGTCAAAGTTTTTTTTATTTTCCACAGGTTATTGTACAAACTGAAGGCTGAAAATTTTATGTAGTGGTTGATGGTGATCATTACAAAATTGGATCTAAAAAAACTCATTTCTGAAATAATATATTAGAAATAAGTTTTAAAAGCTTGTTTAGCTGGGCTTCCAATACTTTTAAGTTAGTATTATATGCTTTTCCACAAATTGTAGAAGCGTAGTAATTATTGGCTTAAAATAGACTTTTGTAAATTAGGAGTTTCCTTAAAGAAAGCTTAGATTTGGAGGCTAATAGGGAATAGATGATAATTCTAAATACGTGAATTTAGCTCTTATTTTTTTTGATGAAATGATACTGAGATGAAATGATTTGATGAGTGAGACATTCATCCATTATAACCCTTATTTAAGCAAAACTAGGATTCCAGGGGATCGCTAGACCATCACAATTTTAAATTTTTACAGCCGGTTAATTTCCTGGTAAATAGGACTGCTTGAGATTTTGAGTAGTTGATTCTAATCTTCCAGATTCTGAGTCATTTCTAAATTTGAGTCATGTGCTCAATTAACTTGTTGCATACAATATTACGGTCAGAGTCAATGGATAGAATGGAAGTGTCATATGCAAAACTAATCATGATATTTGAGTGTTGGGGTGTATCGTTTATATATATATATATATATATATATATATATATATATATATATATATATATATATATATATATATATATATATATATTGAATAAAAGGGATCAAAAATACCTGATGTCTGTTTTATAAATAATGATAGTGCATATTTATACTAATATTATTTTGGTTAAAGAAAACTTATAATTATTGTACGATAATTTTTATTCATTTATTTCATCTTTAGCTTTTAATTAAAATGCCGTAAAAACTTAATCTTCATATTCGAAACCGTAATAATTACTTTTTTGTGTATCTGCTAAGAGTAAATTTTTTTATTCAGGGATTAAAAATGGAATTTTCCTTCATGTACTTAAGAGACTAGACATGTAATGTTTTATACAATGAACGTTGATATGTCTAATTCCGGCTGATCCATGAATTGGGTCTTTATTTCCACTGTATATTTTTTACACGTGATTTATTTTCTCATTTAATAGTTTGTTAGGTATTCTGTAGTTTAATTGAAAAACCATCAATTAAGTTTGGAACCGAATATCATGCTGATAGGGCTTATAATGTCAAAACTGTTTTATATATAAAAAAATTAATATAAAATATTTAATGTTAAATATTTTTTCGTCTAAGATAAACAAGCAGAATTTAATTTCAAAGAATAAGTATAAATGGTCCAGAATTCTAGAATTGACGATTTTTGTACATAGAAGGCAGCAATTATATTTGACTCAAGAGCCCATAGAACTTTGAGTGCTTGAATGTACGACACGAGTTATTTTAGTTCGAAATTCCTTCTTGCTGTTTGGCAGTAAGTAAACTGACCACATTTTGAAGAATTCATTTCTGAGGAAACCCGCGGGAACTAAATCGCTAATAGCACCTTTTTCTGGCTTACTGTATCTGAGTCATTCACAAACAGGAAGTGTCCATTCGTTTCGTTGATTACTAGTGGAAATCTTTTACATAGAATATAAGCAATATACGGATTCACGCATGAAATAAGCTGAATAAATAATTTTTAAATTCTCATTTTATTATTATTTAAATAGTAAATTATTTTATAACATTAAATCTACCAAGCATTTATTTATGCAATATATGAAACTTATGGTTATATATATGTATATATATATATATATATATATATATATATATATATATATATATATATATATATATATATATATATATATATATATATATATATATATATATATATATATATATATATATATATATATATATATATATATATATATATATATATATATATATATATAAAGTGCAATAAAATTTTCTTATTAAATAATATTTAGTCCAAGGATACACAGATACATATCTATAAGAAATTGCTACTTGTGATTTCTTTGAAAAGGAGCATCAAATATATTGAAATCTTTTTTTAACATGTTTACATTTCCATTAATTTTATTTACAGCAGATTTTGAAAAAGAATATAATATACCTTATATTTAAATTTATTAAAAAATGGTAAATATCTCCTAAATGTGCTTTGAGAGTTTTCTTATATTATTCACAAAAAAATATGTCAATTATTAAATGTGAATAAAAAAAATAGACAAACCACTAAAAGAGTTGTTAACTACATTTTCTTTCTTTATAAGTCAGGTATCTTCATTAACAACTTAATATAACAGATAAATATCATTATTGTGCTAGTGTAATGTAGAAGAATTTTTGCCATTCATCATTGAGCTGCACATAACAACAGCGTTAAAATTATCGTTTTGGGAAAGAAACCAGAAAATATATTCAAAAGAAATTACTGAATAAAATTTTTACAAATATGAGCACTATATGTGTCATAGGTAAAAATGTATTCTAAATTTTCTCAAATAAAAGAAGAATATTAAAAAAAAACTGCTCATTCCAACAATAACAGATTTGTAAGCAAAAAATCACAACAGTTTTCTTCAGCAAAAAAAAAAAAAAAAAAAAAAAAAAAAATTTTTCAGAAAATACAGATTTTTACTGTTTATACTTTATATATCATATAATAGTGTGATGTTAAAAACTGCTATATATAATATGATAGCAGTGCTTAAAAGAAAGTAATATACTAAAAACATTTATTTATATAATTAGCAAAAACTTTTTTTTTTTTTTTTTTTTTGCACTAAAAAAATTATTTTTACGATTATTACAATTATTTGTAATTCAGCTAACCTTAGCAATTGTCGAACAATTTCAAAAGAATGTCCTTTCTGAATTTATTTAGAATTTTTCACAGTATTCAAAGGATTATTATTTTTTTTAAAGCCAAATTTATGATTGTTAATCTTTAGCATGTGAATAACTCGTACTTATTAAAATTTTCGCACTACCTTTTTGATTTTATTAATATTTACATACAATTTTTAATTTTATTTCAAATTCTCTTTTATTTCTGCAAATCAAGCTCTGACCATAACTCCACCTATATCATATATATATATTACTGCACATCGCCAATATTTTTAAGGCCAAACTTAGCCGATTTTCATCTTACATTATGGTAACCTAAGATAGGGGAAATTCTTGGAAAATCTTTTTCCCATAAGAATCCTGCTGTTTTATGACAGAGCGGGAAACAGCTACCTTGTCGACAAAGGAATTATCTTTTCTCACGTTAGGGCATATTTACATATATGGATAGCAGAAAAGGCTTCTGTAAATAATGCATGCTAGATTCTCGTCGTTTGGATTGGGAAAATGGCTATATGTATTTTAACTTTAAATTCATTATTTTCATTTAAAAGTAGATTTTAAGATTGGAATACTATATATTGTTCTGTAGTACCCCATTCAAATATATTACTTACTCTGATATTGAATACAGAATACCGAAAATTATACCCAAAATTAGAAGAAATTAATTCAATACAGATTTTTACAAAACTATTATTTTTATTATAAAAATCAAAAATTTAACAGTAAGAAAGAAAACATGTTCATGAGAATAACGCAGTATTTTAAAACAAAGTCAATCCTTTTTCAAATTATTTTGTAAGTTATATGAGATTATATATATATATATATATATATATATATATATATATATATATATATATTAACGTTTTCATACATCCAGACATTTATTTACTTTATTAGAGAAAATGTAAGAAAATATGAAGAACTGAGATACGACCCATAAATATATTATACCAATAGCTGCTTTATAAATATTTTCACTTTATTTAAAAATTTCTCTTAACATTGTGTTTATTAAGAATTTTAATATATTTAAAATTTGTGAAGTTATTTTAAAGACTTTTATTTTGGAAGAATTCAATTGGAAAACAAAATACTTTTATAACAAAACAGAGGATACTGAATAACAATATAAATATAAAAGTTGTAAGATTCATCTTTATATAAATGAAAATTATGTTTGAGGATTCATTTTACGTATGCGAGATTTGTCTAAAAAGTTATGTTAAGTGTAAAGCAAATGCCATACTTCTGATAAGAAAGGTATGAAATTAGTAAAATATTAAGAATGAGGAAAAAAAAAAAAAACATTAGATGAGATTTTGGTATTAAAAGAAAGTAATAATGGTAGAGTACTTCCAAGACTAATGACTCAATTAGAAAGCCTCATATTGAACGCAATAATTAAGACCATTATCTTTATTATGTAAAAAGTTGAAGCGCTTATATATTTTTAAATCTAGATTTCAAACTGTATTTTTTTTCCTTCCTCTTCACACAAACAATGAAAATAAAATATATGAGTTCCGGTTTTTGTTCGCGCAAAAATAACCGTTTGCGATTCAGTTATAAATAAATAATTTTATTTTATGTGGATTCTTAGTTTCTCTAAAAACATATTCTATAATAATCAAAAAAATTTAATTCTATCAAAATTAGATCGATTTTATCATTTTTTCACTGATACACACTATGTGAATTTATACAATTAACCAGCATGTATACGATATGAACGTTGAGAATCGACATTGTTATCCATTATCAAAATGAGATTTGACATCTAGATTAAAATTATTCCCATCCATGTATTATCATCACATACCGATCATATGGTGCACTTGGCTTTGTGCGATAATTATGCAAAAAATACATTTATTCTTTACCTAAAATGGCTTTTAATTGTTAAAATACCTTCTACCCGTGTTTTCACTCCGATTACTCGTCAATCGGAGAATAAATTTCAAACCTGCAAATGCCTTTTTAACTTTAACTTCTGTAACGAGAGATTTCAAAACCACCATTGTAGCTTCAATTAAGACAGCATAGATAATTATATGTATATATATATTTCCCAGAAATCTAAACTATCATGTTTGATAGCGAGATTTCGTTCAATGTCACAAATATTTAAAATGAATTCAATATCATTTAGGTTAAAAATAAGTGATTTTTTGAAAAAAAAAAAAAAAAAGTGTGCAATTGTTTTTACTTTCAGTACATTCAATATAAGATTATTCTTTTTCTTTTATATGATTGAATTGAACTTTCCCAATGATTGTACTTTATTCCAAATATTCTTTAAATGTTGCACAACTTGCACTTTTTGTGACGTGAATGGAAAATTTGATTACGCGGCTCCAAATAAACTGCTCCCATTAGTTTTTTACTACAGCTGATTATGTAAAATATATGCTAAAATTTTCTTAAAATATCAGGACTTTATTTTGCACTGAGTCAAAATTTCATAAAATCGCATAAAATTATATATATATATATATATAATTTTTTATTCAATAATTTCAAAGTATCTTTCATTAGGAACTGTATGGGGTGTCAAAATTTTAATTTCACCCATTGACAATCTGCGAAATAACAGTCTAATAAAAATAATCTACTAAGGATGAGCTAATACGTTTTCATTCCAATAAGGACTTTAAAATGTATGTAAAAATCTTTATTGGAATGCAATGGATGCAACTGGTTTACAGTGAAAATAAAAAAATAGAACCTGTGACAGTTGAACGGGATTTTTAATTTATTCTTTAGTTGACTATTTACTTCTAATTGACCTTTGTATTTAATCCGCATGAATTCATTCTAACTGTTACAATTTTTTTTTTACGTCTCCTGACCAATTAGACAAGAATACTTATTAGTATGCGTAAATCACAATCGCTTTCTTAGGGCGCAGCATTGCTCATCATATTTCCAACTGAAAATTAGCTCTTTGTCTCTCTAATCAGTTAATTTGTAGATGAGCACAAACATCTGTAGATGAGTGCATGGTGTGTTGCGAAAAATATAACCCATCGATATTTTTCTTAAAATATCATCTATTCTTTTAATTCATTCAATTAAGTCATATTTGCCTTCTGCAAGCAATTTCATGCGAGACTGAAACAGGAAAATATTATAGTGCAATCAAAACAGGAAATTAGGACGCAATTTACATGTAATAACAATTAAATGGTTGACGTTAAATTAATATATATATATATATATATATATATATATATATATATATATATATATATATATATATATATATATATATATATATATATATATATATATATATATATATATATATATATATATATATATAATTTGATTACAGCAGCAAAATGGCGGATGATGTATCGAAACGAAATAAATTGATATTATTTTCGGTTCTTTCCGACAAAAATAACGGCTTTCTCCGGTTTTTGTGGTTCAGTTCTTGTTCAAATAGTATGGAAAATTTTATTGTTTTGTATGAAGTAAGTTTTATAATTTCCTTTATAATATTTTATTTATTTAATAAAAATAAATGAAACATATAAATTATATGTTTCATTAATTCTTATCTGAAATGCTAAAAATTAAAATTAAAGGTACGGAATATAATTGCTACCGTTTTCCCTGCGTGGATCCTGTAACTTTGGAAGAAATTAGGGAAGAGAAAATTTCCAAACATATGTTAAATAATAATAAAAATATGGAGTATCCATTAAACATCTTCCTTATCATGCTGCGACTTATATAGAAATAGTATGATACGATAAGTAGATATTTTATTTCCCTTTTTGTATAAATCTTCTTTTTGGATTAAGTAAAAAATATAATACATCCATTTCAAATCAGAACCTTTCGATTTGGACAACTTGCGCATCCCAATTATTATATATTTTGGATACTTCAAATAGAATTCTTTCTTTTCTATAAATAAATTGGATAGGCATACTAAGGTACGTCAAATAGACGTTCAATGTTCCTCTATACTTATAAACCAATAGAGAAGAACATTATTAAGCATTTTATTACTCGGTAACACAAAGATGTTTTCAAATCTACAATATTAAGCCCTTGTACATTAAAACTTTTTTGCAACACTCTCCCTAATCTTTAATTAACAATTTTAAACATTTGATTTCCTTAGAGAACGCAAACAAATGAAAAGGAAAATTTTATAAGAAGTGTTTGAAGGAATCAGATGCAAGCAGATGTAACGCTGATATTCCATATCTAAAATTTAATGAGTATTTAAAAAAACTGAAAATTTTAAAGAATAGATTATTATTTGCAAAAAATATTTTAAAGTATATTTAAAATAAAAAAATCTCAGTTTAATTGCGGAATACATTAAGTGATTGGAATTTAAAAGAGCTATTTAACAAAATATAGAAATTAAAAATCAGGATATATATATTTAAAATAACGTCAAAAAATATTGAAATTATGAAGATGGAAAGGAATATTTTATCTATGTAAAAGTGAGGAAAATAAAAAAATTACAACTTGACAACTTTACACTATGTCACGATAGATTATCATCTTTAAAAACTTTTATTTTTGATGATAGAATAAGAAATAATTAAGTCAATAGTTCATATAAAGGCTGTTTGCTATTGACTCACATTTTGTAATGGAAGAAAAGCTATTGAAAAACTAATAAATGAATTATAATCTTAATAAATTAACTGAATATTATGAAATTTACAAAGCTCATGCTCGTTTATACAAGCAATTGAAATGATAGATACATACATTTTTAATAATTCATGTTTCCAATTTTATATTTAAACATTCCTTATTATTTTTGACCGTTTAATGGAAAACTAAAATCATTCAATGTGTGTGCGTGGCAATGCCTAATTTTTTATTATGATTAATAATAAAATTTATTATTATTATGATTATTAAAAACCGTTCTCTGAAATGAATGTTTTTCTCAGTATCAGCGGTAGAAGGGAAATCTATTCTTCCTCAATGCCTGATAAGGTCGTCTAAGTGGGATTCTGGTGTCATTCTCGGTGACTATTGGAAGTAGCTTCCTCTGCCCGCGCTCCAAAACTTCGGTGGGTAATTTTATGTAGCTACTCATTAACGAAACAGGTGGTGGGACACAGAAATCACCCTTTCTGGTGTTGAATACAAAAGGACTCTTGGCGTTAGTACATCTATCTTCGTAAGGAAGTAAAACATTTTTCTTAAAAAAATATTTGACCTAAGAACAATTCGCATAATAAAGTATGCATTAATTTAAAGTATGTATCACTAAGAAATGCAATATAATAATTTTAAATACTTGTAATTAAGCAGATGAAATTTTCATGCAAATCTTGAATATTGAATCAAATAAAGATTTATTTTGTGAGAATTTTTTAAACGTTTGTAATTTATTTTATTCTCAAAGAAACTTCTTAAGGAAAACCTGTATTTATTTTAAAATTTCTGTAAATCAAATATTTTTTTATGTGGGACCTTATCAAGACATTGCAGTATTGCAGTTGTACACTATTTCCATATTTCTCTGGTTTTTCCTTTCGCATAAGTATATTGTTTTCATTTCGCATGAGTATATTATTTTAATAATTATGCTTATAATGATTTCAAAAAATATTAATAAATTTAATCTGAAATATTTAAACTAAAAGTGGTATTAGAATTAGTTATTTTTAAAAAGCAAATTTAAATCACAAAGTATTAAAATATTTAAAAGAATTTTTTTGGTATTTAATAAAACTTAATTTTTATTGCTGAAAAATATTAGATGGGAGCGAAAACATGTATCCACATGAAATATTTTCCAATCACAAATTACTTTATTGTTTAGTAAAAAAAATGCTTCCAGGTGTTCATTAACTCTTTCAGGAACAATCAGGATTTTTAATCAAGCATTTTTTCTTAAAATATCATTGCACTTTTTATACATGATGGATAAATTCTTGTTAAAGCATTATTTTTATTGACCTCTTACGTTTTGTGTGAAAAAATATATCGTTTCTTTTGAGATTCTCTCCGTGGGATTTTAAAAGAAAAAAAAAAGTTTTATGCTAAGTTTACTAAGCAAGTAAATCTATCCTAAATGCTTCGTAAAATACAGATTACAATATAATATTCTCTTTTAAAAGAGCATATATTATCTTTATTTGCATATGTGTATATGAGATCCACGTTTGCAGGTATGTATGAGAGTTCCGTGGTTGGTGGTGTGTATAAAAAGGTCCTCATTTAGAGGTGTGTATGAAAGGACCTCAGTAACTGGTGTGTACGAGAGGTCCTCAGTAACAGGTGTGTATGAGAG
Organism: Latrodectus elegans; assembly: GCA_030067965.1. NCBI lineage: Eukaryota > Metazoa > Arthropoda > Arachnida > Araneae > Theridiidae > Latrodectus > Latrodectus elegans. The sequence continues at coordinate 44,376 of JAHZMJ010000070.1, read as the reverse complement.
GTCCTCAGTAACAAGTGTGTATCATAGGTCCTCGCTTACCTTGAGAAAACACATATTTGAAAAAATTATTGAAATAATTTATGTCCCACGATTGTTAAAATCACATTCTAAACCATAATAATGAATTTCGTAAAAATATCCCTGTAAGTTTAGTATATAATTTGGGTCCTCGGATTGGCGTTGAAAACACATAGAGCGCACTTGCCGGTTTAGACCAACCTGTGTGTGTGTGTGCGTGCGTGTTATAAGAAAAATAAATTAAATTAATTAATATTAGATAGAAAGGATTAACTAAAAGTGAATTTTCAAAAGTAAAAAAATGTCATAATCTGTATAGAAAAAGGACATATTTATGCAATATATTATAATTAAATTAATAACTTCCCCTTAATCTAATGAGAAATATATGAAATTCATTAAGTTTTAAAATAATGACAAAACACAGCTAATAATATAATTATTTGCTTAAAATTTTAAGTATTTAATAGTATAGGAATTAAAAGAAAACTGTACAGCAATATTTTTAAAAATGTACTCTATTTGCAAAAAAAAAAAAAAAAAAAAAAAAGGTTATTCGAATTTTAACTGGTAAGAATTTTAGTGCACGATTTGTTGAATCCCTAGCTTAAATTTAATGAGTCTAATCACAATAAACATATCTATCTGTGGTTGGAATTGAATGTACAAGTTATTTAAACCCAAGACAAAAGCAATAACAGAATGGCTGCACGCAAACACTTTAAAACTCATTGAAATTTTGCAATTGGTTTTTATTTTATTACCTTAATTAAATATTTTGATAAATATTGAAGAAAAACGGGAGTAGATTATAAAGAAATTAGCATGATTTTTTATAAGTAAAAAAACTAATTGTTTTGAATATTTAAAAATAATAAATTTATTTTGTATTTAGAACCCATATTTAACAAGTATTTAGTATGTATCTGTATTTAGAACCCATATTTAACAAGACATAAAAAGATATTCATAAATTTTGTTTCATATATCTTTTTGAATTAATATGTGGTTGATTGTTATGATTTTAATGTTAAATATCACTATTAAAAATAAAAACAATTTATTTAACCCCAAAAAAGATGCGATTCCGAATATTCAACCACTTGAATCTGAATGAAAACATACTCAATGAAAGCAAAATTTGCCAGTGTCTCTTTTTAAATGAAAATTATAAGACAATGCTGTAAAATGCACGTCAAAAGCATTTTCTTCACTCTTTTTTATTCAGTTTGATTTTAAATATAATATTTTATGTAATTTTGTTGATTGAGCTAATTAGTTGTATTTCTTCAGTTATTTTTACTGGAATGTTTAAGCTTTCATTTTTGTATTTAATATATATCTATAAATTCTCACGACCAATTAAATTTTAATAGATTTTTCTTTTTACTAATCAATTTCATTAATAATCACATGTTCATAATTTAACAAGTGAAGTGTATGCGTAATTTACTAATTGGACAATACGTTAGCAATTTTTTTTGCTTCAAAGTTTAAAAAGAAAACAATGAGAGAGATAGCTAATAATCGAACATTCCGCATAAGGTGCGGAAAATCCTTTACTAACTTCCCTAATTTATGCATTTATCAAAGTACTTATCTTATAAGATTGCTCTCATAGATAGAAGTAGTGTGTGCGATGATTCTTTAATATACCAAGTTATAAGAGCGGTCTCATGCATAAGATTAGAGTGGGTGATGATTCTTTAATAGTACCAAAACACCTACCGTATAAGAACAGTATCATAGATATGAGTATTGTGGACGTTGATTCTTTAATAGTACCAAAGCACTTACCTTTAAGAGCGGTATCATTCATAAAAATAGTGTAGGTGATGATTCTTTAATAGTACCAAAGCACTTGCCTTATAACAGCGGTCTCATAGATAAGAGTAGTGTGGGTGATGATTCTTTATTAGTACCAAAGCTCCTACCTTATAAGAGCGGTCTCATAGTTGAGAATAGTGTGGGTGATGATTCTTTAATAGTACCAAAGCACTTACCTTATAACAGTGGTCTCAAAGATAAGAGTAGTGTGGGCGATGATTCTTTATTAGTACTAAAGCTCCTATCGTATAAGAGCGGTCTCATAGTTGAGAATAGTGTGACTGATGATTCTTTAATAGTAATAATGTCATGAAATATCAAACGTGTATGGTCATGAATGAGCGTATAGTGGACAATATTTCTCTTTAAATGAAATCAAGAGGCCTCAAAGTTCTTACGCTAGAGGGAGTACTGTGCCAATTTATTTGCAGCATTCTACCACTGCGGACGATACTTTACACAAAATAACATTTTCAGAAGTTATGAGGACACTTTCACCATATTTACGCATGTATGGCTAGTTTTTCATTGTAAGAGTTTTCTCCTGAAGTTATACCAAGTTTCACTAGAGAACTCAATTTCGAGAACAATCATGGAACTAAGCATTCAGATAAAACTTGAGAACGATTATATTAAGATCTCCCTTGAGAAAACACATCAACCATAAACAATTCAAATAGTTTTTCTCTGCAATTGGAAAGTTCAAGAAAAACACTCCATTTACGCAGAAATATCATGGACAAAATTTTTCCCTAAAAGTAGCACCCTCAAGAAGTATAACATAAGTCACACATACATAAAGAGAAAACTGTACACCTTCTTTGCAGTTAAATAATCGTTATATCCACAAGAAAAATCTTCATAACATGGAAGATTAAGAAAATTATAATAAAAATACACTGCCTAACATTGAAAATGCAACACCAAGATGGAGTGGCCAGATAATTATGCAAATTTCAGGATAGCTATCCTCACACACTATCAATGCATCTCAAAAAGCACTACTCCCAAAGCAGCCAAGAATTCGTCAAGTTTTACCTCAAAGGCAAATTTAGAAGGGAAAAGTTTATTGAGATTGGTGTCACTCTGAGTTAACAGTGACTAAAGATCTGCGATTCACCCATCTCGTCTACCGATGTCGAGGACAATTCCTCCTACACCTCCAGCCCCGACGAACCCTGATTCAACAACTGGACAGTTTTTACCCAGATAGCATCACCAGCAAATCCTCACATCGTGTTCGTAACCATCGCCAATCTCATAATTGGCGGAATTGTCATGAACTCAGCCCCCAATTGAACTCAGTAATACAAATTTGTGTTTACTTATCAGGACTCATTTATTTTTATTTGGACTTTTATTCTTTTTAGGACTTTTTATTATTTCTATTTTTACTTTTATTATTTTCTGTTCATTTAATCTGCTTTTGTTATGCATTTTGACTTTTTCTTGCAAAGGAACAGTTATGTAAATCTGCTGCATAGACCACTGCAGGGTTTCAAGCCCTATTATTTGTTGACTTTTTATTTTAAATAGATTCCAACGGGTACGTTACGAAGGCCATTGTGCAGACTTGAAAAGGGTGAATATCGCTCTATTGACGGTGGGAAGCATAACCTATTAACCAGTTCGGATAGATCAGGCTTCCTTCTCTTCTTTATATATTCATGTGTATAAGTGGATAAAATTTATCATAGAATAACAACTAGATTATACCAGGCAGAAATCTAAGGAAATTATGTGCCGAGCTAATAGCCGAACAGTTTGCCTATGGTTTTTACATCAACAGTTCGTGGGTTCGAATTCCACCTTTGCCATGGATATTTCGGAATTCATTTAAAACTGTATGTCCCGGTCTCATTAGCACTTGTGTGCAAAGATGACTATTAAGCTATAAATAAATAAAGGAATGAATGACCTGAGTCAGGCCTAATATTTATTGTTAGAATATTCAACCACAACACCCGCTTGGTTTTATTTATTTCGATAGATACAAGGAATAAAGTTTTTCTCTGAATTATACTTTGCGATCAATAAAAACACTCCTAAAAAAGTAAAATTTAAATTTAGTTTTGATATAAGTATGATATATCCCCCCCCCTCCATGAGATTTCTCTCCAAATCTGACGTCCTTTGTTTTTCTGGTTTTCCTTTTACTGTAGCCAATTTGAATTTTTGCTGCATTTTGGATTTTTTTTAAGCCAGATTTGGTTTTTCTCCTTGTTTACTTCATTTTTATGTCTTACATATATGTTTTTTTTTTAAAAGTGACACCAAGGTTTGAATTGTTTTTCAACGAAAAAAAGTAGCGAAGGTCGCCAGTGTTTAATTAAAAGAAGTCGACTTATCCTACTAGTTTCCTTTGAGTGTTGGCAATCTTACTAAAAATCTTGTAATAAAAAATATTTTGCTTTGCTCTTTTTGGTATTTTCATTAATTATACTACAATATATTTATTATTTTATTAATATGCAAATTTATTTTCATATATCTGATTATTGTAATATATAAAATTAGTTTTGCATTAATTAATTTTATGAATTTTTAATTACCACAAACACACACACACAAGGTATAACAATCTCAGAGTTCAATATATGTTAGCCACAGCCACAAATAAGTATACAGTTTAAACATATAAAGAGACCATATATATATATATATATATATATATATATATATATATATATATATATATATATATATATATATATATATATATAGGCCATATTTACTGTATATATTAATATATTTATATTGGCCATATTAACAGTTGGTTGATGCATTTTAACTTTAGTAATATATATTTTGGCAAATATTCTGTGTAAAATTCATGTATAGAATTGACTTTACAAAATTTTAATTTCATATTTAGTCTCAAATATTTTGGTATTAAAGTTTATAAAAAAAAACTCTTGATGAAAAATGTAATTTTTTTTCAACTCCTTACTTTTAAAATGTACAGGAAATTCATAATAAAAGTAAGGAGAATTTACAAGCGAAAAGTTGCATATTTTAGAATAATATTTCACTGTAATAATTTAGTTGATATCTTTATATTGCAATAAAAGTTATTTTTATGTAAGAAATAATTAAATTTTAAAATTAGAAATTAATCTTTTTCAAACATAAATTTGCATTATGAGAATGAAATTCAATTATTTTATTAATTAATAACTCAGAAATCATAAAGCGGTACATCTTAGAGGGGCACTTCTCATTGCATTTACTATTTTTTTTTTCTGTAAATATAAATTATTTAAACTCCTCAAACTTTAAAAACTATGAGTAAACTTTTTATTCAATAGAAGTATTATCTTTGATTATGTATCCAATTTTAAGTATGTTTAATTAAACTAAGTCAATTAAACATTAAAAAAATAGTTAATGACATGAAAAAAGTATGATCTCATTCACTTTAGATTAGAAACTGTTATTCTTTTTTTTTTTTTTTTTTTTTTTTTGTAATTGGCTATATTCAGATTTTTAAGCTATTGATTGAAAGGAAAAGACTTTCATTCGAAGAACGTTCAGCTTCGCTACTTCTTGATAAGATAGCAATAAGGTTGGTGCAGTTTGTACCAGGAGGTGTAAGGAATTATTAAATCAGGCAAACTCTGCATAAGAAAAAGATAATTTAGGTGTATACACTTACATTGTTTCTCAAGAATGGTGGTTATGTTTAAATCACCAAATAAAGGAAATAGGAGGGTTGTAATTAAGTTAGATGTACGTCAATAATTTCCTATATTACTTTAAGATAATTATTTAATTGTTTACAAACGTTTGTAAGTAATCGTGACAAAATTATTTATTGTAACTCTAAAAATATTACAAAATTGTAGATCAATAATCATGGTCATAAAAAACTTTGAACTATTTACCGTTGCCGGAAGAATAAAGAGACGAAAGGAAATCAATTTGAATAAAAGTTTATTAGGTTTATTTAGAAAAACGCCATCAATAAAACACAAAATAGATTAAATAAAGGGATCTTTAAATATATAATTTATTGAAACTGCTTGTGATATGCACATTACTTTGAGTACAGTAAATTGATAATTTATTCACTGCTACATAATGGTGTAGAAATCCTTGTCAATATATTTTGTAATAAAATGTATTTTGCCTGGCAGTAAATTGTCCATTTGCCTATTTTGATTTAAAAATTTAATTTTTAATTGTTCAATTTTATATTTAAATTAATTTATTACATTTTTAATATAAATTTTACTAGAAAAATATCAAAAATTACTTTAAACAGGAAGGAAGATATTAAAAAATAGCAAAAGTTAAGCATGGCTTGACTTGTGATGTCATGTGACATAACTAGTTGATTGTACTTTTGTTTTTTTGCTTTTTACATGTAAGCTTTTTAAGACTATTGCTTCGCTAACGAACGATGATAAAAAAAAAAAGTATGTCTGAAGTTAAACTGTGTAGCTGATTAAAAAATTAAATAGTTGCTGTCCATTCAACAAAATAACTGATATCTTAAAATATAATTTTAAAATATTATCAAATCATTTATGAAAGATCTAGCACGTTCAAGTGTTTCACCTAATTTTTCTCTAAAGGGTAAATTAATGAAGCAATGTACTATTTTGTTTCAATGTTGGCAATGCAACGCTGAAACCGATCTTGTAGTCAGTCACGAGGTTATAACCTGAGCTGGCACATTCTCCAATACAAACTTCCATTATCAGTCAAGAGACATGAAATTAAATAATTCGAGGTATATTTATATTCCGTGTGCGGTATTTCTCCTGTATACCAACGGTGAATGTATAGGTTTCTTGTCCATTTGCACCCGATAGTATGGATCACTGCACATCGAGATAATATGAACGATCAAAACTTGCATTGCAATAGGAGGATTTAATATCTATTTTCTCGCATTTTACTTTTCTATTGCATTTGTTAACAACCGATATGGGGTAGTTATTAAAATTTTAGCTCCTGGTTTTCGTATTAAGCTCCTTAAAATGAAATAAAAATCTTTTAAGAATCTATCATCCACAACTAATGCGTGAGTTTTCAGAAAAACATGCCATCGAATTGTTAATTTATTAACCTGTAAAAGAAAATTGCTTGCATGAAAAAGGGATGACAAAAATCATAGTTTCTAAACTTGTCACAGCGACTCCCTTTATTTTTAACAGACACAGATATTTTTATCACGAGAACTGATCTGAAATAAACATTCTTTCAGAAGCGAATCATTTACGTCATTGTAAATTTCTTACAAGATTACGTCATTAATATCTGAGCTATTTAAACCCAACCGCTAATGAATATTTTGGGACAACAGTCCCCGAATCATAAAATGTTTTTTGAACTTTCCTCTTTCTGAAGAGGCTGCTCTCCTGTGTGAGTTTACTGTGGTAAAAATGTGGTTGCTTTTGGTCTTAGTAAAGTAAGGTTGAAAAGAGTGGTGAGTAAGGTTGAAAAGATCGGATGTATGAAAAAAAATGTGCTTTTTATGTATGTTTTGATGACAAAAGCCTGTTTTTAGCTTGATTAATGTTGTTTATATTACATGAATCAGTGTTTGAATGCGATTTTCAATGACATCTGCGCATTATTGGAGAATTCTGTAATCATTTTATAGTGCAGGGGCATTGAACTTTATATTTCCTAATAAGAGTCGTTTTTAAAGTGAATAACAAAAATGCACTGTATCTATTTTATGAATATTATTAGGAAATGGCATAAAATATCGTTGCGTATGTGAATAGTTTGTACTAAATAATGATGTATATTATCTTAGTTGTGTGTTTTCCTTTATGAAATTTTCGTCTTATCAATGATAAATAAAATTTTAGTTCTATATTTCTTGAATTACTGAACAGATCCTATTTTAATATCTTAAAGGTAGGTTGTATTACTATGTTTATCTTTTATAGATTGTGTTCATTAAATAACCCATATAAACTTGAAATGTTAAATAAAAGAATCGCGGAATAAAGATCATGCATCCACATTCTTAATAATGAACTTGTTGTTTAAAGTTGTGTTTCTTGAAAAATATCAAACAAAACCAGATTCATGTTACTTTCCTTAGCTATCAAGCGTATTTATTTTATGAATGATAGTCATTGTTTTCATAATATATGTTGGACACTTTATTGTAAAATTTTTTCTTAGAATTTTTTTGCCAGAAAAAAACTTATTAAAGTTTCTATTTCAGTCATTTTACTTTCCTTTACGAATACTTTGAATTTTTTGATTTGAATGTTGAATTTTTTTTTTTTTTTTTAAATCTGATGATAAATTTATTGGGATTATCTTCAATTGGAGAGAACTCGGATAATAAATTATTTGTAAAATGGAAAGCAACTTTTCTATTTTAAGTCATTTTATTGTGACTTCATCAAAACATTAAAAAACTTAGTTTTTATGAAGATAATATTCATTAGATATTTTAAGAAAAATTATTACATTTAAATTTATTAAAATTAAATACATTTTTTTCGATTTAGAGTACAAATATATTTCCAATAAATTTATTTTACCATTTTGTAAATATGCAAAATCTGAACCGCATTTATAAAGAAAGGAAGTGCAAATAGTTCAATTCAAAATATAGGATATGTTATTTGAAAATCTTTCAGTAACAATTTCGTAAATTGAAAACTTTTAATTAAAAAATTTTTTTAATGAATCGCATTATTTTCTACATATATATATTTAAAAAGACATTAATTTTTCACTTTAATCTTTAGAAACAAAATATTTTTAAACCAAGTTTTAAGATATGCTTTCATAATTTGAAATATGTATATGAAATCATAAATTTGTTAAATGATAAGAAAAAATTTAGAGAAATACACTCAATTCACGACATTTAGTCATTGTAAATTTTAATTAAAAAAAAACCCTGAAAATTATGAATTTTTACAAAACTTGTAAAAATATGCAAAATATTTATTTTGAAAAAAAAGTACGATTATTTCTTTTTTAAAATTACTTAATGCAATCACGTAATATTAATGAGAATGTATTTGGAACATTAATAGCTTTAAATAAAAATGGATTTTTTATACGCTATTTCGATTAAATACCTGGTATAATTTCTCTAAATAAACTAATAACTTTTAATTAAATCATTATGGCAAAATAAAAAAACATTGTCCAATTGTAACTTAAAAAAACACCTTTGATTGGTTCATCCCTTCGTAAGTTTTTTACATACATTCACATTATATTTCTTAGTAATTTAAGATGTCAATCTTACTGTGGTAAAAAAGTTTATACTAATGATACATTTAGTTTATAATTTAATTTGTAATTACAAAGCAGTTACAAGTTTTTACACAAACAAGTCGCAGATTTTAATAACAAATTTACAGTCTGAAAATACAAAAATACTACCTAAAATTGTCAAACAAGGGCATATTTAAATGTATAGAAAGTCAAATGCCATAAAAATAAATTCTCTATAACCACATTAAAAGGACAAATGGAAATACTTTAAAATTCAAATGTGATGCTAAAGAATATATACTATTTAAAAGCATTTTTGGACTGTTTAAATCCATATTAAAATAAAATATAATTATCTCTTCTCTTTATGTATTTGAAGTAATTAAAAACAAAATCATAAATATTTTAAGTCAATGCAATTAATTTAGCAATCTCAGTTCAACTATTTTTGGTTGCTGAAATAACAAAAAATATAAATAAACATTAAATTTTGAAACTTGAATCCCTCACTTGCTTGCAAAGTTCACTTGTGTCTCCAGATTAAAAGGAATGAAAATCTCGTTGAATGGCCCCTTCATATAGAAGCGATTACGGCGGCGGGGTTGGTGAGGGCATAAATTATATATATGAACGTTTGTATTTATATTTTAGAGATGAACTTACAAATGTTTCGAATTAATATTTTAATTTTGAACATGGCACGAAAATATACCAAAACTGAAATAAATATCAATCCGTATCATATTGGAATTTTCAAATTTTTCACCGCTGCAAATGGCTGCTTTTATGAAAGAATATATTGGTTTTGATAGATTTGTTTTTTATTTCAATCAGTTGTTTATTTATTTTTGCTCACAAAGACTGATCAGATTTAGCTATACAGTTTAAAGTTAATTCCGAAGCACTATAAGCAATCGATAAAATCCACAGACAGCTGACTTTAAAGACTATTCTATTACTGAGTAATTTTTTAAATGTCTTTAGAGCACTTAGTAACGGTGCAATTGTTGAAAGGATGTTTGCCTTTTAAACTAAAAACTAGAACAACCAAAGATTCTCTTTTGACCTTTTCAGATTCACTCTTTCTTTCGAAGGGCATTGATTAAGAAACATATTTTATGCACTCCGATCATGTCGGTAAACAAGGCTGCCTTCTTCTTTCCCCGTAATCCTACTATTCCAGATACAATCAAGCAGCCTATTAACCAAACTGTCCCCTTCAAAATTTCTACTACACTCATACCTCACATGCAAACTAAAACCTTAAAAATTTCTGATCTCTAAAATCTCTACTGATTAACAAATAATGTGAAAAGAATCAGAGAATTTCTAATATAAATTTTTTTTATATTTTTTATCACTCAATGATCATTTTTTTCACACATGAGATAATTAGACCAAGGCTTAGGGCTTAAAGTTTATTCCGAACGTCTACAAGCAACCAAGCACAAGATGGGTTTCGATTACACGAACCGAAGGCATGAGCACTAACCCCATAGCTCGACCATACTATAAAATGATAATGTTTGACTCCCAGTATCATTTGTTTATCGTTAAAGTAATATTTTAGGAAAGATTAAAACGAATGCATTGAAAATATTTATAATGTCCTCTTAGATTAGAAAGAAATATTGTTTAATTTACTTTCACTTCAATTTGTTTTATGTTTCAGTGAATTAGTATAAAGTAAAGATTGTAAATAATCCCAGATTTATATACACTCATGTCTGTAAATTAAGGATAATTCAGAATCACACAGAAATTGAACTCTACGATAAAAATTTCACATGTAGAATTATCGCACACATCTTGAAGAATAATATGCAAATTACAAGAAACCACCAGATGGTGCCGATAATACGTCACAATGACGAAAGTGTAAGAGAGGGGGTGTATAGGGAATGACTACTAAGAAGTAAAACTGCTAATAAGCACTTTAGAAGTCTTTTAGTGCAATAACCACCTAGTTATGGCAAAAAGAGAGCATTTAGATGAGGTTTTACGAGGTAGAATTTTCGGCCTCTGGAATGCGGACGTACCCAGCTGGAAGTATCCGAAGAACTTGAAATTGCCTAGAGTGTCATATCCAGGCTTTGGCAATGGTTCCAAGATGATGGTAATGTGAGTAGACGTTAGAGCCTTGCCCCCCCCCACTCCCGGGCAACGCCGAATGAGGACCAGTATTTGGCAGTTACTGCCAAAAGAAACAGACGGAGCAGAGCATCCCATATGTCTCGTCAGTTCTCTTCAGCTACCGGTACGATAGTTTCAAGACAAACCGTGTACAGACGCTTAGGCACATTTTTCTGTATGCTCGTCGGCCTGTCCGAAGTGTTCCACTTACCGCAAACTATTGTCACCTGCGGTTAGCCTGGAGTAGGGAGCATTTATTGTGGACACCATAAAAGTGGTCTTGTGTGATGTTTTCCGACGAGTCCTGGTTTTGATTTCAGTCTGATTTTCACCGTACTTTCATATGGAGAGAACCAGGTAACCGTTACCACCAAGAGAAAACCATTGAACGGCACCGTCACGGTGGTGCAGGATTGCTCGTTTGGGATGGAATTATTCTGGGTTCCAGAACTAATCTGCATGTTCTGAATTTTACCATGATAAACCACATCTATCGGGATATCATTCTGGAATAACATGTATGTTTTTTTTGGGGGGGGGCGTCGTGGGTGCAGAATTTCTGTTAATGGATGAAAACGCCCGTCTTCACCGTGCATACATTGTATACGAATGCTTTCAACAGTAGGATATCACCCAAATGGACTGACCAGCATACTAACTGGAATTGAATCCAATAGAAAAGCATAGTGCGAGACAGGCATGGCCAATGAATTGCAGCCCGTCAACCCCTCCCACATGTATACCGGAAGTTGGAAGAACATTGCTTGATGATTGGTAAAATATTCCACAAGACCAGATCGATAATTCGATACTCATCATTCCTAGGCGTTGTACGCTCTGTATTGCATCGTCTTGGGAAGCAAATTATGAATGAACTATCATGCCAATCATGTTATATTGGTTTTTATAAACAGGTTCTTTTTTGAAATTTCTAGGGAGTGAAAATCTTAATTTTTATTAATGATGTCAAACATATAGCATCTTTCTTGTTCTTTACCTTTTGTTTAATGAACAGACATTACAAATGAGTCACGTTTGTTTTGCTTCTGTCCCTTTCCTTGCCTGAACTTGCATTATCCTATTTATGAACACGAGTGTACATTTGACACCTTTAATTATTTTTAACTTACATAGGAGGAAGAAGAAAGTTTATCTGTTTTACGCTTACACATCACAATCTATTAAACTATCACTTTTTTCTTTTAATCATTAAAGTAAAACAAATGAAAATTTCATATTTTAAGATTTTAACGGCAAATATTTCTGACTCTTTTAAGACTTTAAAAAAATTAAAAATCTACCAAAAAGCTCTTAACATTCACTTTAACCTCAGAAATTCAGAAAAACTAACTATTTTCGCATCAGAACAAAGAGAAATATGTAACTTGCTATAAAGTTAATTCGAAGAGGCTGTCAAATTATATCACGTCATTTTTAATAGTAGTTTATTACTCACAATATAAATTTTCCTCTCTCTTAAGATATTTCCAAAATCCTTCCTTTATTTCCAGCTATAATTTGAAAAGACTGAAAAGTGAACATTTTCCTTGAATTCTAAAATATAATGCTTAAACTATTTAAAAAATATCCGAATTAAAACTTAATATTAAGGATCTATTATGGTAAACTTATTATAGAGAGATTTAAAATATCAGTGCAATTAACTATATAACCTGTATTTTGTGTCATTTAACAGTAAATGTTTTGTAAGTATAGGACAAATGTAGTCTGTATTTAAAAATAATCAAACTATTATTTATTCACTGCAGTGAAATATGTATGGGAATTTCGCTGTTTGTTTCAAATGTGATATCAGCAATACCAAAGGCTAGCAATAAAATCAATATCATTTTACCCACAAGTGAATGTGAAGAATCGTTAATCCTAAAATTAAATTTATTACCATCGTTTTAATTAAAGATATATTAAATTTAAAAATGGAAAAAATGCTTTTGACAGTTTTCCTGCGCCTACAACTTCATTCATTTTTTATGAACTGCAAACATTAAATATTAGATTTAGTTGAAGTGCAAGTAAGAATGTCATACAATATTTGTTTTTAATTCCAAAGTCATTAATATAGCCTTTACCTCTTAAATGAAAAGTTAATGATAAAGAATATAGTATTTCTAGTTTTGTGTTTTAAAAATGATAGCAAATATTTAAGTATTTTATGACATTTTTTCACTGATATTGGAACTTGGAATTCTGATCTAACTTCAACCTTAGAAAGAGGTAAAATGTATCCAATTATATATTATGGATTCTAATCTTGCCAATTATAGAATGATTATAGAATATCCAATGAGATTAAAATTTATTTATTTTCTCATATGTTATGTCTAATAAAAATCAAATATTTTAAAAATCATTTAAAAATTTACTGGATCTAATGAGCCTTTCTTATTTAACATAAAAGATGTACTATGTTTACTATTTATCTTTAAGTAGTATAAAATTATATCATAATCAAATGAGTTGAACTCATTCCAAGAAAAATTACGTGCTAAAAATTTAATCTCTCTTGATCTATATGGTATATGTAATATTTTTAGACATTCTAAGCTTATTCTCAATAGTCAATACTTTTTTAAACATTTTCGTGATTATTGCCTAATAGATCTTAAATATGAGTATTCTTTTTCTGTTATTTAATGAGGCTTAAATATATATAGATTTTAATTTTCAACAAATGTAGTACTAACTTCGGATGCGCCAAATTTAGAATTAGTTTTATCCTATTTCTATTAATTTTATATTTCTTTATTTATTTTCTAATTTATCGACATTAAATACCATTAAAACAGAAATTTACCAAACAAATTTTATAATTTAAATTCGAAAGGTTGTATTTTTGCCTTGAATAATACTTTGATATAGGCCATTCAATCTTATTAGAAATATTATTTGAAGTGTTTGCGAATAAGGGTATTATGAACACTCCTAGTTATTGTCATTGATGGTAAATACAACACTAACATTTGCAACTAAAAATTCTAGCAAAATAATAGCTGACATTTTTCTAACAGTAAAAGATATAAAATTTGTCACTACAAAATTCCTTTTTATTCGTTGGTAAGTTATATTAGGTTTATAAAATACCAATAAATTTGAAGTAAACATTTCACAATCTCATTGAAAACAAAACTTTACTCCATATATCAAGAAAATTCTTAAGAATGTTTCTGTATAAAACATACACATGTTGCTCTCAAGCTACATTTATTTTCTGACTGTAACCGTATGTGTTCAATTGACAGTGTTCAAACTAACATGCTGTTATATTCTCATTATATTTTTACAATGAAGAATTTACATTTAATAAAAATCAAATTTCCGAGTTCCCACCAAAATTGGTGCAAGTACCTTAACACAGCTAGTTTCTATTTCTATATTTAAAGAAGAAAAAAAACAGTGTTTTGTGCGCTGTAAAGTAAAATTCGCTGAATTTTAATGCCAAAAGAACAGACTCAGAATATCCAATAATAGTTGCTGTACCGAAATACTTAATCAACCAAGCAATCTTGATTGAATGTCATGTGATGAATTAATAATGCCGAAGTATTTAAGGTTTTATTCAGTCATGAATTTGAAATGTTTTTCTTCTAAAATTCCAATTACCGTTTAAATATTTTTATTGATTGCTTGATGAGCTGATACTTGCTTGATAAATTAATATTTTCATTTTTTCTTTAATATACTGATGACATTTTCGTGCCATTCCTTTCGTCAAAAAATAATTAGGGTGCAATTGGACAAAATTCTACGTCGTTCTTTAAAATGAATGGTTATAAGTTCGAACCCAGAATTTATTAACCAGCTTAAAGCAAATGTGCTACTGTTTTCTGCATGTATTTCGGTAATTGAGTTTCCAACATACCAATACATGAATAGCACTCCCTAATCCAGACAGCAAAAAATATTAAAAAGCTTCTTACACTATACTTGACTGTTACGACTTATATCTATGATGCAATAGTGGAATATATTTCTTGGAGTGAAAGGTTCGGAGTTCGATCCCAATTCCATGGGAACAACGGAAGATAAGATATTGCTAACATCTTACAGAAGAGGGTGTTTGGGTATTTTCTGGGTTTCTTCACTAGTGACATGTAAATGCGGCCCATTATCTATGAAAAATCTTTCTATTAATCTGAAGTCTACGAAAAACGTAATAATAGAGTCATACTGTTATGAAGTGGTGTTTATTGTATCTCCTTCTTAAATATCCGAAAATGTATTGTTATCATTCATTAAATGCATATTAAAGCGTATGTTTCCTTATCAATATTTTTGTCATAAATGTATCACTTTTCTTTAATTTTCTTCAAACATTTCTGAGTATACCCAGACATCTATTCGGAGATTTGTAATAATTAGAAATTTAAGTCATTGTGTGTGTGTGTGTGTGTGTGTGTGTGTGTGTGTGTGTGTGTGTGTGTGTGTGTGTGTGTGAGAGAGAGAGAGAGAGAGAGAGATTTCAAAATTTGGAAGAAATATGCTATAGCTCAAAAACATTATCGATTTGCTATGTCCTAATAAATATAAAAATTTCAAAGACAACTAATTTAGTCTAGCAAAACGTGAATAAATTCTAATTTTAAGTTGTATCTCATCATATTATATAACGTAATTGTTTGGACGTCAGGCAAGCTTATTTTCTTTTTAATAGGTTTATCTCAATGGAGATTAGAAATATTTACTCTTAAAACGAGTATTAGTTGATCATCTGATGGTAGGTGTCAGCGTGTTGATCCACTTTGAGGACAATAGAAATACGCTAAGGTATTGAATTAAATTAAGAAAGGCTTGACACCATGTGTTCTGGGGGAAAAGTGCTCTGTAATAGTTGATCAATTCATTAAAATAAATGGTTCACTAATATAAAAATTTAAAGTTCACTAATTTACAAAAAGTAATACATTTCATCCCTTGTGCGTTAAAGTCCACGCAATCTCGCGCACCCCACAACCACTGCAGCCTTCTTTGCTTAGAAATATATAAATCAAGAAACAATATCAAGCTGCCTAATCAGTCCAAATAGAGTTTGTTTTAATTTCAGCTAGTAGATTTTCCGTTCCTACAAAAATTCTCGATAGAAAATGTAAGCGAAATAAATGTACGGAATTTTTCATGAATTTTGATTAAAATATTTGGATACTAATATTTTATAAAGAAAGAATATTTATTGCTAAATTAATAAAACTACATATATATTTTCTGATGAAACAGATAAGAAGTTGGAGATTTTTATCCATTTAGAATGTTTACTTTTTTATTATATCTGTTTAGAATTCTTTACTTTCATAAACAATGAGTGTTTATGAAAGTGAAGTACATGAGTGAAACGCAATTGTTTTGTCTTCTCTTTAAGGTTCGTGAAAAAGAAGCACATCTCATAAAACAAAAGCAAACTGAAATTAAATTAAATCAAGAAAAATAAAATAATAACCTTATTTTCTATATATCTTATACATATTTAATTTGAATATTGATAATAATATTTTAACATTCAATAAATAATATTAAGTTTACCAGAAAGTTATGCAAAAGGTTAGTTAATCAAAAGATCCTTTTTTGACAACACCCTATATCACAGAAAACTTATTTCAGCTCACCAAATAATTTGGTACCATATTGGGAAGATAGGATGGTTGTAGAAATATTCAAAATGGGCTCCACATGAATTAAGGCAGATGAATTTTGATGGCTAAGTCATTATATGACTGTGCCTGCTTGTTCGGAACAAAACCGAATCCTTCTTGAACTGGATAATAATTGTATATGAAAAGTGGATTTATTAACTACGAAAACACTGTAAGGAATAGGGTATATTAAACGGAAAACTTAGCCTTTCCAAATACGGAACAAATTTGATTCTGAATAAGAATATTCTGCAGTCGTGTATATGGTGGAACATTTGAAATACATTATGAGAATTAAAAATTGAACGTAAAGCTCAATTCGTGAAAGTATTGTTAACAACTGATAATTTAAAGGGGATAGTCCAAGAAAAAAGATCAAGCCAGTCCAAGGCAATGTCCTAACAAACAACAGTTCAAGAAAGAGACCAAGAGAAGAGTTCGTCAAAAATTGCAGAACTAGGCTGGGAAATTCTATCCCATACATCACATTTTCGGGCTTATCACGTTCCAACTATCACTTGTTTTTGTCCTTACAGAATTTTTTGAACGGCAAAAAATTCAAAACTGAAGAGGAAGCACTGTTTCAATTTTTCGCATGATATGATGAAACATTTTTCAAAACTTAGCTATACAAATTGCCTTTTCGCTGGCAAGAAGTTCTTAATAGTAGTGGCAATTACATTATTTAATAAAGTTTAATAAAGAAAAATTTTTATTCTGCTTAGTTTCAAAAATGAACAGAACTTTCCGGTAGACCTAATAATATCAAAATTGGTTAATTTTTTTTCATATGCAAATTTTCTTTTTACTGTGATTAAAAAAAAGCAGAGCACTTAAAAGTAAATAAAATAATTACTTCTTCACAGAGTCTCGGAGCATTAATGCTCGATTGATTAGGAAGCATTGCGGGATAATTTTCTCACAATACTGGATAACGTCACCAACACGCATTTCCGGCGTTAAATTTCAGAAGCATTTGAGCTAAGGGAGAGCTCACGTCATCTTGCTCATTCTTCTTCCGCACTTACCTACCTAGAACTCTTTTCCCTGAGAAAAACCCATATTAAAACCGATTGGCAGGTACCTTTGGCTCACCATTTCTACAAGGATAGAAAGCCGGGACTTTTTCTGGCTCTTTCCTGTGATAGGAAATCCAGCACTTGCCTTGCACGTCTCGCCTCTGGCCACCTGAAATGCCTCACTTTTGTAGCGGGTAACAAGACCTTCCCCCGTCTGTCCTAAATGTCATGGACACTAAGCTTCTCCTGAGCATATCCTGAATTGTATTAATATACCATGGGACGAAATCTACACTTCTCCTCTCTTGGTCATCGATATCCTCTCAGTCAACGGATTCCTAGATTTGGTCTGACTCCGTTAGACCCTTGGAGATAAGCAATAACAACAACAGCATTTGAGTTAGATATTCTTTTCTCCTAGCCATGGGATTTTACAGACATACAGTTTCAGAAAGGCAAATTGACCACATATGCGGGAAAAAGATGAGTCGAAATATGCTTTCAGAAATTAAGAAAAGGGAAGGGGGTGGGGAGAATAATCCCTATCGCTGTTAAATGATTTTTGTTTCATACCTCACTTAAATAAAATAAGTATTTTATATGCTGTTAATTAATTGGAATAACTAGATGGTCTTAAGCTGTGAAAATCTAAAGGCGAATAAATATAGAAAAGTGAAACGTAATTATAAATCTGTTACTTCCTTTAAACAGAGGATTCTGAAAACTGCATGAAAATATCTCGCAACACTATCGATTTACACTTGTATTAGTGAAATCAACCACAACCGATCAGTAAATGAGCTCCCAAGCCACGATTTCACGGCAATCTGTCAATTATGGCGAATGAACTAAAGCCAGTTGACCCTAACAAGGGTAAACACACTGAATATTTTGCCCGAATTTACTCCAGATAGTTAGTTAGTTAAGGGTTTTAAATTCACCTCCACTGAATTGGAAATTATTTATTTTTGGGTGGTGTTGGTGTGGCTGGTATTAAAACATCTGCTCTAGGTGTGTCTAGATTTATTTTGAGAGGTAGAAGATATTAAGCATGAGGAAAAATAAATTGTGTGTAGTAATTTATTATGCATATATATATATTATAAAGTTATTAATACACCTATTACTAGGTTTTGTTAAAATGTTCAAATTTTCTCTGCATCCATATAGTCAACATACAAAAGACAATAATTTAGCATAAAATAAAAAGTTCAATAAATTTTAAGAATTTTTTTTATAAAAAAACACTTAAAATTATGAATTTGGTGAATTCTATGAAATATATATAAATATGTATTAAGATATGTACTTAAAAAAATGAGAGCACCAAGAAGGAGTCGTCAAAATGAAATGAAATTTTACATACGTAATGACTACTTTGATCTAAGTAAATGATAAGAAAATCAAAGAAAAATATAATTTAATTCAGAGAAAAAGGCAAAAGAACGGAGGAGATAATACTCCATTGGAACTACTCTAACGCGAAAGCACGATGTGATTACGATCTGACATTGAGTCATACAAGTTCTGTATGATATCTTGAGACATTTCGTTCCATAGGTGCTGTAACCTTTCTTCTAGTTCGTTCAAACTCGTGGGAGGCCCACCACTCACAACACAATCAATCAGAGTGGCCTAATTGACGAGCTAATCGCCTAGCTGACCACCCAGCTTCCGTCATCCTGACGATTCTCCCCCTCTCAAACTGTGACAACTGCTTATATTGTGTTCGAACACGGCATAATGGCATGTCCACTTCAGCTTTTCTTTTGTAAATGATTCAGCACGCTCAAACAAGCTTCTGATACCTGTTTTATACTCCACAAAGTACGATGTTCAACGCCCTCTACCGGCTGTACTTAATGCACAACCACGCTGCATTTCTAATCATTTGCATATCTCTCCCTGACATGTACCTTCATTGCAAGATTCGTTACGGTTCCGCAATTATTTCTTGGTTTTCGTCTATGAGTGTATATATATATGTGTGTGTGTGTGTAAGAGAGTTATACAGAGTACCTGATGACCTTAGACGCACTTCAACATCATGATATCATCAAGTGCTTACTGCTTCATCAGAGATCCTAGTGTCAAATGTCAGAAAAAAAAACTTTGGATGATAACAGAAGACGGTCTAGTTAAGATGTATTTTGAACCTTATCGGTTCCGAAATATTAGTGTTGTATTCATAATCTACTTTTGTAATTATATTCGAAATAACTTTCGCTCTCTCTCTCTCTCTCTCTCTCTCTCTATATATATATATATATATATATATATATATATATATATATTATAAATAGCCAATTCGTTGTATTATTAGTGTTTTAAACTAATCCACATGAAGCCACTTAATTTTTATTTCAAATACATTCTGAAGAGATTAGTTTATCATTCCCACTGTAAGTCTTCTACCGCCGCAGAGTCGCCGACAAGTTGAAGAAGGCCTAGATTCTGGTTTTGATTTATTTTCCTGTATTCGCTGTACGTGGATTTCTACTTTGAAGAAAGGTGAGTCACTATTCTATTTTCAAGATGCTTCTAAATAATATTACTGAAATCGCACTTGCACTGAAGACTGAAAAAAAGAAAAATCAAACTACTTCACAAGCTGTTATTTGGCGAAGAAGGTGATAGATTAAGTCGTTCTCTAATAAGAAACTTTCATGGTTTTAATTTTAAAAAAGGCGATTTAAATTTCAAGTCTAAATTAGTTGGTACTATAGCAACTTTTTCTTCAATCTAATTAATTTCGATTTGATGTTTTGAAAATAGATATCAATGGAGCACTACCTGAATTGGCAGAAAGAATTTTATTATTCCTCATTAATTTGGAGTCTCTTCAAGAAAATGTAAGAAATTTTCAAATAAAAAAAACTGATGATGAAACTGAAGCGATTCCAAATTCTACTCAGTCGAATGTGCGAAGCAATAATGGGTGTCTTAATTAGTAATGGGCATAAAGTGCATGATAGTCATATTTCTGATGCTGATTCTTTTCAGACTAGATTGCCGCTTAATTTTAATGGTATTGATTATTTAGTTCTTAAGTATACTTTGGAGAAAAATGAAAATGTCAAATTGTGGCTTCAGAAGTTTGAAGCGTTTGCTATTTCATTTAATTTATCAGATATTCAGAAATTTATTTTTATGCAAAGAACTTTAAGTGGAATTGCGTAGTTATTTATTAAAAGCAAAAGCAATATTCATTTCTGCATTGAATTGAAAATTGCTTTAATTTTAGAATTTGGTGAACAAATTAATTCAGCAGAAATTCATGGCACATTAAATCGTCGAAAAATTAAAGATAAACATTCAATATTTGAATATTTTTAATTATGAGAGAAATTGCCATTTGAGCTCAACTCGATGATTCGGCTCTAATTTATTATGTTATAAAAGGCAATAATGATTTTCCTCCAGAATAAAGCAATCTCGTATGGTCTCACTATAATTTAGTAGAATTTAAAACAAAATTAAAAATGTTTGTAGAAATTCAAAAAAGTTGATAAAAACTAAAATTTATGTGGTAGAACAAACAATTAAAAATCGAACTCAAATCTAAATTCAGACTATTCGATGTTTTAACTGTGGGAAAAATGGACATAAATCGATTAATTGTAAAGACAAAAATAAGGGTTTAAAAGTGCTTTCGTTGTAATTCTTTCGGGCATAAAGCCAGTTATAATAAATGTTCTGCACAATTCAACAGTTCGTACTCTTAACAATCACATCACTTTTCGACAACACATCCATAAAATAGTTAAAATCTCTGATATTTTGATAGATGCTCTCATTGATATCGGAAGCCATGCAACTTTATTACGCGAAGATCTGTATCGTCAAGCTTAATTTTCTGAGCTGAGCTGACCGATTCGCAATTATTACTAAAGGGATTTAGTAGCTTTAAAGTACAGCCTCTTGATACATTACATTCTAGCCTCTTGATACATTACATTCTAGCCTCTTGATACATTACATTCTAGCCTCTTGATACATTACATTCTAGCCTCTTGATACATTACATTCTAGCCTCTTGATACATTACATTCTAGCCTCTTGATACATTACATTCTAGCCTCTTGATACATTACATTCTAGCCTCTTGATACATTACATTCTAGCCTCTTGATACATTACATTCTAGCCTCTTGATACATTACATTCTAGCCTCCTCTTGATACATTACATTCTAGCCTCTTGATACTTTACATTCTAGCCTCTTGATACATTACATTCTAGCCTCTTGATACATTACATTCTAGCCTCTTGATACATTACATTCTAGCCTCTTGATACATTTGCCTGTAGGCAAATATATAAATCGATAATGATATTTTTTCTACAACAGTTTATGTTATTTTTCAACATCAGATGAATTTACTTTTAATTATCGGTACAGATATAATTACTTAGGAACACCAACAGTCAATAATGATGACAGTTTTTACGTAAAACCGAAAATAATAATTATTCTTGAATATAATTAATATTGTTGACAACACATCAGAGATTGATTTAAATCACACACTTGACAAAAATATGTAAACAAGAAGTATATAATTTAATCAACAGCTACAAACCCAATAAGACGTAAAAACGAAGATGAAAATGTCTATTATTTTAAAAGATGACATACCAGTTTGCCAACGAGCACGTCGAACGTCCATACCAGAAAAAGAATTTGTATTCATACAAACCAATGATTGGTTAAAAGAAGGAGTAATTAAAACTTCTTTTAGCGAATATGCGGATCCAATTGTTTTAATAAAAAAAAAAAAAAGAATGATAATTCTGCACGTTTATGTACGAATTTCTGAAAGTTCGATTTGGTTTAACAATTTTCCCAGCCGCTTTCAACAGATATTATTTATCTTGTGTTTTCAGAGAATTAATAGCAGATGGTACTTTAATTATGTGCATGGCTGTTTTTATCATACTGTCTAAAACTGGTGAAGAGGGACTTATTAAATTGAAACGTGTTCTCGAAACTGCTTCAAGTTACGGACTAAATATTAATTTTAAGAAACACCAATTTTTGCAAAGAAAAGTTGAATTTTAGGCCATGTTATAGAAAATACTATTTCATCCTTTCCATCAAAAATTAAAGCAGTAATTAATTTCCCTGAACCTAAAGACGTCAAACACTTGCAATCATTTTTAGGCTTAGCAGGTTACTTTCAAAAATAGTATATTCCAAATTGTGCCACTGTTGCCCTAGACCTCTAAGTAAAGTAGAAGTCTAGACCTAGACTTCTACGAAAGTCTTCTACTTTTGTATTCGGTTCCACCGAAAAGACGACATTTCTCAAATAAAAGGAATTAAATAAAACACATCCTGTTTTACATTTATTTGTGACAAGTTCGAAATCAAATATACACAGATGCATCTAAACTTGGATTTGGCGCAGCTTTCTTACAAAAATCTGATAATGGAAACTTTCACTCAATTTTGTATATGAGCAGAAAAACATTTCCACAGGAAGAAAAAATTACACAGTTATGAACTGGAAGTACTCGCTGTTGTAGAAGCTCTTAAAAAATTCCGTGTATAATTACACAAAACTAAATTTAAAATAGTAACAGACTGTATGACTTTTAAAAAAACAGTGGATAAAGCTGATGCGCTGTTTTGATACAAGACTTTGACAACGTTATTTTTCATAGGTCAAATAAACAAATGCAACATATTGATGCTTTAAGTCATTACCCTGTTAGAATTATTGCTCCTGACGATATTACACTGAAGATAATAAAATGGCAATCTACCGATGAATTTACCATAAATATGAGAAGAGCAATCGAAAAATTACTTACACCTGAAGGATTCCTCTATCCAATCCCAAAAGTTGACACTCCTCTCGATACATATCACATTGACTTTTTAGGACCTTTGCCATCTACAATAAAAAAATTAATCATTTATTTTCTGTAGTGGACGCTTTTATAAAATTTATTTGGATATATCCTGTTAAATCTACCTTTGCACAAGATGTATTAGATAAGCTAAAATTACAGCAAACAGTATTTTGGTAACCCTCGTCAAATAATCTCAGATTAGGGATCAGTTTTCAACTCCCAAGAATTTCATTCTTATTGTAATGAAGAAAGTATGGAGCACTTACTTATCATTACTGAAGTATGTGTGGAAATGGACAAATTGAGCGTATGCATCAAACCATTCAACTAAATTATCTATAGAAGAACCCACAAAATGGTATAAACATGTGTCTAATGTCCAACGCATAATGAACACTACTGCCTCACAAATAACAAAATTCTCACCATTCGAATAAATGCTTGTCATTAGAATGAGAAATAAAGATGTAATTCACATTAATCAACTACTGGAAGAAGAACATCTTCAATATGCGGAACATGATAAAAAAAAAATAAAAAAAAAAATTGCGCAACATTGATAAACTAACATTTTACAATATCAAACATAAATGTAAATGTTATTATGATATATATATACAAACGGAGAAAATCTCTCAAAATATATCAAGTTGGTGATTTAGATGCTATCCAAAGAACTGTTCGGAGCAGGTCTAAAATTTAGGCTGAAATAGTTTGGACCTCATAAAGTTAAAGCCGTAAAAAAAGGTAATGATAGATACAATGTAAAAAAAGTTGGTAATCATGAAGGTCCAAATATAACATCTTTCTCAGCATATTTAATGAAGCTTTGATCAAAGATGTATGCAATTTTTATAAGATTATTGTCTTGTGTATAATACATATTGTGTAAATTGCTGTACTATTCCTATATATATCGTTATTCCAGATAAAATTTTCTTTTATGTATGTAACCTTTTTCCTTAACATTATTTCAAGTATTAGTGTATCCATTACTATAATTTTTCTTGTGCAAAATTATTAGTGTATTACATCAAGATATTTGTGATACATTTGCATATGATAAAAATAAGCACGATGGAAGGAAAATGCTAGCAATTGACAATTAAAAAGATGAAGAAGGGAATTCATCAAACAGCATACGAGGAACATTGAAGAAGTTAAGACCAATCTTCACAACATTAAATGACGTGACTTCTTCGTTTGCTATTGAATAAGACAAAAGATGAAAATAAAAAATCTATTTTGTTAGTTATTTTTCCTGCAGATTGCGTTTTCCTCTTTTTCTTTGTATTTTGCAGTTGCTGTTACTCTCGTCACCAGGAGGACCTGAGCGTTTAGAATGGCCGTGTGTGAGATACGGAGTACCTGATGATGCAACTCAACATCATGACGTCATCAAGTGCTTGCTGTTTCAACAGCGATCCTGGTGTCAATTTTTAGAAAAAGAACTCTTTATGAGAACAGAAGACGGTCAAGTTAAGACGTATTTTGGAACTTAACGGTTTTCAAATATAAATGCTGTATAAATCTTTTTTTGTAATTATAATTGTAAATAACTGTAAATAATGTTTAATATACTATAATTAAAATGCCAATTCGTTGTATTATTCGTGTATTAAACTAATCCACACACACACACATATATATATAATATTTCATTAAAACTTTCTCAAGTTAATGATATTTAAAATTCTATATAACCTGGGAAAAGTCTATCGTTTCAGCATATCTAGTAAGCCCATCTACTTTTTCGTGAAAATTACAGCAGAATAAGCGGGTGTCCAGTCTGGAAAAATTTAGATTCTTTTTAGCGATTAGATTCTCCTCTGTACTCAGTAACCCACTATTTTTTGTTAAGTGTGAAAGAAACGTCCTTCTATCTCCAGGTAAAAAGCATTTTCTTAACAGGAAGGTAACACAATCAAATGGTTAATTTCGGAAACTGAGAACACACACTTTATTTACAAGAAACCATATCTTCCAATAATTGAGACAATTTAAAAATAGTTAAAAAAATTTAAAAATAAATTGGATATGAAGATAAATTATTCTTCAGAATTATCGAATATCATTGATAGAATATCGATATTCTTCAAAATGTTAAATCTTCAAAAAGGCCTAGTTACAACGTCAAATATTTTAATAAATTTCTCCATATACTTAACATTTCAGCTCGTTTTCAATACGGCGCAGAAATTTAAAAGTCAATAATAATGTCAACGTCAGTCCTTAATGTTAATTCTTTTTTTGTCTCCAATTATCGGAATCTCCAGGACCGGTTTTCGAGACATTAGGGCACTTAAATTTCTGTGTACGATGCCACATTGGTTGCAAAATATTTTACTTCTATTGTAATATTTAAGAAAAAGCTATAATCTCTGCTATGTATAAATGAAATTAATACAGAGACTTTTGCAATAGAAAAATGAAACTTCTATTTGTCATTTGTGAATTTAAAATGTTTAAGTTTCCTCCATATAAATGAGGAAACTTAAACATTTTAAACTCACAAATGACAAATAGAAGTTTAGAAATAATCACAAAGAATAGAAATGTTGATAAGTTTTACATTGTAAACTTTTCTTGATAAAATTGCAGACAACTGATACATTCATTCATGTTGTATTCTTAAAAACGAAAACAAATAAATTTTTTAAATATTCAATATTCGGTTTTTAATATTGTATAGTAGTTTAGATTGTCCTTCTTCGAATGTAGAGGGTCAATCATTGAAACAACTGTGAGCTGGATTAGAACCTGAGGGAATATACTTCCATGAGGAGCTCTTAACAACTGTGAGCTGGATTAGAACTTGAGGGAATATACTTCCATGAGGAGCTCTTAACAACTGTGACAAATAACTCAGAGATTCCGGTTCTCGTTAAACAACTGGCACTCGAAACAATCCATAATATCCCTCCATGTTCTTTGAAAATTTATACAGATTGTAGTAAAGGTGTGAGGGGGAGTCTAGGGCAGTGTGGTGTACATTTACAGTCTCCAGAAAACTAGAATTTAAAATAAGAAATCAAGAAACCCAGAAAATTGTTCCGTGTTTAGATCAGAGCTAATAACCATTAGAAGAGGTTTACAGTATGCAGTAGAGGTGGAGGATCAATTAATTAAGGGATATCTGGATATTGACAGACAGTCGCGTGCTTGAATCCAGCATCTTTTAAATTGGAGCATTGTTGG
The DNA here is from genome assembly GCA_030067965.1 of Latrodectus elegans. NCBI lineage: Eukaryota > Metazoa > Arthropoda > Arachnida > Araneae > Theridiidae > Latrodectus > Latrodectus elegans. Next base: position 17,471 of record JAHZMJ010000070.1, on the reverse strand, counting down.
AGATCAAACTAGTCTGGACATACTAAATCTTTTTGACAGACTGTCACCCGAACATACAGTGCATTTCCAATGGATCCCTTCCCACGTGGGAGTAGAGGCGAATGAAAGAGCGGATTTCTTGACCAGATCGGAGTCAGAGGAGGGAGTAAACCCAGGAGATCTCACATCTAGTGAGATTTATTCCGTGGCTAAAACTGAATTCAATAAGCTTATGAAAATTCCTAACAATCATCCATGGTACTTCGCCAAAAGACCGGTTGAGACCTTCAATCTTAGACCAAGATCTTATCAAACTCTCTTTTCCCGATATCAGAGTGGGCACACGAGAGGAATTACCTTTCAGCAGGGGCAAAGGACATTTCCAGACTGTCCTTGGTGTTCCGTCAGTATGGCCTCCCCTGGACATATCTGCCTAACCTGCCTAAATTTTAAAAAAGACGATGTCCTTCGGGACCCATCACATTTTTTAGACATTATAGATATTTTTGGTTTTATGGGGATTGTCTAGCATAGCTAGACAACCTGAGATCAGTAACAACAACAGTTTATATTGTAATTTATTTTTCTGTTATAAAATTTAAAAAATACCTTTTTATATCTACTTATTATATTTTTAATTAATTTCTTGCAAAAATTAAATGGTAAATGAATGAAATATGAAGCGGAAAGATTAAATAAAAAAATTCATGCAGGATAAGGTTAAATTTCGTATATTGAACATGTAATTTCATTGATATAATGTTGAATATATCCGCAAATTAAGAAACTTATTTATACAAAATGAACAGAAAGAAATAACAAAGGAAATAAATAGTAAGGGGTAAAAACCGTTTATAATAACTTAGCATAAGGACTATCGATTGTTATTTATTAAATTATATTAATTTTATAACTTTGTCACATCAAAATCATTCGTAAAATATTATGAAAAAAAAATCATTTATTCCCGTGTTGAGAAATTTGGGTCATATTTTTTTTTAATACTTGCCTCATCATGAATGAATGAAAAAAGAATTCAGCAGAAATTGCATAGTAGTGCAACTCCTTACGGATGCCGAATTCATTGTTAAAAGGGTGACTTATTGGCGCCAAAAATAAATGTGCGCAGTGAGTTTCATGAAACTACATTTTACTTTCACTGGCAACCCTGATATTATTGGCAACCTTATAAGACGATAAATAAAGAGCTGGTGAAAGCGTTCTACACTGTCGGTGGATATGTGATCCGTCACATAAAATGGGCAACAAAATCAATGGGGAAACAGTAAGCATTTTATTGAAATAAAAACTTTGTTTAAAATTACACGGTAACTGAAAAGTTGTTGTTGTTTCTAATCTCTTAGATTATGTAGCTAAGCTACACTAGCTCCATAAAACCAAAAATGTCTAGAAGGTCAAAAAATAAAATCGGATCCTTTAACTGAAAGTGCTACGGTTCTTCTAGAAATTCTTTTTATTTATTCAATGATAATGCATAGATTTGATGCTTATGGGAGAAGAGAATACTATTTTGTGTAAAATAATGTAAAAATGTCTTCAACGAATAAAATTAAACAAAATGCTTCTAGTGTGGTTAGAATCAAAATTTTTGGATCATTATAAGCAGAAATCTCTCTCTCTCTCTCTCTCTCTCTCTCTATATATATATATATATATATATATATATATATATATATATATATATATATATATATATATGTATATAATATAATATAACATAATATAATTATTTTAACATTCAATTACGAACTTGAATATTTGTAGTCGTGTTTTTCGTTTAAATTATTTTTCCACAAATTTCTTGAATTTGTTCGTAGTTGCATAAACTTATGTTCGAAAGGCTATTCTCAATGACAGTCTTTAATAGAGCAATTTTAAACATAATTGAAATTGAAATAAAATTTAATTTCAAATAGTTATATTAACGAATTAATAAAATTATAATAAACACCATTTACGAAGCAATTTTGGGTTTGGTTTGTTCTGAGCTGGCAGCCTGACGATTACTGCTCTGATCTTTGGTTCAACAGTTCGTGTTTTCAAATCGCACTTTGGGCATGGATGGTAATAGTGGTCCGGAATACATTTTAAACTGTAGGTTCTAGCCTAATTAGACCCCATGTGCAAAAATAAACGTTGAATGGCAAAGAAACCAAATTAATTTGATTCTCACTATAGGATGTGGTTTCTAATTTCGATCCTAGTTCCAAGTAAATAAGGGGGATGTCGTTACTAAAATTTTTCATGCGACGATAATGAGTTAATACATTTCCGCTTTGCAAGACTTATAATGATAAGTTTATGTTTAAAGTGTGTGATGTCAAAGTTTTGCCATTTTTTAATTTAGAATTTCATGAAAATGAGGAAATGCCTTTTGCTCAATATTAAGAGCATTTCCTTTCCTTTCATTAAACATATAATGAGAAATATTGTTTCAATATTTTTATAATTTTTGTAGTTTTCTTTGCATGCATCTATGCATTATACTGAATTCTTCTTCCAATATTTCTGTGAATACTCCTGTGCTTTTGGGAAATTTATAAGAGTAATTAAAGTTTTGAATTCTCTGTATTATATCAGAATTTAGGATAATTGAGATGCAGTTATGCAGCACTAAAAATTTTTCGGTTCGTTCCACTTAATGATAAATTATAGAAATTTCGAGCGTAGCAAATTTAGTCTAGCAATACATAAATAAATCTTAATTTGAAATCTTGAATTATATCATAGCATATTGTATAAACTTAGTTATGTTTCGGTAACAAAAAAAACTTAGTTTTCTTTTAATATTGTTTATATAAAATGCTTACAAAATACTTTACTTCAAAAAATAATGTTCTAAAGTTTATGAAATCTCCTGCTTTTATGTTAATATTAGCTTGGTTTACAAAAAAGAAAAAAAAGTTGTTGAAGTTATATCCTCGTGAATAATGTTTAAAACGAATCACAAAGGATAAAGAGAAATATCATAAATTTTATATTAAGTATTTATGTGTCGATTGAGTTATAATAGTGAGAGAGGTAAACAGTTGTAATCCCTTCGTCGTGTTATTTATTCTTATATAATTGAAATGCTTAATATTTTATGATGGTATTTACAATTTATGAAAGCTATTTTTTAAAAGAAATACAGTTTTTGAATGTCACTCAAATTCACATTTTAAACCCAACAAATCTGTTCATTATATCTGAAATATGTATTCGAATTTCTAAAAAAAATTCGAAAATTCTTTGAATTATAATTTTCAAATTTAATTCCCAAGCATTGAAAATTATGAGCGTATCGAATGATTACTGATTAATTACTAAAGAGAGCAAGAGAAAACTTCTCTCAGTGAAGTTTTGAATCTTCTATAATTTTAAATGCATCAAATTGTTGAATAAAATATAGTTTCCGATCCTTACTCTTTGACTACGGTTAAAGTTTCGTCAAGCGGTTTATTAAACGTGCGGACTGATGTTTTTTTTAAAACAACGCTATTTTTTTGTCTAAAATTTGTTTTTACATTAAGTATTTATGTAACTCCTATTTTTTGAAAAGTTCTGCAATTTTCTATTAATAAATGTTCGTATTTAATGCCGCTGAATGAGTTCGGCGCTTATTTAGATATTTTATTTTAAAAATGAATTATCTTCACCTATAAACGAAACCCACACATAGTTTAATGATAGTAAAAATCTATTTATAATTTTTCTTCATATCGTAAGCATGATCTATAAATGCCTTGTGTTGTTGCGTAGACTTTTTATCCAATAGACTCTGTGAATTGCAAAACATATAATGCTGTTTTCTGTTGGATCCCAGAGCGTATAGTTCTTGAAATAGCGAGAGGACTGATGCTGCCACTAAGTCTGAGTCTACTCCACTTCCGCATCTGTTCCACCAAAGATGTGATAATTACTCACTTTAGCAGGAATCGTGGAGTGTGCCACGATATGCAACAAACTTAATACCATAACTTCATCTCATTTTCAGTTTTACCGCTACGAAGTTTTGTGAATTTGAAATTAATACACTTTCGTATCGGACACACATGTTTCACACTTGAGTATCTGATTTTAAAATGAATTGAAACCGTATACTGTTTTTCACTCTTTAATTTTATGTTCTGATTTTAACCATCATCGTTTTAAGTTCTTTTAAGAGTGATTATTTAACAATGCGGTATTTGCTGGATGAACATCTAAACATTTAAACATTTTTGCAATATTGAAAGAATCATCGATTGTGAAGATTTTTATATAATTTTAAGTCTAAAATTTTTTAATCATACATTTATATTATTATTATTATTATTTATTTTTTTTGGTTTTGCTTTTTCTTTTAGCTGTTTTAAATATAATTTGTGTTGTATATTGGGTGTTTGTCTATATATATTTTAATTTGCGTTTTAGATATACACGTGCCAATATTTTAAATGGGTTTTAATAAGTAGCTTGGGTTTTGAAAAAAATTAGAAATATATCATTATATCAATATTATGAAAATATTTAGTTTTAACACAGCTTGTCCTGATTTGAACCTTGCGCCACAAAATCCAACCAACCAACTATAAATACCTTGCTCTGTAAAATATATATATATATATATATATATAATTATTAAATATTATTTTAAAAGAACAAAAATATCGACAGATGTAGAGATACTTTTATGTATAATACTCAATATAATAAACATTCACAGTAATTGACATTAATTGAATAATAAAGAGTCTTTATAAAAACTATTTACACATGGGCGCAACCTTACACAAGGTACAACAACTATTTACACAAGGTACAACATGAAAATAGTCCATAGAAATAATCACAGTACATTGATGGAAAATGTACTGTGATATTTTAATATAAAATCACAGTACATTGATGGAAAAAATTAATTCAAAACACTTCAAATTTAACATGATTTTAATTTTTAATTTTTTTTTTTTGAATTACAGATATTTATTTACCATGAATTAAGAAATACTATTAATCAAAAGCATTCAATATATTTTATAATAAAAATAAACAAAAATAATACTCAAATAAAAGAAACGTCATTAAAAAGTTTGAAGGGATTTTCCAATGATAGTTTTAGAAAAGGCTATATCGAAAAATGATCAAGAATCGCGACGGTGTGTATATATATATATATATATATATATATATATATTAACTTACAATGAGAGATAGGTAAAACTTTTTTTTTTATCTAACGTAAAACTTTCGTTAATAAGATCGTTTTATTATGGCTAAAATTTGATCAGTTCACTCTCGGTTGAATAAATTCGAATTAAAAATCCATTACATTCATAAATGTTTTTCGTTAAAATTAAAAAAGATAATTTAAGGCAATAACATAACGATTGCGTTTGTTTGGACCAATAAGAGTTTTTGAAATTTACATTAAGTTTAATTGAAGCGCAGTTTCAATCTCTTATTATACAAATGTTAAAATGAAATTAAATACAAAACTGTAAATATGAAAAATTAAATTCAATATTTTAATTATGAAAAACAGCAGAATCAATCTACTTCGAACTTATGTACAAAAAATTCTCAGAATTTACGATTATTTTTGTCTGGAATGGGAGGAAATATAAGATGCACAACAACATCGTTACATTGGATGTCGATGCAAATGAAGCATGAAGCTATAATATCATAGAATGAACCGTTGAATAGTAATAAACAATATATTTCGTCTTGATAAAATTGATGGATAACATCAATGACTGTTTTCAACGGATGTATAAGTGAGCTATTAAAGGATAAATCCTTAACTTTACTAAAATATAAATTTACGGGAAAGTATTCAAGAAATATAATTTACAATTAATTTTTCCGCGATAAAAGCTTTTAAAGAAATATTCGCATATTGTTTTTTTTTAATAAAAACAATAAGATCCGATATATATATAAATGGAAAATAAGTATAAAAATAGTGTATAATAGGTAAAATGATTTGAAAAATTGATTATCATGTTTTCAATAGAAACTAAATTCGATATTAAACAGAATAAATAATAAGTCTCATGATTTATTAAAATATTTATACCGCAAAATATCCTCAGATGCAATAAACTGCGTTGAAGGAAAGTTTGATAAATTAACTATATTTGAGTAAATCATTTTTTTAAAAACTAATTGAGAATGTTGAGATGAATATGTTCCTGAAGAGAACAAAAGTCGAAATGGTGTGAATAATGCCAAAAGTAACTCTACAATAAGTTTAAATCACTGTTATTTACGATTTAAATTAATTTCTGATGCTAATATCAAAGTATGGAAATGATCATAGCTTATGTTTTAAGTTAACTAAATGCCAACATGCAGTATACAAGATTCACTTTACTGTAAGCAGAGTTCTCACTTCAACTCCGGACAAAATTACAGCGAAAAAAGGATTTTATTTGCATACACTTGATGTACAAACACATACACTTTAATGTAAGAAATCAAATCAAAAAATCAGATATGAAAATGATGAAATAATTCTTAAAATATGCTTAAAAAAAAGGTAATGCATTTTTTATACTTACTTACATATTTCAACAAATTAAATGCTATGTCATTTCTTTTTCAATTAAGAAATTGAAAACTATAACGCAAAAGAAAGGTCTTATTAGGAGAAAAGCTTCTTTTTACTAATTACTTTCTGACATCAGCATTTGAACTTCCATACGAATAAAAACAAAATTACAAAGCAGGCGTAGCTGAAAAGAGCTCCTAGTGTAGATGTTTCAAGAGGGGAGGGAAGTATTTCTCTCCCTTCATATAAAATCTGGTTTTAAAGCTGGGATTTAGGAGTGCGCAAGAGATGGATTTTTTTTATGTAAATACTGATAAGCTATTTTCTCTTTTTTAAGAAAAAAATAGAGAGTATTCTGATATTTATTATTTTTTCGATTCTTTTTCTTGATATATATGAATAATGAAATACGTATAATTCGTTTTTCTTTATTTCTAAATATATTATTTAATATCTTGTTGGAGTTTAAGTTATGATAAAATTATTTTGCTTATCATAAATTTTTATGCAGAAGATTAAAAAGTTAGCAACAAACGATTGAATTTTTAAAAATGTTATCATATAAACTAATAAATATTTATGTAAATATACTAAATATACAACCTAAAATAAATTTTTACAATTTCTTCAATCAAAAATGTTTTTTATCACTTGAGTTTATTTAACAATTTAGCATTTTTATTTACAAATTTTCAGTCCTCATGATATCTTTAATATTTATCTGTTACATTTTTAGTTTATAGATATCAATTTTTTAAAGAAATAAAATATAAAGTTATCAAATTTTTTATTTAACTTTAATTAAAAATTGGAATTACTATTTTCAGGCTACATATAGATTAAGGAATTTTGAGTGTTTTAGTTAAAAAGTAAAATTACCAAAGAGACAAAAGGAAAATAATCTTAAAAATTCATATTTCTCGGAATATTTCAACTACCATTTTAAAACCTATGGTTATGTAATTTTTCATAACATAAGCTTCATTCCCTTTTGTTTTCATAATAGCATTTACATAGAAAGTAATACATATTGAGAAAATACATGAAAAGACACATTCGTAAATAAGAAAACAATTAGCACACGAAATATTATAAACATATTGTATAAATAGCTACAAATAGGGAATTGTTAAAAAATACGTAGAGTTTTAAATTACTTACAAGTGAAATACTTTGTTAATTAAATAAAATTGAAAAAAAAATTAAGAAAAATGTAAAATTTTACAAAATGAAAAATATGAACCGGAAAGGTAGCAGTATATTTAATTGTCAGTTCATTTTCAAATTTTTTTTCATTACTAAGTTCCAATATTTCTTTCATTTTAAAAGAATAAATAATTTAAAATTATTTATAATTTAAATGGTTTTAAAAATATGAACCTACAAAGAAAGTAACTACCAAAGAAACAGTTAAATTAATTATAATGAAACAAAGTTAAACACTCATATTTTTTTACGAATTTAGCTATCCAATTAGTTGTTACCCCAAATATTGAAAGTTTGCCTAGCATTAAATAATATGATGATCTTTGATAGAAAATTAAAGGATTCCAGAAAAATAAACAATAATCGACTATACCTGCAAAATGCTGTGAAAATTTGCTAAATTTCGAATTTAAATAAAAAGTACCGATATACATGGATTGTTTTATGGTAGTAATAAAAATTGTGACAAATTAATACAGCAATAAAATAATCGAAATATTTTAATCAATACTACTCATTAACGAATTTATTTTATCATAAAAACGTTACGTAGAAAATGTGTATTTAGGAAACTATTGAGGTTATTTCAAGAGATTTATCAATAAATCTTAATGCAATTCAAATATTTTTCAACACTACAAATAATTATGAAATAAAAAATGCAGATTATTAATGTAAATAAATTTGCATGATAATAATTCGATAACAATCGAAACTGCATGAGAAAAATATTGAAAATCAGCATTCTAATGCTAATGTCAGCTACATAAAACGTAAACGAAAACACAATTCCAAGGAGAATGACGAAACAGTAAAATTAAGTACATTATAAATACAAGCACACACACACATATATCATATACATATTTTATTAAAATAAATTATTTAAAATCTTTTACAACCATAAAATGCATTAGTCCAGAATGAAAAATACAAAGAAATACATGTTTATTAAAACGATCTTAAACTGAAAGCCAGAGCATCAATTTGGAAATGTCATTGAATACATAAATACACAGGAAAATGTATACAGGTGAATTCATGTAGTTGCCGAATATCAACGAATATTAAAAGGAAATGGATAAATAGTGAAAATTCATAATCATTCAAAGACTCGTTTAAGGAATTAAGTTTGTTCGAAATCTATTGGAAAATATGATAATCCATTAGCGAAAAGCCAATATTAATTAAATAAATGGATATAATCCTGTAAAACTTAAGGGAAGAAAATTTATTATAAATTATTATTATTATTATTATTTTTTAAAAGAAATGCACTTTTAAAAAACACAAGTATTCTTTTCCAAAATTTTCAAACTTTGTAACAATATCAAAGCTGTATAATTTAATCAATCGTTTGAATTACAGGTAAAAATTTCCTAGGCAAAGAATCAGTAACTTTACTACAAACAATTATTTAAGTACGCAAAACACTATAAATTTATTTAATTAATATATTTAGCAAGACATATCAATGAATTAAAATAATATTTGAAACCCACAGTAATTTGACGTGACAAAAAATTATCAAGTTAGTAAATTTGTTTGCTGTATTAGAATTTAAAAAAAAGTAAGAATAGAGAGAGATTTCATGCAATACAGAGGAAACTGAACAACCAGAAGGAAATTTTAAATAAATTTTTCATTACTATAAGCAGATTTAATTTTAGGATTACATTGTAGTTTCTCAACAAAATAGTTTTTATACCATCACAAATAAAGAACAAGATCACTTTTAAGTAGTATTACAATTTTATTTTGGAATCACACATAAGATATTGGCAGAGAAAAAAAATTATAACAAATTCATTACATTCACAAGAGAATAAAAATATTAATGCAATAATTACAGTAAATATTTTGGATTATATAACAAAAATATTCTAATATTCTTGACCATTTATTTATTGAAGTAACATTAATTAGGAGCAAATATAATTCAAGATTCTTGCTATCAAAATTTCTACATGAAGTAAAATAAAGGGCATATGTATGTGATGATTATTAAACTCGCATTCATAGAAATCATGCACAAATGAGTAACAATGATTTCGATTTATATTCATTATTCAGCGTTCTATTCTTCCAGAAAAAGTTGACATGATTTCAACGAAACTTGATAGCTCAGCAACTAAAATATAACTCAAAACGCTTAGCATCTGTCGATATTGTTTTCCATGAAAATATTCATAAATAGGACCTCCGTCAAAAATCATGGCGGATAAAAATTAAAAATTTCCCCACACAGACGGATGTGTAAAAACTATCTGCTGCCGTCATAAAACACAAAGATCTTCCCATAATCAACAGGGACACGACTTTTCATTTATTTATTCTTTATTTAATTTTACGCAGAAAATAAATATCTAACAGATGGCAGTTGTTGAAAGGAATTTTTAATCATGAAATGATGGGAGACATGTACATCTCAACTCATAAATTTTCATTCCATATTCAGCTATCTTTTATTGCCGTTTAAAAATAAATGAGGTATTTTTCTATTGAGTTCAGAGTATGTATCACAATGCCTCTCAAGTGTCCTATCTTAATGTCATAGTGATTCAACACGAAGCAAAACTTTTGACACAGGCAATGGATAAGCTTAACAGTAAGTTGTTGAAAAAAAAAGGTATTTTGAAACTCGTCATATTATGGTTTCAATATGAACTTCTGAACATAATTGACAGTATTCATACGTCTGATTTATTGAACCCATCTGATTTATCTGAATATTCATACTTTTAAAGCATAGAAATTTTAATCTTTCGTTCATCATATTTCTGGAGCAGTTTAAAAATTACAAGATGGTATATTAAGGTTTTCCAAGTATTCAGCATCATTGAAAAATTCATTCCACTATCCCACGGTTAAAGAATAAGAGGCAAATGTACTTTTGCTTTCTTCATATATTTCTATTGAAGTAGACACTCAAGAGTTCTTGTCCTTGCCATGAATGAATACAGATTACTATGGATTGTTTCCCAGAAGGAAAACTGGGCAAATGCTACAGCAAATATTACAGAAATCTTCACCTAAATAATAAGACTAATTCAAGTTGAAATCACTGCTAAAAGTGACTAATGAATCATTAGAAAAATATTGGTATCTGAGATAAAAAGCGAACTCACGAACTAAATGTCAAAACGTCAATTATAGATATTTTTTCAGCCTTTTTTGGATTAACCATTAATGCGCCCATGTGTAAATAATAAGACTAATTCAAGTGGAAATCACTGCTAAAAGTGACTAATGAATCATTAGAAAAATATTGGTATCTGAGATAAAAAGCGAACTTACGAACTAAATGTCAAAACGTCAATTATAGATATTTTTTCAGCCTTTTTCGGATTAACCATTAATGCTAATGCGCCCATGTGTAAATAGTTTTTATAAAGACTCTTTATTATTCAATTAATGTCAATTACTGTGAATGTTTATTATATTGAGTATTATACATAAAAGTATCTCTACATCTGTCGATATTTTTGTTCTTTTAAAATAATATTTAATAATTATATATATATATATATATATATATATTTTACAAACAAGAGTATTTATAGTTGGTTGGTTGGATTTTGTGGCGCAAGGTTCAAATCAGGACAAGCTGTGTTAAAACTAAATATTTTCATAATATTGATATAATGATATATTTCTAATTTTTTTCAAAACCCAAGCTACTTATTAAAACCCATTTAAAATATTGGCACGTGTATATCTAAAACGCAAATTAAAATATATATAGACAAACACCCAATATACAACACAAATTATATTTAAAACAGCTAAAAGAAAAAGCAAAACCAAAAAAAATAAATAATAATAATAATAATATAAATGTATGATTAAAAAATTTTAGACTTAAAATTATATAAAAATCTTCACAATCGATGATTCTTTCAATATTGCAAAAATGTTTAAATGTTTAGATGTTCATCCAGCAAATACCGCATTGTTAAATAATCACTCTTAAAAGAACTTAAAACGATGATGGTTAAAATCAGAACATAAAATTAAAGAGTGAAAAACAGTATACGGTTTCAATTCATTTTAAAATCAGATACTCAAGTGTGAAACATGTGTGTCCGATACGAAAGTGTATTAATTTCAAATTCACAAAACTTCGTAGCGGTAAAACTGAAAAATGAGATGAAGTTATGGTATTAAGTTTGTTGCATATCGTGGCACACTCCACGATTCCTGCTAAAGTGAGTAATTATCACATCTTTGGTGGAACAGATGCGGAAGTGGAGTAGACTCAGACTTAGTGGCAGCATCAGTCCTCTCGCTATTTCAAGAACTATACGCTCTGGGATCCAACAGAAAACAGCATTATATGTTTTGCAATTCACAGAGTCTATTGGATAAAAAGTCTACGCAACAACACAAGGCATTTATAGATCATGCTTACGATATGAAGAAAAATTATAAATAGATTTTTACTATCATTAAACTATGTGTGGGTTTCGTTTATAGGTGAAGATAATTCATTTTAAAATAAAATATCTAAATAAGCGCCGAACTCATTCAGCGGCATTAAATACGAACATTTATTAATAGAAAATTGCAGAACTTTTCAAAAAATAGGAGTTACATAAATACTTAATGTAAAAACAAATTTTAGACAAAAAATAGCGCTGTTTTAAAAAAAAAAATCAATCCGCACGTTTAATAAACCGCGTGACGAAACTTTAACCGTAGCCAAAAAGTAAGGATCGGAAACTATATTTTATTCAACAATTTGATGCATTTAAAATTATAGAAGATTCAAAACTTCACTGAGAGAAGTTTTCTCTTGCTCTCTTTAGTAATTAATCAGTAATCATTCGATACGCTCATAATTTTCAATGCTTGGGAATTAAATTTGAAAATTATAATTCAAAGAATTTTCGAATTTTTTTTAGAAATTCGAATACATATTTCAGATATAATGAACAGATTTGTTGGGTTTAAAATGTGAATTTGAGTGACATTCAAAAATTGTATTTCTTTTAAAAAAAAATAGCTTTCATAAATTGTAAATACCATCATAAAATATTAAGCATTTCAATTATATAAGAATAAATAACACGACGAAGGGATTACAACTGTTTACCTCTCTCACTATTATAACTCAATCGACACATAAATACTTAATATAAAATTTATGATATTTCTCTTTATCCTTTGTGATTCGTTTTAAACATTATTCACGAGGATATAACTTCAACAACTTTTTTTTCTTTTTTGTAAACCAAGCTAATATTAACATAAAAGCAGGAGATTTCATAAACTTTAGAACATTATTTTTTGAAGTAAAGTATTTTGTAAGCATTTTATATAAACAATATTAAAAGAAAACTAAGTTTTTTTTGTTACCGAAACATAACTAAGTTTATACAATATGCTATGATATAATTCAAGATTTCAAATTAAGATTTATTTATGTATTGCTAGACTAAATTTGCTACGCTCGAAATTTCTATAATTTATCATTAAGTGGAGACGAACTGAAAAATTTTTAGTGCTGCTATAACTGCATCTCAATTATCCTAAATTCTGATATAATACAGAGAATTCAAAACTTTAATTACTCTTATAAATTTCCCAAAAAGCACAGGAGTATTCACAGAAATATTGGAAGAAGAATTCAGTATAATGCATAGATGCATGCAAAGAAAACTACAAAAATTATAAAAATATTGAAACAATATTTCTCATTATATGTTTAATGAAAGGAAAGGAAATGCTCTTAATATTGAGCAAGGCATTTCCTCATTTTCATGAAATTCTAAATTAAAAATGGCAAAACTTTGACATCACACACTTTAAACATAAACTTATCATTATAAGTCTTGCAAAGCGGAAATGTATTAACTCATTATCGTCGCATGAAAAATTTTAGTAACGACATCCCCCTTATTTACTTGGAACTAGGATCAGAAATTAGAAACCACATCCTATAGTGAGAATCAAATTAATTTGGTTTCTTTGCCATTCAACGTTTATTTTTGCACATGGGGGTCTAATTAGGCTAGAACCTACAGTTTAAAATGTATTCCGGACCACTATTACCATCCATGCCCAAAGTGCGATTTGAAAACACGAACTGTTGAACCAAAGATCAGAGCAGTAATCGTCAGGCTGCCAGGCTCAGAACAAACCAAACCCAAAATTGCTTCGTAAATGGTGTTTATTATAATTTTTATTAATTCGTTAATATAACTATTTGAAATTAAATTTTATTTCAATTTCAATTATGTTTAAAATTGCTCTATTAAAAGACTGTCATTGAGAATAGCCTTTCGAACATAAGTTTATGCAACTACGAACAAATTCAAGAAATTTGTGGAAAAATAATTTAAACGAAAAACACGACTACAAATATTCAAGTTCGTAATTGAATGTTAAAATAATTATATTATGTTATATTATATTATATACATATATATATATATATATATATATATATATATATATATATATATATATATATATATATATATATATATATATATATATATATAGAGGAGAGAGAGAGAGAGAGAGAGAGATTTCTCATCACATCTGCTTATAATGATCCAAAAATTTTGATTCTAACCACACTAGAAGCATTTTGTTTAATTTTATTCATTTGAAGACATTTTTACATTATTTTACACAAAATAGTATTCTCTTCTCCCATAAGCATCAAATCTATGCATTATCATTGAATAAATAAAAAGAATTTCTAGAAGAACCGTAGCACTTTCAGTTAAAGGATCCGATTTTATTTTTTGACCTTCTAGACATTTTTGGTTTTATGGAGCTAGTGTAGCTTAGCTACATAATCTAAGAGATTAGAAACAACAACAACTTTTCAGTTACCGTGTAATTTTAAACAAAGTTTTTATTTCAATAAAATGCTTACTGTTTCCCCATTGATTTTGTTGCCCATTTTATGTGACGGATCACATATCCACCGACAGTGTAGAACGCTTTCACCAGCTCTTTATTTATCGTCTTATAAGGTTGCCAATAATATCAGGGTTGCCAGTGAAAGTAAAATGTAGTTTCATGAAACTCACTGCGCACATTTATTTTTGGCGCCAATAAGTCACCCTATTTAACAATGAATTCGGCATCCGTAAGGAGTTGCACTACTATGCAATTTCTGCTGAATTCTTTTTTCATTCATTCATGATGAGGCAAGTATTAAAAAAAAATATGACCCAAATTTCTCAACACGGGAATAAATGATTTTTTTTTTCATAATATTTTACGAATGATTTTGATGTGACAAAGTTATAAAATTAATATAATTTAATAAATAACAATCGATAGTCCTTATGCTAAGTTATTATAAACGGTTTTTACCCCATACTATTTATTTCCTTTGTTATTTCTTTCTGTTCATTTTGTATAAATAAGTTTCTTAATTTGCGGATATATTCAACATTATATCAATGAAATTACATGTTCAATATACGAAATTTAACCTTATCCTGCATGAATTTTTTTATTTAATCTTTCCGCTTCATATTTCATTCATTTACCATTTAATTTTTGCAAGAAATTAATTAAAAATATAATAAGTAGATATAAAAGGTATTTTTAAATTTTATAACAGAAAAATAAATTACAATATAAACTGTTGTTGTTACTGATCTCAGGTTGTCTAGCTATGCTAGACAATCCCCATAAAACCAAAAATATCTATAATGTCTAAAAAATGTGATGGGTCCCGAAGGACATCGTCTTTTTTAAAATTTAGGCAGGTTAGGCAGATATGTCCAGGGGAGGCCATACTGACGGAACACCAAGGACAGTCTGGAAATGTCCTTTGCCCCTGCTGAAAGGTAATTCCTCTCGTGTGCCCACTCTGATATCGGGAAAAGAGAGTTTGATAAGATCTTGGTCTAAGATTGAAGGTCTCAACCGGTCTTTTGGCGAAGTACCATGGATGATTGTTAGGAATTTTCATAAGCTTATTGAATTCAGTTTTAGCCACGGAATAAATCTCACTAGATGTGAGATCTCCTGGGTTTACTCCCTCCTCTGACTGCGATCTGGTCAAGAAATCAGCTCTTTCATTCGTCTCTACTCCCACGTGGGAAGGGATCCATTGGAAATGCACTGTGTGTTCGGGTGACAGTCTCTCAAAAAGATTTAGTATGTCCAGGCTAGTTTGATCTCCAACAATGCTCCAATTTAAAAGATGCTGGATTCAAGCACGCGACTGTCTGTCAATATCCAGATATCCCTTAATTAATTGATCCTCCACCTCTACTGCATACTGTAAACCTCTTCTAATGGTTATTAGCTCTGATCTAAACACGGAACAATTTTCTGGGTTTCTTGATTTCTTATTTTAAATTCTAGTTCACCGGAGACTGTTAATGTACACCACACTGCCCTAGACTCCCCTCACACCTTTACTACAATCTGTATAAATTTTCAAAGAACATGGAGGGATATTATGGATTGTTTCGAGTGCCAGTTGTTTAACGAGAACCGGAATCTCTGAGTTATTTGTCACAGTTGTTAAGAGCTCCTCATGGAAGTATATTCCCTCAAGTTCTAATCCAGCTCACAGTTGTTAAGAGCTCCTCATGGAAGTATATTCCCTCAGGTTCTAATCCAGCTCACAGTTGTTTCAATGATTGACCCTCTTACATTCGAAGAAGGACAATCTAAACTACTATACAATATTAAAAACCGAATATTGAATATTTAAAAAATTTATTTGTTTTCGTTTTTAAGAATACAACATGAATGAATGTATCAGTTGTCTGCAATTTTATCAAGAAAAGTTTACAATGTAAAACTTATCAACATTTCTATTCTTTGTGATTATTTCTAAACTTCTATTTGTCATTTGTGAGTTTAAAATGTTTAAGTTTCCTCATTTATATGGAGGAAACTTAAACATTAAATTCTAAAATGACAAATAGAAGTTTCATTTTTCTATTGCAAAAGTCTCTGTATTAATTTCATTTATACATAGCAGAGATTATAGCTTTTTCTTAAATATTACAATAGAAGTAAAATATTTTGCAACCAATGTGGCATCGTACACAGAAATTTAAGTGCCCTAATGTCTCGAAAACCGGTCCTGGAGATTCCGATAATTGGAGACAAAAAAAGAATTAACATTAAGGACTGACGTTGACATTATTATTGACTTTTAAATTTCTGCGCCGTATTGAAAACGAGCTGGAAATGTTAAGTATATGGAGAAATTTATTAAAATATTTGACGTAGTAACTAGTCCATTTTGAAGATTTAACATTTTGAAGAATATCGATATTCTATCAATGATATTCGATAATTCTGAAGAATAATTTATCTTCATATCCAATTTATTTTTAAATTTTTTTAACTATTTTTAAATTGTCTCAATTATTGGAAGATATGGTTTCTTGTAAATAAAGTGTGTGTTCTCAGTTTCCGAAATTAACCATTTGATTGTGTTACCTTCCTGTTAAGAAAATGCTTTTTACATGGAGATAGAAGGACGTTTCTTTCACACTTAACAAAAAATAGTGGGTTACTGAGTACAGAGGAGAATCTAATCGCTAAAAAGAATCTAAATTTTTCCAGACTGGACACCCGCTTATTCTGCTGTAATTTTCACGAAAAAGTAGATGGGCTTACTAGATATGCTGAAACGATAGACTTTTCCCAGGTTATATAGAATTTTAAATATCATTAACTTGAGAAAGTTTTAATGAAATATTATATATATGTGTGTGTGTGTGGATTAGTTTAAACCTTTTGAATAATACAA
>JAHZMJ010000069.1:0-127927 GCA_030067965.1 Latrodectus elegans | reverse complement strand
TATTTTAGTCCGCGTAGTCGTCTGTCAATTCAACTCCGGACGATAATTCGGTCGGATAAATGCAATAAATTATAAAGAATATATTATAAGTGAAGTGAATGGAAAATATTTGTCTTTCATTTAATTTAAGCAATTTAAGATAAGAATAAAAATGATCTCGATTGGAAGAAAGAGTGCACTTCTATGCGGAAGATCCCAGGTTCGATCTTAGCCGTTATTGAAGAATAGGACGCATCTGCATACTCGTTTGTTGTGAACTTTGATTGTGGCAGTGATTCTCTTTTTGCCATTTATGAAAAGTTATTCTTGAAAGTAATTTAAGCGTTGGTCACTGAAATGCATCTCACAACAAACTTAAACTACCCACTTCGGGAGTGGTGTCAAAAGAATAAAAATGAATAAAGTAAATTAATAAAATAAATATAAAATATACATTCTTAAAATAAACAATTTATTTAATTTACCAATTCATTCCATTCTTTAAGGGATAAGTAAATTATATATTCCGTTAACATCATGCTTGAGACGATAGTTAAAGAAAATTGTATACAGTAAGATCTCTCTGATGAAGCGTCAGGTCCCACTTTCCGGACTGAATGATAATGTTAGTCAGGAATATTTTACTTTATTTTTAGGTGGATTTTTACACATCATGACAAGATTTTGTCACTTTTTTAAATGAACACACATTAATAAATAAGTTTCATAAATGCTTAAATATTCTCATAAAATGTATGTTAGGTCGTGACGCTAAAAAGTTAGATTTAGACAAAAATGTCTGCGGGTTTGTCTGAAGCTGTCTTTCAGTTTTTGTACAGAAAGGTTTATATATATGGATTCTGACATTATTGTAAATATCGTAATCCATAGGTTGAATAAGTCACAGAAGTGTTCAAATTGATCACATTTTGATGAGAAATCGGTTTTCTCCGTAATAATGACGTTTTAAATAAAAATCTTCCTGACTTCCAAGAAATAGAATTTCTCAACAAATTTGAGAGTTACTGAAAACATTCTCACTGTTGTTTAATAGTAAGACAACGCTCTTTAGTTTGAAATGTTCCGTGATCAGTTCCCACATCAACTGTTTAGCGATGTGCAAATGGGCACTTCTCTCTTCAGTATGCGTGTCTTTCAATTGTTTGGGAGTTTTACCATTTCCTTGATTTCCAACACAAATATATGACTCGTTGCCTATAAAAATTCTCCTCGAAAGGCAATATACGTCATCGATGTTAAAGAGCTTTTTAGAAATGTTTTCTTATTAAACAGCTTTAAACTGGAAACAAGAAATTCTTCTGAAAAATGCTCAAATTTAAAAATTACTCTCTTGTTTCATCTGAAGCTTATTTAAGTCTCAGATGCTTTCAAAATCCTTCATTTTGGGTTCACGGTGTCAAATCAAGGACTTTTGGCTCTGAAGAGAGGTGATCCACCACTAGTCCTCAGTGAGTCTTAACAAAAGAGCTTCTGACATCGTACAGTTTACAGCCTAGCTGATGAAGGCTATTGTGAAGCATCTAAACTAAATTCCACGGCAATAGAACAAAAGAATTTCGACACACGTAGTGAAATACTTTAAACATTTAATAGCAACTTAACGTAACAAATCTCCGAACAGGTCTAATCTGTTCGGAGATTTAAGTTCTAATTTGATCCCTACCACTGCTGAAAACGGAGGTTAAACTGCCTTACAGTAACCTCTGGATGTTAGACTGTCCATTGCGCAGTGACAAAGCTCTTTCATTTTCTCATAATGATAAATATCAAATGAATATTTGCTCCCTGGTTCAATCCAACCACTCTTCAAAAACGGGACAGGATTCTGCGCTTCTGTAATCCACATGTATGTCTATGGGGGTGGCTACTTGGAAGCTTACCTCATTTTTTTCCTTCTTCCTGATACGTGAACACATTTCACTATTAATGAAACATCAGCTGCTGGATGGGCGCTAAAATACTCTAGGTTGCAGAGTAATCTACAACGCAGGGTCAAAAATTCTTTAATTTGAGCTCATCATGGCCTAATGGTATGGTGCAGCTCTTTCCAATTAAATGTTTCAGGTTGAATCCCAGTCACTATTAATTTAACAGGCAATGGGTCGGTTAATTCTTTTTTTTGCATTCAGTGAAATCAAGGTGCGTGCTTGGGACTTTTCCAGTTTATCTCACTTGCAAGACATAAATACGACCCACTATCTATAAAAATCCACTCTGGAAGGCAATTATCCGATACACGTAAAGTTGTTATTAAATCTTTAAAGCATTTCACTACGTGTGTCTTCAAGTTCTTTTGATCTATTGCCGTGGAATTTAGTTTAGATGCTTCACAATAGCCTTCGTCAGCCAGGCTATAATCTGTACGATGTCAGAAGCTTTTTTGTTAAGGCTCACCGTGGACTAGTGGTGGATCACCTCTCTTCAGAGCAAAAAGTCCTTGGTTCGATCTGAGCCTTTACTGAATAACGGTAGATGCTTTACAGCTGCTCTGCTTTTCCTTTCTACATGTTTATCCATCCAGGTGAGTGCTTGGGAATTTTACGGTTTTCTACTTTGCGATTCGTGTATACGATAGTAAAATGTCCTCTCGTGAGGAAGTTACGCAGTGGACGTTACGGCAGTCTCAAGCCATTAGACACTTCACAACGTCCAACGGCTTACATTTGTTGCACGAATTAATGAAAGGCATGCAATGATATATGAAAAATATATAATTACGCGTGAATGCAGTTTCATAGTTTAAGACATACCCTATTGTATGAGATATGCGGAAAGAATGATTATTTAAAATGTAAATATTATTTTAATTTTATTTGTATTCTAAAAATTTGAACAAAAATAGTATTAAATCAAAATATCGACCCATAAAGATAAGAAATTAACTCGAATAAAATATTAAATATCTTTCAATCGCTCTTTCAAGTCTCATAAATCGCATAAAACATAAAAATATTACAAAGAAATAAAAATTCATAAGTATGCTGCTCCGATAAAATTGTGCTTGGGGAACATCAAGTACATAACAAAGTTCAAAATTTAGTTTTATAAATAAACGAATGTTATTTTTTTCTCTCTGATCCTTTTTTGCATTCGAAGTTTAATCAAGATCGATCGATGCAGTTTAAAGTTAATTCTAAACCACTGCAGATATAGACGAACGGGGCATTAATTAAACCTTAGAATCGTTGAACAGAAAGCTCGGGCGTTAACCAGTCCGCCGCCCTCTCAGCATTAAAGGAAGAGTGATCGAAATAAATGCTACAAAGAAAGTATTCTTTTCTTCTTTCCATTCATCGACATTTTTTATTTACTTATTGAGTTATTTATTTTTTTGAAAAGCACTGATATTGATTCCAGTAATTGGTTCTACGAAATTTTCTATCTCGATATTCTATTAGAATTCTTGCAATTTATAATTAAATATATACTTTTTTAAATCTTCCATAATGCCTCTTTTTCCCAAATCAGTGGCAGTATGATTTTTTTCTTATGTTTATTCCTCCCATTTTCGTCTACTACAAAAATGGGATTTTTTCAATTGTTTTAACTGATTGCAGTTTTCGAATCTTTTAATTAGGAATTATATTTAAATGAATAAAAATTGAAGTTTTTTTTATTATTATGAATGTAAATATAAATTTTTCTAGGAAAGCAAACAGGTTTAATTATTTGAAAAATTAATTTTTTCAGTCGGATTTTTCTCAATTTTTCATAAGTATATTAAAAAATTTAATGTTTAATTTTTCGTACATTACTTTAAAAGTAAAACATAATCCTGCCCAAAAGATATTCAAAAACTAATTCAAAATATAGTAAGAAAAATGCACCATTTTTAAATAATTTTCCTTTAGTTGCCGTAAATAACTTACCAGCCAAATGACTGTATAAAATATTAGAAAATATCTTCTCCCATTTCTTTTAGATACAAACATTACAAATAGTAAACCATATTTATTGCTTATGATTAAAAAATTTTCCAAAATTCTTAATTTGAAAAATACACAAGCAGATGACTTTAAGACATACTTTTCGTTGGTGGACTTCAGCGCAACTAGTTTCTGGCTTGCGTCGGTTAACGCAGCTCAGCCAACGAAGTAGCTGAAACTTTTAATCTGTAACAACATTTGTTATGATTAAGAGGCAACAATTCCAATTTTTCTACTGAATATAATTTTTATTTCAATTTAATAAATAGAAAAGATTTAATTATTTTAATACCTCTTCACATTATATAAAGAAATATATTTTGTTTTGTAGTGTTATAGTTTGGAGCGAAAGTCACTGTCTTCGGAATAAAGCTCACCTTTGTCCGTGGATTTCAGTGATTAGGTAATATCTTGAGGTATGTGTTAGGAGGTATGTTAAACTGTCAGTAACAGCATACAGCAGATTGTGGAAAAAAATGAAACTAAAAAAATAGCTGTTAGAAATATTTCGCTTCTACTTTATACAGCAAATGGAATAACAAAAAGCGAATAAATTCCAGTAATTTCATTAAGCCACTTTAGTGATTTATTGAAAGAAAAAAAAACATTGTTTCAGGAATACAGTCAGTTAAATACCTGGCTCTTTTTCCTGTAGAAGTTTAGAGAAAAGCCGTACTTGCAAACACTTTTGTAACGCTCTTTGTTTTCATAGGTCTGTGTCGAATTCGACCACGGTTGAAAATCTGAGTCTCTTCTAACAGCTTCATTTGGCAGAAACGAGAACATACTATTGACCATAACATATGCAAAGTTAACACTTAAAATAGTTCCACCAATCAAGTTTCTCAGTTCCTCCACGTAGTTGACTGACAAGTTTATATAAATTAAATGAAAAATCAGCGTAGTATAGATTAGATTTTTGCCACTTAAAAGCTTTTGATGTGATGTATTTCTGTGTTAGGAATATATTTGTTTTAGTTGTTATAGTTTTTATTTCACGAGATGTGAATTAATTTTAAATATTTTAATTTGTTTTCACTAATAGTGAAAAAATTTTTTTATTTTCTTGTAAAAATTATAGTTTCATTCCAAAGTTTGGAATATTTTATGCAGAATTGTTAATGTGTATTTGAATTGCATATATATATATCTTGAAGTAAGTTATTTTTGAATGCATTTATCAGGATAAATATGACAATTGTGTAATATTATAACTATACTAAAATTTAGCTCATAAATATTAAAAGTGTTTTTAAAATAATGAAAGATATAATACGTTGATTTATGATATTTAGAATTTGATAATTACAACTTAATTTTAATGTAAGAAATGAAATAATGCCTTTTATAAATTATGTTTAAATGCTTTTAAACAGTTTTTAAGTAATCGTATTATGAAATTAATCGGAAGTTACAACATATGAATTACTAATTGGTTTCCTAAATTTTCAGAAAGTTGAATTAAAATACTTTTTTTAAATTACTTTTTTAATTTTCAAACTACGCAAATCTCTTAACATGACTCAAATCTTTTAAATTTTCTGATATATAAAATTGTCCTTCATTCAATTCGTGAAATTTTATGTTAACGATTATCTTTCTAGAAGTCGGAAAAGACCTTAGCATTTCAAAGAAAACAGAAACAGTAAATATTATGCGTTTGGTATATAAGTATTACATAAGCATCAATATATGCGTAAATTAATTGTATTTAATGTTTGAAATAGTTTAGTTTTGAATTTTGCAATTAAAAGTTAAATTTGTCGTTTAAAAAGAAGCAAAAGTGAGAAATGAACTCAATATTCATTGACTAAGAGTTTGTTCGATTAAAAATGCGGCGGAATTGTTTGGTGTTTCATGATTAAGATTGTTTTTTAATTAATTTTTTTATGAAATGTTCTGTAAAATGAAACTATACGGAGATTGGTTTTGGCCTCATATAATATAAAACAGCGATTTGTAGGAAGACTTGAATACCTCAATCTACTAGATTTCTGAAAATTAATCTGGATCGTATATTAATTCAACATATTTTGAAAGAATTACGGTGAAAATACACAATTGCTTATCAGTAATTATTTAAACCGGGAATCAAAAGCTGAAAATTTAGATTCGTATTACCGACATTTAAAATAGAAATTTAAAGAGTACAATTTATTAATTTATTAAATATATCAAATATGTTTATAAACAAATGTGTATTCATTACTAAATTTAAATAATTAACGTGTATTAATGAAATCCAATTATTTTATTGTAATCAGATTAAGCCTTTATTTGCTTAGACTTCATTTAAATTTGGTTGAGTTTTAAATTTCTGCAAATGCTATTGATAGATTCCAATAAATATATAATTTAGGAAAAAACCTTTTATAGTGGTTGACTTCAGATTTTCAATAAAATTGAAAAGCTTCTTTGAATCTGCAGTTGTAAGCTTTTCATGAAAACAATTTTCTGATAAGTAGTTAGCGTCATTAACTTAGACTATTAATTAACATTAACAAACTTAAATTTTGAAGGTAATTTGTCGGTTACTTTACACTGATTTTTAAAAAGTATACATAAACTTTTAACATATGCTTTCAATTTTATCTAGTTTCCCAAAATACTTATTTTATTTCTAACAACAGTTCTTTGATATAACTTTCTTAACATAATTAAATTTACACAAATACACACTTGTTATTGTTTATCAAAAAAACATCGATATTTCTAGAATCACTTCTGTCAAGATTTTAACTGTAAATTCAAATCTTTGAGGGCATAATATTTGAACTTGAAAATTAGGCTAGAAATGAAATATAAAATCTTCATGTGTGGTTAGTTTTGATGTGACAAATTCAGAAATTTTTAAGTATATATAAAGCATTCTACCAAAACAAGAATATTCATTTTTAAAGAAAAAATCATTTAGTGTGTTAAAGCTATAGTTATGAATTAAATTTACTTTTTGACTTGGTGTAGCAGAATTAATATTTTAAACTTTAAAGAACTTTAGTATTCTTAAAAGCTTACATGAAATACTCTTTAAACAATATTATTGAAAATTGTAATATGTTTAGTCAAAGCTGATAAAATCGTTTAAAACGTTTTCAGAATCCTTTTTAAAAGGTTGCTACAATGAACAGTTTAAAAAAGTGAGTCGTTTTAACGATCGATAATATAAATTTACACTTGCAGAATTACATGATTATCTCACGCACTTTAAAATTTTGAAGTAGTTTTACTTAAAAATTAAGAAATTTGTCTTAAACTGTGTATACCGCGTTTAAGAATAGATTCTATATTACACCAATCTCGAAATGTCTTTCTACCTTCAAGGGCATTATTAGAAATTAACGGTGTTTCAAATTTTCTCTAACAAAACTTCCCAACTATTTCTCTTTTAAAGTTTGGTCTTAATGGTCTTGTTTGAAAAGAATTTAGTTTAATTAAATTCAAGAAGTGATATATTTTTAAACTGTTTATTTTATATTTAAGCATTATATTTGGTAAGGGCCTTAGAAATTAAATATATAGTTTAGAGAATTGGAGTAAAATTATTGTATGTAAGAATATAATAAATCGATATTGATAAGAACGTTTGTTTAAATAATCTTAGTACTAGCTAACAATTGAAATATATGTGCCGTTAAATATAATTTCAGTTTTTCATTTAATTTAATGAAAGGAATGATAAATTAATGTCTATTTGGAAAAATATTAAGTGTTTCAGAGTTTTTCGAAATGCTTCTCAATTAGTCCCTACTCCATACACACGAATAAAAGAATTGTAACAAAACAGGCCTGTACTCGTGTCCTCAAAATTTGCAAATCAAAATGTTCACTGATCTTTATAATAGTGAAAATATTATATCAATTTGAAAAAGATAAATATTTTCAAGGATTTGAACAATTTATAGCAGATACAAATCAATGACAGAAATACTTTTAACAAAAGTTGCTCACAATTGCTTTATTTTAAGTTTATTTCGGCATTTGACTTCACAATGGAAATTACAATTGTATTCCTCGTAATTTAGATGTGACAGTGTGCTATTTGACATGAGGTTTTGTGTGTAATCTGGTAAAATTTGTCGTAGAACTCCGAATTAAACTTCTATCAATATTCTCGCAGAAAAACGCGGATGTATTTTATCTAATGATTTAATCAGTTTTACACATTCTAAAACTTGAATTTTCATATCCTGGGTTATGAAAATTGAGCAATTTAAGGCAGTTGCACAACAAAGTTTCTCGGCTTTAAAATTACATAAATACACCCGGTTCCAGCAAAAATTTCACAGCTATTGCACAGGAATTAAATACTGAATTTAAAACCTATTTAACTCAAAACATTTCGTTTAAATTTCAACTATGAATTTAGTTAAATCTTAATTTTATTGTTCTTGAGAAGAAAAATGCTCATTATTCTCGCAGATAAAACATTTTGTAGCGTATATGTAGATAAAACCTTTTTTATTTTGATAGGCTAAAAATATTTAAACAGAAAAGTATGTGTATATACACAATATATCATTGAAAAAAAAAGGCATTGGGATTTTTCTATAACAAATACCACGATGGAATAGCAACCCTACAACAAAAATGTAAGCACAGCTGGAGAAATATTACAAACCATCCAACAATTTTTAGTGCTACCTTTTGGATTTTAATGAAACTAAAAGAAATTAACTAGATTGTTGTGCCTCAATTGAATTTTTTGCTTCAATGTATTAATTTATTAGAAAATCTGATACCTAGTACAAAATAGCATTTAGAAATTGCAAACCATCCTTGAAGCTAATTGGATAGCGCTCCATCAGTCACATGAAGTTCATGGGTTCGATTCTAATCTCTGGAATCCATGTTTGCTGTGAATCAGTTTTAATCTGTTGGTTCCGGTTTATTATTCTTAAAGAAAACACACAGCTGAGGGAAATTAGAATTGCGGACGTACTGACATGCCCATTAATAGTAATAACTGTAGATTGACTTAATTGTAGTCTGAACTGTAATAAAAAGGAGTTTTCTTTCAAATAAAATTGTATTTATTCAGCAGTAAATTCTGTAAAAGGGGGCAATTTAAAATTTCATTGAAGTTACCCAATTAACAAGAGAAACGTCTTGATTTACGTAAATATATAGATGAAAACTTCACTTGGCTTTGCAGATATATAAATTCGGAGTTTCTAAAAATATAAATAGCTTATTATTCTCAAAGTTTGCAAAAAATTCGTAAAATAGTTCCTACTAAATTTCATTATAGGAGTCTATTTTAAATATTTACTTTTTAGAAAAGATTTTTAAAAGCGTAATAGTTTTGAAATTTATCGTTATTCACTTGCTATAATATGAGAGCGAATGTGTAGCTTTCAGTGTGAAACTTGTACTTGGATTTAAGGGATGATTGTTATTTTAAATCTATTTTAAGAATTTCTTATTTTTGTTCAATGTCTCATTTTGGATATCGTTAGGTGGTCATGCGTATGGAACAATTAAGAAAAAGTTGGGGAAAAGATAATATTTCGTAACTAAATGGAGTAAATATTGAAGTAAAAACTCCTGTCACATGAGCGTTCAAAGAAATTTCCAATCGGCAGCACATTGGAAAAACTTAAATACGTTTGTTGCCGTGGACGAAAATTTTTAAAGAACCGAAAAAACTGATAAATGTTGTTTTTTAAAAATCACACTGGAATAATAGAGATCTGATATGCTTATATTTTTAATTTACCCCCCCTCGCAGTAACATAATCGTTTAGTTCCCCCACCCTGTCTTTCTAACATTTTCTCTTGAAAATAAACAGTTCCTGTCAAGTGTACACTAACAATAAGCAATTTTAAAATGGATAAATCATGGCACGGGCGCAGCTTACAGAGGGACGCCGAATTCAAAGCTAGACAAAATATTTTGGAAATTTGAATTGAATTTTCTCATCAATTTTATTCGGAGAAATAAACTTTGCATTTTATATTGTGTCACGGCCAGTGAAAAATAATCGAAGAGATCTCCTAGGAGGAATCAGGTGTGGAAGAGAAAGAGGTTGTTGATGAAAAATGAGGAAGAGCTGCACATATGTCCAACAAATTTCTCTTATAATTCCTTATTAATAATTTTGCATGGTTTATTTCCTTTTAAAAATTTTGTTCTTTTAACCATGCTCTCGATTTTCATTTCTTAACTAGATATCGGTTTTGATTCTTTTAATCCTTTCCTTGTTAAACTTCATACTTGCTCAAAGTTTGATACCATTGTTTTCTACTACAAATCTTGTAACTGTAAATAACGAAAATATCTAATTTTTCATACAAAAATTTCTGGAATGTTAGATTGGTCAGTTCCATTTAAATGCATATGAGAGGTTTTCATTTTAGTATGAAATTATTTACCGAAATATTATATGGCAATTTTTGGATCTATTAACTTATCAAAGCAAGTTAGTCATAATATTAACAAAACAAATAAGCTTGTTTTACTCAATATAAAAATACGTTCAATGAATATTTCCTCTGAGACCTGGGTGTTATTCAAATTCAACTTTTAACTTTATTATCAGAAATTTTAGTGTTTTGAAATGTTATTTGAAGTGATATTTTTAATTTCTCATAAGAGATACACTTTACTTAACAAGCAGTATTTCATTAATATTGATTCTCTTATGATAAATGTAGAAGTTTGACATTATTTTGACTATAATAACGTAATAAAAATTATTCGAAGAAAAATTCATATAATTTGAATATTAATGGAAACTTCTAAGAATTTAAATGTGCGAATAACAGTCATTTACTTAAGCTATCAAGAAGCGATACACAAAATTCAGTTTCAGTACTTATTGAGACTTAGTAAAAATTGTATCATTGTCCTAAAACAAAACCCTTTTGTTATTCTGAGCCTTGTACTATTGTAAACTTTCAATCTAGTGTCTTACACTCATGAGAAGTTTCCTGCTGAAACGTGTTTCATATTAGCGGTTTCCTTTGTTAAAAATATTGTGCCCCTCAACAGATTTATCTTCACAGTAAGGAAATTTTTATAAAATAACACAACAGTATGCCGCATAAGGAACTGTCTTCCTGGAATCGAAATGGAGGGGATCGAGAACTAATTATCTCAATTCTTGGAAAATCTTTCTTTTTAGTGTTTACATGGTTAGTATTTAGTTTCTTCCAAAGCATCTCTTCATCGGAAACTAATGTACACTTTTGAAAATCTGGAATTGAGACATTTAAAATATTATTGTCGTAAGTTATATTTTCTGTATACTATATATTTAAATTTGAATATATTTTTGCTGCTATAAATATTTACTACTATATGCTTGCAGCGTTTTTAAAATTAAATATTATTTACTAGTTAAAACCATTTAAATGGAATTTAATGTTTAAATGTTTTTGTTTTGGTAAATAATTCTTATTTAACTCGTAATTTTGTAGGCTATACTTTATAGGTCCTTATATTGAAAAATCCTTTTTACAAATGGTAGAATTAAAAAAATCTACGAATGTTTTTTCCTATTTTAAATGTTTATCCTTTCTAAATATTTTCTTTTCTGTATGATTAAACATACGGAGTCTTCTTAAAAAGCCTAACAACCTATTTCAGGTCTTAGCTGCCTCTACAGCACGCCTTAAACATACATATTTCTTAATTAAATGTATATAAAAACTAATATCTTAACTTGAAAAATTCATTCAATAAACTTATAAAGAAATTGTACATATTTCTGATTATAAATTGTAAAATTTTAAAAATAAAATCGTCTTTAAATGATGCAAATTTATGAAAGAAAAAAATTTCCTGCCATTGCTGAACAGCACTTCCAAAATGATTCTTAATAGAAATCTAGATTTTAATAAAAATTAGCCCTCACTTTAATAAATATTTCAATGACTTAAAAGTTATACATTGACTTAAAAATTTGTTTCACTATTATGGTAACTTATTGAAAACATTCCTTTAAATAAAATTAGGCGATATAACATTTAAAATATATATCTCAGCACATGTAATTGTTAATAATTTGAATCAATGAAAAACTTAAAAACAATATAGTGCATCTGTTTTGAATTTACGTGTTTTGATTTAAGACATTTTGCAAAATGTTGTCTGTTATCATTTTGCTGCTCATCAGATATTTGCATTGCTAATGCTATGGCACAATTCAGTTACCTATAAACTGAAATCAGATGACTCAATAAAGAGGTCCTATAATTTTGGAATCAATAAGTGGGTTTTATAGAATACAAATGAAACCTGAATTATCAAAATTATGTTTTATGATTCAATTTTTTACAATAAATATAAATTTGGCTTACATTAATCATCTGAATGATATAACTTATAAAGCTATTTTAAATACAGAAGTTTCCCATGAAGTTTTTCACTGGTATTCTTCTGAAAATTTCTGTTTAATATGTGATAAATGAAAATTTTAACAGATCGCTATGAAAAATCAGTTGAGTTGATATTAAATTAGCTGTGCAAAGTCTTACCCAATTATTTTGTAATAAATAGCTAAAGTTAGTAATATCACAGAACTTTTGAAAATTTGTCAAGTTAAGCTATAGCATACGTTCAATAGCTAATGATCAACAATTTGTAGAGTCACTGATAAGTAAGATAATGTGGAAAGGGTGTTTCATTGCTTCAAAAACAAGAGCTAGGAAAAATACATCTAAATTTTTTAAGACATCGTTATGGAAATGTTAAATCCTTAAAATTATTTTCTTAGAAATTAAAAATAAATTGATAAATATGCTTCAGACTTCAAAACTGTAATATCGGGATCAAGGCCTACAGTGCCCATATGTTTTCCTAACCGATGGCTCTGAGGTGCAGTATGTCCCGGTTAGTAACCCCAAAGCGAAATCCCCGGTATTTAGCTCCCAAGTATGACTGGTACTCAGTTAATCAATCCACTGAAAGGATAAAAGGTTGAGTTGACCAAGCCTTAGAATCTAACCTCGGATCTGTTTCTTTGGGGCGTTAAGTCACCTCGCTTAACAAATTTAAAAGTTTGAATATTTTGTCATACAGACTTCCATGGAACAGAAGTCTATAGGGAAATGTGGTACTGAGAAAGATTTTACTCAGCAGTAGAAAAGAAATTAAACCTAAAACTAAGAATTCCAACATACTTCATCTCGTACGGAAAGATGGAGCCTTTTAAATACTTTTTGCTATTTCTTCATCAATTGCAAGCTGAGAACGTCCAATCACCAAAATAAAATCAATTTTTGCGTATTTATGATTCACCACTAGTCAAAACCGTCTAAGTGATTTAACAATTTTAATTACAGAAAAAATTTGAAATGATCAACGTTGATAGAGTAATTGATCAATTCGCTTCAACAAAGGCAAGAAAAATGTGAATACTGTAGTATATTAGATTGCGAATAATTACATCTGCTTATATCCATGATGTGTAAAAATTATTTCCCATTTAAAAATTTTTATATTTTTAAAATATCGTATATAATCTTTTTATAATTCTAAATTACAAAAGTCAGATTGTTCTAATGACCCTTTTCCTTTTTTATTTATTTAGAATTGAATTTTGTTTAAAATTAACTTGAGACTTTTAATATACTTTCGATAATTTTATAGTAGGTACAATATTCTGTTATTTATATCGTATATATATTCTTATTACAATTACGCTCTATTTATTATATTATCTTTTATTACTCAATACGTTTTATTCCAATACTTTTATTTGATATTCAAGGGAGTGTCTAAAAAGGTTTTGTACCCGGGTACTAATTATACTCACTACACCACTGTATGGACACGCACTTTAAATTTGAATACATTAGGCATGTGGCTGTTGAGGTTGCATTTTTAACATGCATATCTGATAGGTTGTGCTTCGGAGTTTTCATCATTTCAACATCCGATTGGATCTAATTAGTGTAAAATTCCCTGAAGAGGTATAAAAGC
Organism: Latrodectus elegans; assembly: GCA_030067965.1. Classification (NCBI taxonomy): domain Eukaryota; kingdom Metazoa; phylum Arthropoda; class Arachnida; order Araneae; family Theridiidae; genus Latrodectus; species Latrodectus elegans. Next base: position 114,076 of record JAHZMJ010000069.1, on the reverse strand, counting down.
AGGATGTTAAGACTCCAAACAATTTGATAGTTAATAGTAATACTTAACAGTCAGTTTGTGTATAAAATATAGAAATCTATTCTTCGATAATTTAAAATTCTAGAAAGGAAACTTCATAAGAAATTTCTTGCTTTACAGTTTTAAATTGAAGTTTGATATTTTAAAGGGTAACACTTTTTTTGTACATGGTAAGTAAAAAGATATTCTCTAATGCCCGGCTGCCCTTAGGATTTTTAAAATATACCATTAAACTTTGCTGTACCAAAAGGAATTCCAATGCTTATTCTTCAGAGGTTTGTAACCAAATCGGAACGTTTATTTAATGCTCTGGACCTTCCTCGAACTGCTTTTGAGGTCAGCTCGGGTCATGGAAATGAAGCGCTCTCACAATGGTTCGGTAATGACTCTTCAACTGCGTGCCTCGGTAACATTTGTTCTGATAGTCCGGAAGGAATAATGAAAATGGAAACGAGCGTCTTGTTCAACTAGGTGCAGAAGAATGCTTTAATAAATATATAGCTATGTTGTAGGTTAACGTTAAAGTCTTGTTTAAAGTTATATTCCACGCAACTCCTTTATTACCAATATGACAATTTAAGAAGTGCTATCTGGTTGTTAATGCAAAATTTTACGTGTTCACTTCTTACATTGAATGTGGAAGGTTGAAATGTTTTGTCTTCTTTAAAGTACAGGTTGGATTTAAATGAAACTCGCCTTTTAAGAAAGAGCCTAGAGAGAAACTCAGCCAACAAAACTATCAAAAGTTACTTAAATTTGTACTTCTTGCACGCGATTTATCCTTAGATGATAAAAATGACAGCAAATATCGGAAATTTGTTTGCTTAAGAATTCTCTTTGCGCCGTAAAATGACTAAATTTTGTGAACAAAATTGAAGCTTGCGTTAAGAAAGCTTTTTACATAATATGGTGTGCTGTCAAATGTTTGACAGTTCGTATATTTATAAAATGAAAATATAGATGTAGATTTCTTTTCTATTATATTTATTAAATAGAACTCTTTTAAGCTGCTTATGAACCTTGAACAATTTATCAAAATTCTCTCTTTACTTCAAAATCTCACAGCCTGGAGATTTTTCTTTAAATATTTCTAAAACATTGGTTTCATTTAAAAGTGAAGATTAATTGTGTTAACAAACTCTTATACTTGATATAGTTGAAAAGAATATGTGAAAAACTCATTTTAGTTTGAAGGGGAAATTATTTTGGACTTAATCGACTATTAGAAATGTGTCTCCAGTTCGAATACAGATTTTTGCGTTCAAATGTGCTAAGCACTGGCAGAACAGAAAAGGAATAAGGCGCTAATAGCTTAATGTTCTAGCGTTCCACTGTATAATTTTAGGGTTTAATTCTCACTTCAGACAAGAATATTTCGAAAAATACTTTAGAACACTTGCAGCTCAAATTAGTGGCGTGGAAAAAGTGTACGAAAACAAATATTCTATAGATATATAAACTCTGCGACGTATTCCTTCAGAATAAAAATTACAAATGAATCCCTGTAATTTCAATAAATAGGATAGATGGGAAAGAAAAATGGGAACACTCTATTAAAATAAAAAAAATTTAAAAAATTGTAATTTCAAAATGTAATTAACTTAAATGCTATTTTTATTTTTCACTTGCCTCTTCCGCAAGTCAAACGATACATTATTTAGTCTATTTTCCTTTCGATACAAATAATTAAGAAAACTTGTTTAAAAAGTAATTGGAGAAGATTTCCTAATCATCGTTGGAAGCTCATTTTAACTTTTAAAACTTTGGAATTTAGTAAAATTCTATTAATTTTATGTTACTCAGCAATATTGCTTACATTTTTAAAGTGTAATTTGAACAATGTCTATTTAGCATAATTTTAATCAATTAAAATTCTTGTTCCGATTAAGGTATTTTCAAATGGTAACTCCAATCATAAGCGTAGCTGAACTAGAATATATCCTTCCGTGTCAAGATTTAAGCATGCTAAGTTCAGTGAATCATAATGCTTCAAAATAAGTTTCTATAGTTGCTATTAAAATTTAATTTTCTTATTGTTTCTATTTGTATTCTTTCAGTCATGTCTTCCTCGTCTTCTATCTCTTCATTGTCATCTGTAAGCTTCGCCAGTTCTGATGACCAACTTCAGTATTGGGAAGCCAGTCGTCAGAAGCTGGCTGATAAGCTGAAAAAGCTTGATGGTAAGTTTTTCACCGTTCCTCTGATTCCTTTTTAAAAATCTCTGAATTCACAAGCGAAAAATCCGTTGACTGAGAGTGTGTGACTTCTATAAACATACAGAAATACTTCGTTGTCTATTTATATACAAGTAAAAATATTCCTGAAAACGAATAAGCATTGAATAACGTAATTTTAAGTAACATGCATTTTGACATTTTTACTAGCAGAAATTCGGTGTTCAGCAAACTTAAGGAATACATTGACATTAAATATATTTTCTTTTGTTAATTTCTTTGAAGCGTCCATCCTTTTAACAAAAAATATTGCTTAAGACCAAAAATTTGAGTTAAGCCATGGATAACTTGAAAAGGATACTAAAAACATAGGTTAAATTTAAAAAGAAACTGAGTTTCCATTTTTCCTTTTCGGAAAAATCGTTTCTGTTGCTTAAACATATTTCATGCCGTGCTGGAAATCTAATATTTATGCTGTTGCCTTCTGTTCAATAGTTCGAGAGTTTGAACCCCACCTTGGCCTTGTATGTTTGTAGTGGTTCTGAATCCACTTCAAACCATAGACCACAGTCTAATTGGTATTCGTGTATGTAAAAAAAAAAAAAAAAAAAAATTGTTGAGCAAAAACGAATTAAACTAACAAACTTAATTTCAAGGAGGACTCTGGATCTTGCAATACCATTTTGAAGAAATAAATTTCCCTTTCATTAACCAGTTTAGCGTTGTCAACACAAATTTTTGAACCAAATGCCTGTCAAGAAAAAGACGCTTCAGGGGAAATGTTTTTACGTGTATAAAGCAGGATTCAGCTGAAACCACAAAGTTTAATATAAACGCATCGTTCCTCTCGAGATACGCCGAATAATTTTGGTTTCCTTGAGACTCAATAGTAATCTTTCATGCTTCTAGATGGTAAAATTTATTTAATACTATCAACACAGCATTTGAAGAAATTTTAGAAAATGACTAAATTGTTTTAAAATATCAATTTTCTTTGTTTTGATATTTTTCTTCCTTGTAAAGTTTCTTTTGTGAGGATTACATACGCATTTGAATTTACTGGTCAGACGTATCGTTCAGAGCCTACTGTTTTCACTCCTAATATTTTGTACATTCAAAAATCGCTTGCAGGAGGAAACTCAGTTGTGCTCGTTGAGCAATGGTTTCCCGTGAAAGTTTGAATTGCCCATCGAAGGAGGCGTGTCAGCTGTAAGGGAGACTAAGTTTTAATTTCGTTGTCCATAACGGGTTCTTGAAAGAAGTCCTGATTATGATCATTAAAAAATATTCTTATATTGTGGTTGTGGACCAGTTACATGTCGTACTTCTCAATTTGTAAGCTGATATGAAGACCACAAAATAAAGTAGTACGCAGTCTCTCTATAAAATTTCCTCTTTTTGCTTATTCAACAGTCAAAATCCTCAATAAAAACGAGAGAAATCTCTTTCAGCAAGAATTAAAGACATGAAAGCGTTGAAGTTAAAAATGCTAAGGAAAGCTCAAGGAAAAGTATTCAGCCTAGATCCCCAAAGCACTTCTGACATTGCAAGCAAATACTGCCTTCTTCACCCCTCAGTGGATAAATCATTTGAGGAGATAACAAATGCTCTCGTGCACAGTTGTGCAAATGGAACTTCTTTGATTTAATTCAAGGAACTGTGGTTCTCTTTCCAGCCTAAATGGCAGTTAACTTTTCGACTTACACTCTTGCGTGCCTGCCGATTAAGGAATATTGAGCTGAATATAAATACGAGTGAACACTGAGTAAGCATCATTTGCAGACCAAATAACCTTTTAAGAGCAAAGCAGTCTGCTCTTCTACTTCAATGGATGAGATACTAGACCTTGGGTGAAACCTGTAAGGGGCTTAAAAATAGTTTCGTACCACTTCTTTGGGGGCAATTTAAAAACATAAAATTATGCTCAATTTCTATGTGGAAAACACAAATGCAAAAAGTTTTGGAAGAAATAATTGCTCCTTTTTTATAAATAACAAATTCAATGAACTTATTACTGTGCCTTCGAAAACACGTGAATTGTTACATATTCATTCAGCCAATCACATGCGAGTATTTCACTCTTGTTTATTTACTTCTCGGTCGAAAAATACATACCGTAACACAATATGTAATAAATTTTGCTATAATCATAAATATTAGGACTTATTTTCATTACGTGATATGTAGTAAAATATAAACGTAGAATTAAATAATAGATAAATAGAATGTACTTCTTACCCTAAAACAAAATTAAAAACACCCATCAATTTTTACATTTCATTTAAAAACATGAATGTTGATTCCATGCAATTTAGCATTTTAGTACAACGAATGCAATGAAATCCAAACTGTTATTTTAAATTTTTTTGAGTTACTACAATAAATAGGTAATCGAGTATTCATAAGTAGATAAAATGATACACAAAAGATAAATTTTACCTTTAGAATCTTAATTTTAAACTAAATATTTATGAGAAAAATAGAATTGATTTATCACATTTTAACTAATATTCACAGTGATATTCATTAATATAAAATAACATTTGAATTGAAGTTTCCATAAATAACGCAAACTTCATTGTTAATGTGTTCTATTCTAATAGCTACATGTTAAAATTCAATTAATCGTGAAAATTCAAATATTAAGCTGAATGTTAATTGTCAACAAAACATACTAACTTGTTTACAATCAGAAAGAAGCATGTGAAAAACGATATATTTTTAACTGCGTTTCTCATTAGGTAACTCTGTGGTGAGGAACATGATAGAAAAAATTTGATTGGCTTAACTTGTGGATGAACAAAACTTTTGTATGGAAGTAGTTCCACACAATTTTTTAAAATTCTCAAAACAATGTGCACTCTACGAACACGCAGAACTTTATGTAAATAGTTAGTATTTGATATTGAATAGTAAAATTCAAATGGAATTAAATTGCTTCCACATTTCGGGAGCAAACATGCAAGAAAAGAGCGAGTCCACGGCCTATACCAGGGATGGTGAACCATTTTTGATGTCGAAGCCCCCAAAGACATAAATTATTTTTTAAATAGGCAACGTGCCACGTTAAAATTTTATTCGAAATTTAGCGTGTTGAAACTATATGTAAGTATAATTAAACAAATAAAAGCAATTATTTAAACAATTTTTATTAAATGTTTTACAGAAAGCAATATGCTAAAATCAAAATTCACGTTAGAAACGTTTTTATTGGGTTTTTGTTGCTGTACACAAGATGATATTGATTTGACGCAATACGTTCTTACAAACGACTGCAGTATATAAAATTTGAAATAATATGTAAAAATATTTACCTAAAATAACACTACACCTATTTACAATAAACAGTTATATTTTTAACAAGACGCTGAGGTTTCAAAGACAATGGTTACTAAAAATGACTAATTCTGTCGTCTGACTCGAGCGCTGCGACGGCAACAACATGCAGTAACATTAGAAGGTGAAACTGGATGAGCAAAAAATTTTATCTAATGCGCATCTTTATATACTTCGAGAAATTTCATGCGATATTTTAATAAAACGTATAATTTGACGGTTCCAGTTAACTACTAAGATAGGTTATTCAGTGCTACAAATTTTATATTTTATAAATTAAGTGCAGATTAATAATTTTTAGTTTCTATTAAAAAATCAACTTGTAAAAAGTTCTTTGTGCATGCCATCAAAATTTTTAAACGTGGCACGCGTGCCATTGTTTCACTATGCCTGGCTTATACAAAATAAGTTAAATTTTATTTAGTTTTGGAATGACTATGACTTAGAATTTAAGTGCAATTAAGAATTAAAAAACTATTTACAAAAATCTGCTGATAGTTTGCTATATAAAATTACAGTTAAAATGCATGTTCAATGTATTTAATTACTATTACTGATACAAGCAATACACACTAAAAATTTGATAAATTAGGATCTGTTTTTTTTGGGGGAAAAATGTCTTCTGATTATAATTTTTAAATTAACACTCGTATTTTATGTAAATTTACTATTATGAACACTTGTTGGGGTATTTTCTTACAAAAAGAGAACTTCATTTGAAGTGTCTTCTACAGAAACGATTCTTTCATGAATTTTTTCACAAAGCAAGCAATATTTTTTCAGTTACATAAGATTGCATTATCTATAAGTGGTCAGATATCAAAAATTGTTTGACAAACATGCTCATTTAAAAATCTAAAATAGATCTGTCTATAAATTGTTTAATATAAACCATTTAGAAACTCATTATCATTTTTAAAACGTAAAATCTTTGATTTTTATAAAATTTCAAATTTTAGATTTATTTTAAAATTTATTAAAACTTAATTTTTTATACAAGTTTTATGTTTTATTGGAGAAATGGGATTTCAATAATTTTCAAAAAGTCCATTTTCAAAAGTCATACTTAGGTAATGCATATATTTTCTCATAAATTAAGATAAAATATTGGACAGTTGAATACATTTAGCTTGCAGTTTTAATGATATTAAACACTTCAAAGATAACAGAAATAATTCATTAGCATACATGGATACCTTATATATACATATATTCTATTTTCTAGTTGAAAGGTCAGTGGTATTTAGTTCAACAGTTCTTGGGGTCGAATCCCTCTTTAGGAGTAGATGCTTGTAATGGTTCCGAATCCACATGAAGCTGTAGGTCCCGGTCCTATTAGTCCTTGTGTGCAAAAACAAAGCACTCGCACATCACCCATCTATATCTGTAACTAACTTTTAGACCAGCGGCTAATGAAGCAGTTCCTCAGTTATGTTAAAATTATGTCTGCTCTTTATCCTTTACGTTCCACAGTATTAAGTCTTATTAATAAGAGGATGTATGTTGCTTCCAATTAAATCACGTAAGTGTTTTCCGTATAGGGCTACATTTTATTTTACTTATCAAATAATACTTGAGAAAATTTTGGAAGAATTGAGAGACAGCAAAGCAATCGTTTTTTTTGTTTGAATTATAAAGTCAGTTTCTTAATCTTTAAAAATGATACATAGTAATGCTTCTGAACAAAAGAAAATTTGTTGGCTATTCTTTAAATAAATTTGGTTATTTAAATATATAACTTTGTTGATTTGTCTACATCCACTTCTAATCGCATTTTGTGGTAGACAAGATATTGTATATAAGCAATAATAAAATCAGAATAAAAATTTTTGATTTGATGGAAGTGATTACACAAAAATATCTCTGAAAAGGTACTAAATATAGCTAGAAAATTATACGTTTGTTGAAGCATTTTTTTTGAATTTTATGTATTTTAAATAATAAAAAGAACATTAGTGCATAAGTGTATTTCATAACTAATCATATTTATAATTTGTATATCGCAAATTTCATTACTAATGAGCATATGTTGATATATAATTACAAAGATATGTATGTTTAAATACTTATATTTAAGACAGTAAAATGATTTCTCATTTTAACAGTAAAAAATGTTAAAATATTGCAGATAAGATAAAGGCGAGGAAAGAAAAAAGGGATGCCATGCTAGCTCGCAGGAGTCAGGCCCGAGTGTATACGTACTCTTTTCACAGTAAGTTTTCTCATCCAGATAACTACAGAGTTAAATTTCTTCGTGCTACTCAGTTTCATTGCTTAATTTGTAAAATTGTAATCTGATTTTTTCTCTTAAAGACCGCAAACATTTATAATTATGAAGTTTGCAAGAAATGTGATTTAAACTTAAATTTTGTGCAGCATGTATGAATTTTTAGAAAACTTCAAATCTAAAGAGTGCTATCCTGTAAGCAGATCCTTATAGTTAACTCCTGAATCACAACTTCTTGTTTATTCATATATTTAAATCAGAAGTCAATGATTCCAGACAATTTTAGACATTAGTGGTCAGTGTGAAGTACAGAATTATGACTTTGGTTTAAAAGAAATGTTAATTGCACTATCGATACATCAGAGCCAAGTGGCTGGGCCATTAGAATTATTCTGGTCTACCAGTACATCCCTTTTCCTCTAGAAGGCACACGCTAGAGAACGCGAACTGGAAATGCATTTCCTGACAGAACTATGATACGTGCCTTGAAGCATGAAACTATTTCACACTTTTCATATCTTACTTTCATTGCTAATTAGTACATCAGAAAGGGATCACTACAGACTATGCCCGCAGTGACTTCGCATTTTAAAGGAAACTATACAAACATGTATACAAAACATGTTGCTATTTACACTAATATGAAATCATTACAAAAAATTGACATACGCTGGCTCCTTTAAAATACAGAGTGAGCTATGAAGTTATATACTAAAGTTTTTACAAATACTTTAGTTTATCAATTTACAGTATAATGAATTGTGATAAAATATATTTAGTTATCTATATTTCATATCAAGAAATTGTATGTTTTGGAAAATGAACTTTCCTGCCATATCTAGTTCTCTGCTGTGGTTGTGAAGAAGCCTGAATCAGAACGGTGCGTCCATACCTTGAAGGGTAGGAATTTCCCCCATTCCAGATGGGCTGAAAGGGGGAACTGCTTATTCTCGATACTGATTAGCACATGAGAATAGGATACTGCAGTTTTGAAATAAGTTTCCAACACATTTGTAGTAATTCCTGAAGCCTAGTAAAGATACTTCAGATCCTTTCATTTATCAAACAATAGCTTAGTCCAACAGTGGCTTCTATAAGGAAAAAGCTCTACTTTTGATAACGTTATTTATCTGGAAACCCAAATCTGACACTTTCATGCGGAGAAGTCATTTAGTTTTCTTTTTTACGACATAGAGAAAACGATTACACTTAGTATAGTGGAGTTTTCTATAGAATGGATTTTAAATTTTGGGGTACTTTTCCTACTAAATTTCTGACGTTCCTGTGTCTTTAAAGTTTGTATTGGACCATTTTTATCCAAAACATTTTTTCATGCCAATGGTCTCCCATGGCTCAATTTTAAGTGTTCATTTTTTATTTTTCTAAAGTAGTATATGTCCAGTTTAGTCTGACAACAGGAAACTTAAGTCTCTTTGGTGCAATGAATCCTTCAATTAAAACTACTTCGGTTACAATAACACAGAATAGCTTATTCATAATTTTAAGACCTTCTTTATATCATAAAATAGTACTCAGAATGATGTAAGTACAGTAATAATTATTAAAAGCACCTCAAACAATAAAATATATAAAGTGAAAGTCAATTCTTATTGAGTAAATAGAACACAAGAAAAAAGCTGTTGCCTTTCGGAATATAAAAGATAGTTAAAAAGAAGACATTGATCAGGTATTGGGATTTAGACAGCATACTTCATCATTTATCACAATATGTTTACGGTATGGACTTTATGTGTGGATAACCTAAAAATATCTTGTCAACTCACACAAATATGCGTCTAATTGAGGGAATTGCAAACAGTGTCTTTGAAACTCGCTGCATGATGAACAAAGAATAATTCTATTAAATCTCCTAGTAAGAGTAACTGTATCTACTTCTGCTTGTAAGGGAATTAACTCTTGGAGATGTTAGTTTATTTCCACCTGAGTCTCAGGTTTTTATATTTCAATTTTAATTGACATTAAATATTTACCATAGAATAACAATTGAAATGACTGAATAAGATTGATTAGCATTAAGTACTTGAGTAAATACAAGTAAAACTTAATCTTTAAATATTTTAAGAAATGCTTCAGCTTACTAATTAATTCAGAGTGACTAATTTGTTTACTTTGATTACAAAACTCGTATTTCTAATTTTCTTCACTTAGGAGTAAAACGTGACGGCAAAGTTACGCCGGTCACTAAAAGGAAAAGAGACTCTGGGCCGTCTTCTGAGGGTAAGATTTTAATACAAATTTTTAACCTTTTTTTCCACAAAATATTGAAATACTCCTAATTTGACTATTCCTTTTCATAGTGAAAGAAACTTGTGAATTTGACTGATTACACACATATTTATTAAGGTGTATATGTATACGTGTATACATATCGGCATAAATTTTGTACCAATGTTAGGGTTTATTGGATTATGTTACATGACTAGTTTAATTTCAATCATCTCCCTTAAATGAAGACTGTATACTGCTAAAGAAATGTCTTTTTGTACAGATTTGACTAAGCGTAGTTTAGGATTATAGATCTCTGCATTCCATACAGTTTATATTGACAAATTCCCATTAAGTAAGGTGAAATCTGTTAAATCTATGTTACCTTGTACTTAATATGTGCATTTACCGGAGAGGTTTTCTTCAGCGTTAGTATCATAAATTTATGAAATTATGACATTATTTTTAACGTTTATTTCAGGAAGCAAACAAGATTTTAGACTGTCCGAATTTATTTTTCATACGAGTAGAAACACTAGTTTAGAAAATTATAGCCTTTAAAAAGAAATTGAAATTAAAATCACTATTACAAAAGTTATTACATATGAAAATGTAAGCTGAAATGATATAAAAATATCAAATAATTGTAGTAAAATATTTAATGTATTTAAATAATGAGCAATCGAAAAAGTTTCTCACATTTTAATGATCTATGCAAAATGATAATACTTATTTCAAAATCTAGCAAAAAGTTAAAATTTTATCATAGTATGTTGCGATCCTTTGGCCAGAATTTGTCAATACTGGTAGCTTTCAATATAAATTTGTAGCATCTTAGAATATGCAAAGCACGAAAATAAATTATGCTTTTTGATAATGGCAGTGTTTAAATTATTAATATTTTAACTTGCTAAAACAATTAAAACAAAACTTATCAAACTTAATAAATTCTACTCTTGATACTGCAGTATTCTAAATAACTTCTCCAAAAATGATAATTTTCCCAAAAAGAAAATTTTGAAATTATTTTCTAAGAGCAGCAAAGTAACTTCAGATATTAGTTTCTTCAAATTAACCAGCATTTTTGTAGTTTTCTGTTATGCTCCTTTATATAAAAAAATGGAAGTAGGAGTACCTTATTTATTAGTTTAAAGGATGTTCGTAGATATTATATTTTAAGTATTTTTTTATTCAGTATGTCATCTCTACAAACTCGTCAATGCTTTCTTAATGGCATTTAGAAAGTTATCAATTATAGAATTGGGCCAATAGTCCGAGTATGCAGCTGTAATAATTGTTTCACTTGAGCACCTTGCAATGCACATCTGAAGCTATTTTAAAAATCGCAAGGAAGCTCTTCAGTTTTGCAAGAGTTATTTATATACTGTCATAATGGTCATCTGACAGATTACTAGGAACAGTGGCGTAGCGAGCACATTTGGCGCCCGGATACGATACCAATTTTGGCGCCCCATCTTAAAAATGTATAGAATAAACATGTAATAAGAGTATAATGAAAATAACAGCAAAGTATCAACTTTAAAATTTTAAATATAAATTTTAAAGGCTCGGGTTGTAGTTTTGAATTTGAGTTAAAACATCTAGTAAAAAATCGTGACTAGAATAGGATTCGGAAATGTGTGCATCAGTAGAAATTAAACTTACGGAAATTTAAGTATTAGTCAAAGATTGTGTTAGAAAATCAATTTTTCTGAGATTCAATGATATTAACTATGTGTTTCGAGAGAGAATACTCAAATTTCATAACTCCAAATGTGAAAAATCTGGCAAAATGTAATTCTAAGTGTTACGGCAGCCTAATGTATGTAAATAAGTAAATTTATATCAAATGTAAATAAATTATTTTTATAGAATAGTTTTTGTTTTGACATCTAAATTGTTTTCCCATATCTTTTAGCAAAATATGAAAGTTATCTATAAAAACTAGTTAATATTTAAATTTCTGTATTTTAATGAAAGTCTAGATTTTAACTTCTAGTAATTTTGATCATTTTATGTTTTTGAATACCGATTTTGTCAGATAACTTATACTATTGTCTAACAAATCGGTCTTATATCTATTGAAATGAACTTGCAAATAAAACAAAAATATTTAAATTCTTAAACTGAGAATTTGACATCTAAAATTTATTGTATTCTAAGTCAGGTCTTCAAACTCTTCTGGACGAATTATTTAATATAGCTTACAACTATTTATTATTTAAAGTATTTTTAAGTATTAAATATTTTTCTATAAATTAATCGGAATTAGACATTTGCCATCACACATTGGGCGTTTTACATATATTTACAGGATTATCCATATATTTCAATAATCTATCACATTTACCGAATTTAGTGGGGATTGTGTATAATCACCGGTTATTATAAAAATATATAATCGCCGGATTAATTACATTAACTCTAATTTTACTCTGAGAGCTTTTCTGGCTGAAAACTTTCAACTTATTTTCCATATGCTTAAAAAGGTTTTCTTATGAATTTAAAATACACTTTTTAATAATGAGAGCTAATTCATATTTAAAAAACTTTATTCTGAATCATTTTATAACATTCAAAAATATTGCTAATCTGTAGCTTCTTACAAATCATAATAGTTTTGCCTTATTTCATTATATTTCTTTTAAATAATTTTTAAGCTAAACATTAACTTTATATTTCAGTTAATAAAATGAAACACTTTGCGTACATAAAAAGATCAAATGTATTAAGTATTTTTTGAATCTCAAAAGAATTTTTTTAACATAATGTATTAATACAAAGGCAACAAAATTCCAAATCAAATACTATTTTCGAAAGTCTTTAAATATATTCAAAAAATTTTAGATAAGCAATTTGATCTAAAATTTCAAAACTATACATGTTGATAAATATTCATAATGGCAAAAATCTAAATAAGCAAAATAAAATTTACTCATAAGAGTCAACATTTCCACTACGAAGTTTTTAACAAAACACTAAAGGCGAAAATCTTTGGGTACGAAATGACATTCTAAGCGGTTAGTTAAAATAAAAGAAAATTGTAAAATTTCATAACATTTGGTGAAGACATTTTTATTTCCAGCGTTGTATCGTATTTAGATTCCTGGAGCACAATTTTCTTTATTAAATATTGCATTATTTTGAAAAAGAACTCTCTTCTGTTGGGATCAGTCTGTTTCTGAACATTTTCGGACAAAGAGGACTGCTAATGAGAAATGCATTTCAACGCGAATTTTTCACGAGTTTAACGAGACAGTAGTGTAAGAGGTTACAACAAAACTTGGGATAAAAACGGCTTTTTTCTCTGGGAAAGAATTTCTCCCAAAATTTCCAAGTCTTAATATCTTTCAGTTTCGTTTTATATTTATTTTTTTAATAAATTGAACGATTTTTTGTAAGTGAAATGTATATGAAAATCAATATCTTCAAGTAATTTGATTCTTCCAACATTTTTAGTTTATTCATCGTTGTCGGGTTCCTTTGTAGGATAAGGACAGAGCTCCAGTAAAGTTAATCAGCAAGAGAAAATTTAAAATCAAAATCGTTAACTTTTTACAAAACAATTATTTATAATGAGTAGTATTCTTTTAAAATGCAGTTTTCTACAGATTCAATATCATCCAGATTTAGCTTCACTGAATCCCTAAGATAAATCGAACGTATGTATAATATATTTAAATATCTTACGATTCTCGGGTTTTATTGAACACAAATCAGTTAGATTAAATCACGAGGTTAGCTTATTGGAATCTCCCTAAATTATTGATTTGTAAATCCAGAGATAACATCAGCACGTATCTGGTAAATAAGTTGAAACTAAAAACACCTCAAATGCATAAAAAGAAAACGAACCAATATTTCATAATTCTTATCAGAAAAATAAGTAACATATTTCCGTCATTACATGTACAAGATTTACTATACAAAATTATAAAACACCACATATCTGGGGCAAAGTATAAAAAACTAAAAAGGTAATGGAAAACGTGATTAAAAGAACACTTATCAATATGAACTAAACTACTCACATATTAATATCGAAACATGAACACTTTCATTTATGGCAAGTTCTTGAACAGGAGAAAATAATTATTGAATTTAAAATATATTTATCCGAATAAAATTGATATTTGAATTAAAAAGAAATAAAAGAATTTTCTGAACTTTCGCACATATTTGGCGCCTTTCTGAAAGGGCCGAGAGATCCCCCTTCACCACACCACTGACAAGGAGTACGAATGTTAACTTAATATACAAACAGAAATCTTTTTTTTTTCTCAATATCACACACATTAAATGCTGCCAACGACAAATCGGGTAATCAGTTAACTATTCATGTATGTGTGGGCTGATAATCCCTTTATCAGCAGGTATCTATTTTTTGCGTTTCGCGCTGTAAAACTTATCTAAATTGCGTTTAAAATTCTAACCATGCTTCAATCATTTCTTAATCGGAAATAATATAAATCACTTATCAACACTTCATAAATTAAATAAGTTTATGTTTAAACAGAATTCAGATTTCTTAAATACACACGTCAGTCTTTTATAACAATTTAAGTAATGGAAGTTGAGTTCACTGACCCTTAATGAAGTGAAACAATAGTGTACTTTAGGGCATGAATGAAACTGGAATGACTGCATGTGTATGTGAATTTTGATATTTCGTTCTTGTAATGAAAAATTCACGGATCCACAAGGAGAATGAAACATATTTTTAACAATTTAATGTGGTGATGCATGAATTTTCAAAACAGGCAATTGTAACAAAAATGTAAAGAGTAGATTCAAATATTCAAAGCTATTTTGTCATTGGCAAAAGATTATGTAATTATACCTCTTAAACATGTGTAGGTTCTTCTGATGTCTAATGCGGTCTTGCATTAAGGTTCCTTTGCACCGTATTAGTTGCTATTCTCCTTGATGTTAGAGCGGTCTACATATAGTTGCGTCATAGAAATACTTCTTTGCCGAAGGAGCTGTAAAACGATCTTCTGCAGTTGTAGATTGTGGTTTTCTATACACAGAAGCTTCGGTTTGATGTTGGTTCCTGAGACGTTGGACCGTAGTGCGAGACATTACGACACCTAGAAGCACCATCCTGTGACATCCTCATTTCCATCAGCTATCTTAACGAATCAAGCAAACCGTTTCTCTGATGTTGCAGGACATATCTGACTATTGCCAACAAATCTGCTGACAAAATTTGAAGATCAACAAGTTTTCACCTTAAATACAAAAGCCTGGTGTTTGCATATTTTTGGTGCTAGTATTATTCTTAATCACAATATTTGTGTAAATGCATATAATGACAAGTTCGTTTTTATCTATCTATAAACTATGTCATTGTTAGTGTCAGTTTTTAATGGTGAGCTTTGGAAAATATCGTCATTTTTATATGCCAGCATGACTTAGTTTCAGTAAAAATACATATGATAAATATTTGTATATATTTTTGCATATTCTTCATTAAAAAATTGTTAATATTTTAAAATTTGCTGTTAACCTCAATAAATAAAATATATAGTTCAATACACTAACCAATGAAGTAAGAATTTTTTAATTATTTCTTACATAGCAGAAAAATTCTTTGCTAAATATAATGCAGCTGTATTGTGAATCATAAGCAAAGGAATTTATAATTGAGATTATGTAGAAAGTATAACACAAAATTTTATATTTGTGTACAAAAACAATTTTGAATAGAAAATTGTTTTTTGATTCATCCTTTCTCATTTTAAGGTGATGAAGAATTGCCGGCCTCGAAGAAGCGAGACGTTGCCTCTGAAAGTATGTATTTTGCTATAAAAAACATAAATAAGTAGCACATTATTTGAATATTGAATTTTTATTAGATGTAGCAGAGTCGGAATGTTAAAGAACTTTGATACCTTTAATTTACTGTTTTTCCATGACTAACATTTTGAACACATAAAAACTTTTATTTTTGTATCTTCTCATAGTTATAATTGATAAAATATAGTAGACTTGACTAATCCTTTGATTATGAAACAATTTCTCTCGGATAATCCTTTTATGTATTGTAAATTAGTGTTTGTCATGATATGAGCATTGCTTAAAGGATGAACAGGCTTTATTTAAAAGAAATAAAAAAGCATGGAGTCAAGGACTAAAGTTAGGAAATCAGTTTACTTTATTGGGAAGAACTTTACTAAACAAAGAAAATTATTTAATTTTAACAAATCAAAATTAATTTATTTTCTGAATGAATTTTTTTAAACAACCAAAATTCCGTGACAAGGTATTTAAATCATTGAACGAACATTGCATACTTTTAAAATGCATAGCAAGTTTGGTTGAAATGACTGACTAAAGATTTAAATTTCTATGTCTAGGTTCTACAGAGGAAGAAGAGGAAGAGTGGCACCCACCTCTTATCTTCAGTAAGTTTTAAAAAAAAGTATATTGAGACTATTAGTTCTATGGTAATATACATAGAAATATAAACTATTTGCTGAAAGAAATTTAATAAATTTTTATATTCATTTTAATTTTATCATTGTTATGAAATGCTAAGATTGACTTTTGTAGAAATTTTTTTATCAAATCTTTCCATACTCAATATTGAATTGTATGATCGTTATCAAATAAAATTTTCATGATACATGTCAAAACTAATGAATTGATTTTGACATTTAAATCTTGTTTTGTATTCAAATAGTTTTCAAATATAAACTGATTTATGTATTCTTTATAAATTTCTTAATTTGAACATGAATTGAATAGTTAGAATTTTATTCTTAAAGGATAAATATTTAAATATAAATATACTAGAGACCGCAAATACGATAATTTTTATTTAAATGCAAAATATACTTTCACAATCCTTATCAGATTTAGATATGTATATTATTGCATTAACTAATTGTTGAACTAAAAAAATTTTTTATACATTAATCAAGCAAATGTTTCCAGAATTTATATGAAAAATGAATTTAGATGTAATTACTTTCATATCTTGAGTGTTTCTGAGTTTGTTGCACTGCATTAGTAAAAATATTCTAGATTTTATTCCTATCTAAATGCAGAATATCAACGTAAAAAATATAGAATATATTTTTGTTTCATGTATAAAAAAGCTATATTTATTTGACTCTCAAACATTATGATTTAAAATTTAAAATGTTTTTATCAATACACTTATGTCCCACAATAAATCTTGAAAAAGATGTGCTCGAAAATGATCTAGTTTCTCTTTGAAAATGTTAGATCTTTACAACACACTTAAATCTCTCGTTCTCAGCTCAATCAAATTTATGGAGATATTGATGAGCATCGTAGGTACAGAGAATTGAAACCGCAAAAGGTGTTAACGTTGTAGATATATATAGTAAATAACAAGGTATTATCTACTAATGAAATGAGTTTGTCAATCCCTTTTTAAAAATCTGAAGGTTTCCTAATCGCATTTAACATCTGAAATTTTCCATGAACAAGAAAATTTAAAATTTTTCTGCTATTTAATGAGCCGTGAGAACAAATTAATTTCATATGAAAACTTTTAGTAAAAATATACATGTAATTTTCATTACCTGAAAGGGAAATAAATGAACTATGAAAACATTAATTACAGTTCTTAACTTACTGCAGTATTTGAAGCAATGTTTCATATGATTTTCAAACAGTGACATACAAGCATATGTTTAATGTTTTAGAAGCATATAAATAAGCTATTTTGTGCTGAAAAATTTACATAACTATGACTTTAAATTGCATAACAAATGTTTTTTTTTTTAAATTTCTGTTAACAAATTAGTTATTTCAAACGAAAATCAAAAAGTAACAAATTATAAATACAAATTAAAACTTACGTAGTTTTAAACAAATTAAAACTTACGTAGTTTTAAGAATCGTGCTAGTTACAAATTTGTTATTCTTTACAAAATCATAATTGCCTTAGTGCTAGGTTTTATAAATATAATC
Source organism: Latrodectus elegans (assembly GCA_030067965.1). Classification (NCBI taxonomy): domain Eukaryota; kingdom Metazoa; phylum Arthropoda; class Arachnida; order Araneae; family Theridiidae; genus Latrodectus; species Latrodectus elegans. The sequence continues at coordinate 96,148 of JAHZMJ010000069.1, read as the reverse complement.
AGATTTCCAAACAAACTAGAAATACGTAGTTTTTATTCATCTTCATAATTTTTGCATGCAAAAGAGCACGTTTTAATATTACTGCTGCTAATTTGAAATGGTAAGTTTAGCTAATCTAATTATATATAGCTTCTGAGATGAATAAGGCAACCAATTTACTTAAAATACTTTATTAAATCCAAAAATTGATTCAATGAAAACTTTATTTTCGATACATTTAAATGTTAATGTGAGCTTGATTTTATGCAAAGGTAATGATTTATTGTGTATACTTCAGACACTTATGGTTACAAAAATGTCGATTTAAATCTTAATATTTCTTAATCTCTACTTTATTTAAAATGTCACTTGTTTATTTTTATAATCCCAAGCAAATGTCACATAATTTGTTCTAATTTTAACTTTAGCAATTATCTTGATGTCTGAAAATCATTAAAGATTCTCAAGTTTTCATTTTACAAAACAAAATATTTAAAGAATTTAAAATCTGGCCTTGACAATATTAACAAATTTTATTTTAAAATTTAGGAAATTTTTCACGTATTTGCGAATTCTTGTGAGTAAAATTTCATTGGTAAGAAGTTTTGTCAAAGATGTTCCCAATTCATGAAGATTTCAGTTAATTTAAGAAGTTTAATATTTCCCCATTTTTATACACTTAAATATATACAATAGTTTCTTTTTTTTCTGTAATTAAATTAGTTTTAGAATACTTTTATATAATTTCCCCATATTTTAAGTGAAGGAAAAAACACAGTACTAAAATTACAATGAAAAAATCTGTCATTAAAATGTTCATGAAAAAGGCAAGTTAAAATAATTTATGAGAATCCACTTAAATATCTGCATCATAATGGTTATTTATATGGGCTTCATGTGAAAACACTGCGATTTGATACCCATCTTGAATGGGTTATTAACCAATTAATCAGAATCTTAAACTCGAGACCCTGATCTAATTTTCTCTATGTAAAATTCAATATTTAATATATCTAAAGTGAAGCTTCTCAAAACAAATATCTTTTGATAATCATTGAATTTGAAATTTTTGTTAAGCAAATCCTTCAAATCACATTAGATACTATTTAACTGGAAATTTACTTTTACTAAAGCTTTCGAGTTGGTATTGAAAAGACTAATAAATTCATTATTTATATAAATTCATTTTATAAATCCTTACTTGTATATGTATATATTTTTTCATATATAAATTCCTTATGTGACAATTCATAACTAAAATTTTAAATTTGAATTTTTAAATTTAATTTCATTCTTATTTATAAGTGTGAAGAAAACGTCTTAATTATCGCATTAAGACTTTATTATTATTGAAAATTTCAATAATTATAATTATTATTGAAAATCTATTTGCTCTGAGAAAGTTTAATGATTTTAACTGAAATATAATCATTCAATGTAGTTTATATTAAGAGCAATGACTAAAGATTACTTAAATGGTAACTTAAACTTATTTCGCACATTTTTCTTTTTCCAGAGCCAAAGAAACGAAAAAGACAAGTCTCGCTTCACAAGGTGTTCCCGAGCATTCCCAGTAAGTCTTGAACTCGTATAAACATTCTTATCAATTGCATTTGAATGTTAAAACGATGTTGAAAAATTTATGAATTTTTGGCTATGAAGTAGTTTTGTATTTCGATGTCAAATATTTTCAAAGAAATTTGATATTTTCGAAGGAATTTATAAAATTTCGTAATTTTACTTCAAACTCTATTAGAATCGAATCAATAATAAATGTACCCTTTACTTTTGAAAATGTAATTGGTATACATTTATATATAAAGCAATTTCAATGTTTTTTTACTTTTAAAATAAACAGGCGTTGTGAAGTTGAAAGCTTTGAAGGGTATAAATTTTCCGATTATATATATTCTTTATAACTGATTTAAAATCATGAAACATAAATTAATATCGGCTTCATGAAAAACTAACATCATAGAATGTTGGAACAAGAAATTTAATTTGTCGAAGAGGATAAATTGTTACCAAGACTCCTGTAACTTTCAAACCATGAGATTTCATTATAATTTTGAAATTTCATTATTACAAATTATATCTATCTGGAATCCATGCTTATAAATTATTTTTACATAGTATGTTCTGAAATTGGCTTTACTATAGATCTCACAAAAAGCATGGTAAGATAGTAGAATAAAAGTTACCATTGCAAATTTAACTTTACATTTTGTGATTAGTATGTAGACAGACAGTAAAGGACGTTTATGTGGTCTTTCAGATGTGTTCCTGTCAAATCAATACTTGATCGGAAAAATTAATCAGACCATTCTAGAGTCAATAGTCAAAGATAAACTTTAACCATAAGCAAAATAAACTAAACCAAGTAAATCATTGTTCTTGTAAAAAATAAAACTATACTTAAGTTCTCAAATATTTTAGAACTTGTGCTGCAGGTTCTGAAACTTTGCTGAACATTCCAATAGAGCTAGTCTTTCATTGACCTGTTAGAGGAACCTATTTAAAGTAAATTGAGATAAAATTGCTATATTTCTAATCCTGTAAGGATAGCAAAATTTCAAGCATTGGATTCTTTTATGAAGGTGCTTATGAAACTTACTCATCTCTTGCAAGAAAAACAGAAACGGTTTCAACTAACAGTGGAAAAATAGCTTTACAAGCAAGTTTTCAAACGTTAACCCCACTGGCGCCTTTCATTTTTTGAACAAATCTAAATTTTCTTTGTCTAGTACGAAATTATAATAGAACACATGTTTTTGGAGAAAATTGTTAAAAAATAACAAATATAAAAATCCCTCAATAAAGTAATGAAACGTCTTTGTCAATTATACAAGAATTAAGAAGATTTAATTCTGCAAGTTACCGATTTGGATAAGCATTGCTTGAAAGGAGTGTTTAATTAAAGTTAAATGATGCCTATTTATTTATGGACAGTTCTGACTCTTTAAAATACTTTTTTACTTTTAGCACCCACTTCATATCTTTTTGCTGGAGTTTAGTTTTATGACAATATTGCTCCTTAATGAATCAAAAACTTAAATGCTGATGATCTCTAGTATTTATGAACAAAATCTAATGTATCTGCAAAATAACTTTCTAGATCACTACATTATTTTTCACTTGCTTAAACATATCTGTTAAATCTAGAAAAATCTCTAAACAATGAACTAAACATTAAATTTGAATCTTCAAATTAAACATGTAGTTGGCTTTATATAACATTGCACTTGTAAATTTTATAATTAAAAACTAGATTTATGCTAAAAAATATTAGAATATATATCATTTTTAGATGTTTTGTTGTATAGATTTAGATATTGAATCTTTTGTAATTCCTAAATCTTTTGACATTCAGGCGAGGAACGCCAGCGGATAGACGAGGCTCGGCATCAAGTACCAACGCCACCAAAGAAACTGAAGCCATCAAAGATTTTAATGACAGGTAAGTTTATATGAATGTAGTGATATTAAGACCGCAGTGGCCTGTCTGGTTAGGGCGTTGTTCTCATTATTGGAAGGTAACAAACTCGAATCCAAATTTAACCGAAGATCTATCGTGTTTGCTAAAGGCACCGAGGACTTTTTAAAACTGGGCAGGGTCACAATATCTTCGAAATGAAACAATTCCTCTGGTAAGGGGCGAGGCTATGTATTGGGAATCTTATTCATTGTCCTTATTTCAAAATCCGACTCCTCTTGGGTGCTTTTGGTAAAGCCCAACTCGTGTTGGTGTAATAACTTCAGGGAATTTACTTGCAATTTCGACATGAAGTTCCGATAAAATAAATTTTTAATTTACTTATGAATTAAAAATGCATTTGTAGATTTTTAAGTGTCATACATTATAAATTTCTGTTCCATTATATAAAACTCGCTTTCAATTTCTTCCGATTAAAACCCGTCAGGTAATTTCTACTATTGATTTCAACTTCACGAATTATGGGAAAGATTAATATAATATTATACATGATCAATGTTGGCATAAATTCCAGGATTCTCTGAAATATTTGCAGTGATAATTGAAAAAATTAATATTAAAAATTCAACTGATACTTATGACATCAATTTTCTTAGTGTTATTTTATAACAAATTATTAGTTTATTTTTACAACTTTTAAAATCGATAAAACTGCCTCTTTGAAAAATTGTTTTGTAGTAACTAATACCTCCTGAGTAGTTCAACTTCATTGCATGAGTTAGAAAATATTTGAAAATTTATTATAGTTACAACATTCGTTGTAATGGGTTTGGAATTTCTTCAGTCTATTTTTGCAGATGTTTTAAATAGAGTATTAAAAAATGTTAGAATATTTTCATTGAAGGTGGCGAATACATTTTTATCCCTGAAAGAGTAACTATTAATTCTTATTTTTTCATGCCCTCATATTAATTTGTGTTTTTACTTCTGTCCCCACTGATTGCAGTGAGCTATCACCTTTGAAAAGGTGAAGAGAAAAGCACCTTTTCTAGAAACAATCACTAACACAGTTGTGTGTATAGCAGCATATTATTAAAGTGAGTTCAAACCAGTGTTAATTGAAAAAATTACAAAAAGCGAAACAAAATTTTAAAATGAAATCTAAATTTCATGAAAAATTTAAATATTTAAATTATATGTTTGCTGATATTAAAATCCTAACTATGTTGAGCACCACAGTGAGTTATTAGACTTGATATCTCTTGATAAAATAAGGGAAATCTTCACACTTTAAAAACAGGGGAGTCAAATTGGTAGGCAAATTGTTACTTTTGTGTTTCAGCTCAATATATTTGGGTTTGCTTCTTATCCAGTGCATCGAGGGTTATGGTATGGAATCCACACTTTAACTGAAGTCCTTTTGCAAAAATCCCTCTTCAACGAGGGACCAAATTAAGAACCAAGGCACGACAATTTCTTTTCTGCATTTAAAAATTTTTAAATTTTTAATAACATGAGGTATAGAGAGAAACACATGCGACATATCTTTTTTTAATCTTTTTTTAATTTTAAGAAAAATTTTTGTCTATTGCAACAAATGTTTTCAAGCCTTATTAAAATCATTTAATGTTTCCTGTACTCAAATCGTCAGAAATGCATTCAAATGGAGCTGGAAGGAATCCAGAGGGATCTTTTATGTATACAGTTGGGGCCGACTTTGTGGACACTTTTGGAAATTTTTATATTTTTGAACTTTGTATGCTTATAGGAAATGTTAAGTTTTGCAAAATGCAAACTTCTATATATTATTTTAAAGAGAATTTATTACTGAATTCAATACAAAACACAAAATTCAATTGTTTGCTGTAAAGTTATATGTACTTTAATGTAAATAAACAGTTGTGAAGGGGTTTGTAATGCATAGCTTTCCTGGTCAATCACTGTTCTTCTAAGAACCAATTAAATGTCAACTGCCAGTAGGAGCTGACATCATGTTTACACTTGAAACAATTCATTATTTTGCTTTAGGAGGACATGTTGCTTATAAACTCCAATTACGAGTAGGAATTTTTGTAAAAATTTTTAATAAGTAGCAATAATATCAAATAAGAGTGGACTGGACACCTAGAAAGAGATGTATTATTGTGTTACGAGAAAGTGGTCTTTCCTATGCTGAAATCGCAAGACAGGCGAGTGGTCCAGTGACTACATCTGAAGTCCGAAAGTTTACGATATAACAAAGCAAATTCAATAAAGAACAAAGAAGAGAAAGGCCAAAAAGGTGCCACACATATATTCATGACAGAATAATAAAAAGAATGTCTCCAAGATAGAAAAATGTCATCAGCGGCCAACAGTGATCTCAATGATGCTGGTGTTTCTGTCAGTTCAAGAACAATCAGGAGAAGATTAACAGATGTTGGACAGAGAGGTAGAATTCCACGTAAAAAGCCTAATCTTAATTTTCCGGAACGAAAGAAAAGACTGCGGTGGGTAACGGAACACATTAATTGGACAGATGAGTAGTCACAAGTTATACGGAGTGATGAAACTGAGCTATCGTTACTCGGTAGTGATGGGTGAAAATACACTGCTCAAAACAGTTAAAGGATATAAGTTTTACATAAAATAAATACATAAACGGAATTTTTTTTCTGCTGAAAATGGAAGAAGAGAATCTGAAATGAAAATTTGTTCTTTTCAAACTGCGGAGAATGCTAAATTCGAGTTCGACGTCGAAAACGTTACTTCAGCGGCAGTGAATGAAATTTGACTTTGGACTGAATAAAAGACAATTAATACAAGGATGATCGGTATCCAGTGACTGCTTTGTTTCGAAGAGTACGATGTCTCAGCGAAGTCATTTAGCCGATTCAGAAAGCTTGGTGAGTTGTTGGTACATTAAAAGGGGGCCAAACTCAAGCTGGAGTAGTGTAAGCCATTCGAGTGTCACACAGTGTAATTTACAGGATCTAGAACAGTTTTTGTAGACTGGAAGTGCAGGACGAAGAACAGGGCAAAGTCGTAGACGGGCAACAACGCCAAATGAAGATCGTTATTTACTGTTAATGGCTCGGAGACACCAAAATATGAATGCTACTATTCTCCAACACCTTCGGTCGGCTACTGACACCACGGTTTCAACTCAGACTGTCCGAATCCTGCTCCTTAGTGTTGGCTTGTATGCTCACCGATTAATGGTATGTGTTAAACTAATATCAAGGCATCGTCGCGACCGCAGGGAGTGGGCAACAGAGCATGTTTAATGGAGAATTGAATACAGCAATTTTCTTTTTCTGACGAGTGGTGTTTTTCTGTTCATCTTGATAATAGGCGTATTTTCATGTGGTTAGACCGTGGCAGTAGAAATAATACAACGTTCATGCAAGAAAGTGTCAGATTTAGCGGTGGGGGAGGGTTGGTGTATAGTGGCATCTCCATTGACGGGCGCAAAAACTTGTATATCATTCCAGATGAAACCTCTGACTAGTCGCTGATATAGGAATGAGCTCCTCAGACCTATTGTAGTCTCTTACGTTGCAGGAATTGGAGATGACTTCATTTTAATGGACGATAACTGCAGGCCACATCGTGCTAACCTGGTGGATCTCCTTTTCAAGGAAGGAATCGTACGAATGAAATAGCCATTGTGTTCTCCAGACATGAATACAATAGAGAACGTTCGGGACGCTCTAGGAAGACGAGTTACTGTCCACCAACCTTCCCCACAAACTCTACAAGAACTGGGAAAAGCTCTTCTGGAGGAGTGGGACAGAATACCTTAACTTGTAATTAATAGCCAGGCTCCAAGCCTCAAATGTGTTCAACGTTGCTGGCCGTTCGTGGAAACCATAATCCCCTACTGAAAATGACTTCCTTTGAAGACAACACCTTTTTTCTCATGTGCGCAAATTGTGATTTTTACCTTTTGCACACAAATGCGCAATAAAATGCATTTTTTTTTTGCCAAACAAGTGTAATTTATTCTCAAATAACCTACTGAATCTGTTGACCACGTATCAATCAGCTGGAAAGTTTCCCAGCCACAAGCTCCACCTAAAACCACAATATTTAACTGTTTTGAGCAGTGTATGTAAGGCGTAGAATAGAAGAGCTACATCCTGACTGCATCCAAGCAACTGAAGAACCCAGTTAGTGTTATGATTTGGTCAACCATGCCAGCAGATGGTATTGGTCGCCTTCATGTTATCGATAGGACACTGAATGCCAAAAAATACATTGACACTTTTTTAGAACCAAAATTTCTACTTTCCAGCAGAGAACTCGTGCTAATGCTACGTTACGATCTAATGCTTCGTTTATTTTTCAGCAGGATTCTGCTCCATACCACACGGCCAAAATATCGAAAGAGTGGTTTCGTACAAAGAGCATTAAATTGTTGTCATGGCCAGGAAACAGCCCTTACCTAAATCCTATCGAAAATACGTCTTCAATAGGATTGAACTGTTTAAAAACTCTTGTCCGAATGAGGCGCACATCAAATAAAAGAACTGAGGCTATAATTGTTTCCTGGCATGTAATAACGAAAGAAGAGCTTAACTCTTGTCAGCTCAATGAAACGTCGACGTGAAGCTGTAATCAAAAATAAAGGGTACTCTACTAAGTACTGATAACTCACTGCAATCATCACAATCTAATGCATATTGATAACTATTTTAATTTAATTTTTTGTATTGCAAACAATTGAATTTTGTGTTTTGTATTGGATTCAGTTAGAAATTTTCTTTAAAATGATATAAACAAGTTTGCATTTTGTGAAACGTAATGCTTTATATAAGTATGCAAATTTCATAAATATAAGAATTTCCAAAAACGACCACAATTTTGGCCACCACTGTAGTTCCTTATCTTTTGATTAATTTCAATTGATCTACATGTAAGAAAATCTTTTTGGAAGGAATTGCCACTTTGAACAAAGCAAATTTACTCTTACAAAAATTACAATTTTCTGTCTAAAAGCTATGTGTAAGTATTGAAGGCCATGGAGTACCAAAACTCTATTTTAATTTCCCTGTCCAGATAAAATTACAAATTTTGATGCGATAATATCAAGAATGTAAATTTCAAAATGACAGATGAATTTTACTTCCAATAATCTGAAACATTTGAATTTGTTATGCCTTTTTTAGTCAGTAAATATTTTATTTTTAAAATGGTAATATTAGTGTTTATTCTATCATAAAATTTTTATTTAAAATAAATTTATATGAATTGTAGTTCCAAAAAGAATGTCCTGGCTCTCTTGCGTGTAAAACGTCATCAAAATGATAATATATAATGACTATATAACTGATCACACCATTTTGTCTCATTTAAGTTCTGACATAGGCATTTGTTTTTTAAACCATTAATAATCTTTCGTTTAAAAAGAGTTCCTTATTGAAATTATCAAACATCTTTCTCAATCTACCTGTATGATATTATTTTACATTGAGTTTAAAGCTTATAACAATTGGATTAAAATAACAAGAACACAATTTATAGAATACAGAGGAAATATATTTTAAAGACAAATTAGTTTCCAACACAGGGAATGAGAGATTCGTATGATAATAAAAACATGCCTTCATTGCCTAAATTTTTGCTTTCTTAGTTTTCTCTCTAAATATGCATATAACTATTTCATATACTGTGTTTCCTCTTGTATAATTATGAATTTACAATGATGCTTTCAACACTAGATCAAATCGAACCCGTTATTCTACAACAAATTTGCATAAATTAGATTTTTAACCATCAATATCAATTTGATAAAATGTATTTCTTTAAAAAACTAAACTACTCTTGTAACAATTTTATAAAAATAGGTTTAATTCTATTCTTAAAACAAGAATCAAAGGATACATCTTCTAGTCCGATAATTATGTGGAAAATAAAGCTGCCATATAAAACATTCAGGTTTAAAAATATTATGGAGAAATTTACCAATTTTTCGAAAAGTCTATTTTTCTTAGTCTAAAATCTTATTTTTTTAAATGTTAAATTGAATTTATATATTTGTTTCAAAATATTGATTTTGTTAATCCTAATTTTAACTTTCAAAGTAAGTGAAATGCTTTGCAGAATGAATAATGCAATTTTTAGCTGTTAATTTAATGGGGATAAGAATTTCAGTTATATACAAAGTGTCTATGACATTTATGACTTTTCTCTACATTAGAAAACTTACACTGAGCATATTCACATATAAATGTGTATTTTATAAATTTAAGTTTCTCATAAATAGGAGTATTTAAATTTTTCTACTCTAACTTATATTATACTTTTTTCTCGAACTTATAATACGAAAACTTTCAGGTACAAGTTCTGAAACTGAGTTCGAGGAAGTATTTCTTCCCAATGAACCATCAACATCATCCGGTAAGTCGAAAATAATTTTTCTTTTGGTATATTAAAAATGGTAGTTAAATAGAAACTGTGTAGATGTTTTGAAAGATAGCACTTTTTAGAAGATAATGTGCCTTATTTGATCCCAACCAGTGTTAAAGAATGAGAAATACTGTGCATCTACCCTAAGCACATGCTTCTGCTGAGATGGGTGCTTTAATTTTCTCTTGCTATATACAAATCTGTCCATGAAAATTTCTGCCACAAGTCAATATGTTTGCACTTTCAAAATGCCTCCCGATTGCATTCAGCCTACTAATTAACGCCTAAAATTCATACTTTAAGCTGTGGAATAGTTAAATTTTCACAAAGTTCTTTAATTTCGCAGTCAACATAATCTTGACTTCGCTAACAGAAATATTGCAAGATTTTCTCATTTGCTAGGCATATTTAAATGTTATACCTGTACCGTGAGCGTAACTGGAGCATAGGTCTGAATTATTTTGGCACTCATTCCAAAGAAGTAATATACAGAATAAACTCCATGTAATAAGAATACAACTAAGAACAGATTATTTTGAAGTAGATAATTTTTTTATATCATACAAATTTCTAAAGTATTTGTTTCTCCTTTTAAATTTGAAGTAAAAAATCTAGTTAAAAAAAATCAAATCGAAATTGGATTTGAAAATATGCCTGGAATAATTGGACTCGTGGTAATTTAGAATTAATATGTAAAACATAATTTTGAATGTAAATAAATTAATATACATTACAAATAATTAGGTGCAATTATAACTCATAACAATAATCTGATTTATTATACTACATATTGTATTTGAAGCAAATTGATCGATTACTTAATGTCAAACAGTCAATTTTTTCTCGTTCTGCATTTAACCTAAGTGACTTATTTTCTCATGGTTCATCGTAAACATCAGAATTATAATTTACTGAACAAACGTTCAAACCTTATAATTGATGTTGAATTTGTCAGATTTAAAATGCAACACTCCTATCTAAAAAGAATGTTCATTACACAAGGAAGGTGAAAGGATTCTCATTGGAGATAATTTTATTTTAAAGTCTAAAATTAGTAAACTTTAAATTGAAAAGTATAAAATTTTAAAATATCGAAAACATGATTAAAAGATTTTGCAAGCCATATTAATATGGAAATCTAAAAGTAGGAAAATTTGTTTTGGGCAGGCGATTCTAAACGATAAATAATTAAATTTAAAATATACAATTTGTGAGATTTTATTGATGTGTCGAATAAAATGTATATTTCAACCAAAATAAAACTGAATTTTGGTGAAAATTTTTGCTTAGTTACTATTTATCATCCATTTTCAAGCGGCACCTGGAAAAAGAAAAGACCCTCTTACTCCCCCTTCATTACAAAACTGATTATCAATAAGCTTGTTTGCTGTGCTCTGCTAAAGAAAATAAGCACTCTGTGATATCGCCATTAGTTCCTATAATAGACAATCTTTCAGTTAGTTTTTATTCATTCTTTTTGGCAGGAATAAAATTTAGAAAACACTGGCTTGGAACATTTAGTGCAAAAGAGCGGATACCATTATCATCAAAATATCAACCACACTCATTTGATGCATAGCTATATTTTATCCAAGAAACAAGCGTCTCTGTTTGAATCGTAAAATTATAACTGTGTACTGTCTTAATTGAGTAAGACATTGATTATTTAAATTGTATTTTTTTCTTTATTTGACCCAATTTCAGCCGAGTTGATGTTGAATGGTAGGTGCTTTTTGATCAATTCATGGGTTCCATTCCCAGCTGGGTTTTCGATGTTTGCATTGGTTTGGAATCTCCTTTAAACCATAGGTCACAGTTTAAATAACCCTCATGCACAATGTATATCTCTTGAGCGACAAATAAACCTTGTTGAAAAATCTAATTTAAATGCCTTCTTGTGCTACCTTTTTAAATGTACAAATTTGTGATGTTTCTAACTTTTTACTGTTGTAAATCTGCTGCCTTTGTTCTCAAGACTCTCTCACTATATATTCTAATGTCTTTATTTAGATCTTGCACTCAATGGATGCTTATTAGATATTTAGTAAAAACTAGTAAAAACTTGTAATACTTAAAACCACCCCTTTTTTAAGTCTAATTTAATGACTGAAAGGAAATCTGATTTGTTTATATTGCTTGGATTTATATATGTTTGAAAATAAGATACTTAATCAGAGGTTGTGTAGGTTGATTGAAAACTTTTAACATTAAAAAAAGTTGCTTTGAAATAAATTCCAGTTATTCACATCTGTAAAGAAATTCGACTTAACTACTTACTTTTACAGTGATGGAGCTAATTTTTCAAACTATTCTAAATTGGGACCAACAAACTAAGCTGGCAACTAAGATTTGACCTTTGTTAATAGATTTGAATTCCTTTGAAAGATTTTACTCTTTTTTACTAACAACTAAAAATTGAAACTAAAAATTGAAACTAAGCATTGAGAACAACTTCAATAACTGAAGGTGCAAAAGCTCGAATAATTTTCTATATACTTTAATAAATGTTTATACAATATTTACATAAAAGGAATAGGCTGAAAGCCTCTATAAATCTAAATTCAATGGAATAAAACATCATAGAAAATTATTCCCTTCAAACAAAACTATACGCACATATTACAGTCGAACGAATTCTAAAAACGAAAACATTCTTTTTTCAACAATCACAAAATAAACAATCTAACATGCGCTTATATCGCCATCTGTTGACAACAAAAGTTAACTAATATTTCGTTACACCTTCTCTGACTTGGATATTTCTAGTTGTACGAAATCAACTTCAAATTGAAGGCCCCTGTCAAAATAGCTTTCATGCACCAAAAATGGCTGTGTTCCAAAACAAATCATATTTCAGATTGAGATAATTTAATTCAGTATGCTTTTTATAAAATAAAGGTGTTAATCCACGGAGTTGTGCATAGATTTCCTCTCATAAAAGTGGAATAGTCTTCACTTTTGAAAATTTTACTTTTTCTACGAATAAAACTCTGTAAAACTAGAGAATAAAATCTAATATGAAATATATTGAGAACCTGGTAAAACGTGGTAAGTTGAGTACATTTAAATACACATGTTGAACTGTTCTTAATGTGAGAATTTACATCTTAGTTCAAATATGTTCAATAAAAATTACTTTTATAAATTTTTAATTTAAATTTTTAACTCCTTTATATAAGTAGTGACTGGAAACTTACCAAATTAAACAAAAAACTGCATTTTACCTACTTTCTTTTTCAGGACTCAGAAGAAAGAAAAAAAAACCTCAAGTGCCCTCCATACAGAGTAAGTCTTTTATTTCCTAAGAAAAAAATTCTATTAAACTTTGTGAGATTAAAAATATAGCTTAATCTAGTTTTTCAACCCCCAGTTTAATACATAAATTTACGTAAAGTACATTTACAAGTATTGTAGTCGGGTTTTCTTTTTGTATTTACCCCATAGCTTTCCATATTAAGCACTTGACGGAAAAAAAATTTGCAGCAATCATGGTCTTACTAGAATTTACAGACTCCAAGGTCTTTTTATATAGTTGATTTTAATTTAATATCATGAAATTGTTAGTTTGTAAAATATTCTTGAATAAGAATCAAATGTCTATCCTGATCGAATTAGACTTTGGCTAGGAAGAAAATGTTATCAACATGGAACTCTTTCTCCTTATTAATGGATTGTTATCATATACCTTCTGTATGGTAGTAAAAATTGAGTAGGCTACACATCTAATTTGTCATAAATTTTAAGACTTTTGATTTTGTGGAAAAGTGCATTTTTAGATTGATGGAGAGTGATACCATGCTTTGCGAGAAATGGTGAGGAAATTTCATCAAAATATTGAGGATTACGAAAATTGCGTTATATTTCTAATTCCATAGGAATTTGAAGAAATGCATGCAGTGCATTTTCATTTCATTGCATGAGTTAACTAATTCATCCAGTCTTTCAAAGAGAAAAATTTCTTCATTGGTGACGAGAAAATAAGTGATGTAGACTAGTTTGATTTCTAGAAGTAAACTTGGGAGAAATGCTTAGGGATTTTTAAACTTAAATTATTTCCGGTTGAAATATAATATAGCATTAAATCATTATAAGCTTAATTACAGCTTGATGAAAATAGAAATTTAATAATTAAAGCTTTTCATTAAATAAACTTCAAACCTTGTTGAAAATTAATGTCAGTATAATATCAAGATTTTCAAATCCAAAAATTTGATTTTATGGAATTGTCTAATTTGGATCAATGCCTGTGAAAGATTGTGTCTGAAAGTTATTTAATGTCTAAATACTAGCGAATGCTTTAATTTCAAATAAAATAGTTAATTTTTGTATTAACATGCTTCTGAGTATTCTATTAAATCGTTTAAAATATTATAAACGGAAATGTACAACTGGTAAAAAATTTTAGATACCATATTTAAAAATTAAATTACTTACTCCATTTTAAGATCTGTTTAATACATAATCTTGCACAAAAAACATAGCAGAACAATAGATTATAATTTTTTAAACTCTCTTGTGTAGATATAACTAACACTTAAACATAGCTTAAAACAGTCCTTGTATCCCCAATATCTAGAACTTTGACTTTCATTCTTACTGACTCTAGATTTATATTCTTAACTAATCGTCACTGTTTGTAATAGTTAAAATATTTTAAACATAGGTCCATATTTTACACACATTTGCAAAAGTACCGCATAGAACGAGAACACCTAAAAACATAAAATAATTAGCTTTGTATGTTAATTATTGAATAGATTATACCTACTCTTATAATAACGGATTTCTTCAATGGTTAAAATAAAAATACTATCAAAAATTCCTCACAATACTGGGTATTTTGCCAAAATATCTGAGCTATATTTTCAACTTAAACAGAGTGCAAAAAAGCAATTAGGTGGGTTCATTCTGTGAGCAACCACACAGGAGCCCTTGTTTTTAAACAGCATCAAAAATATACTTGGAGTGCCATTGGGGCAAGTCTGAATTGGTCTTCCCTGCTCATATTTTGATGTGTTTAAATTTTAGCAAGATTTAATTCCTGCAGGACACTAGCCTTTTTTATTAGACATTTTGGATAATTTCGGATTTGTGGGAATTGTCTACCTCTGCAAGATGGTTCCAGGATTTTCATGAATGCTGCTGCTGTTATTGTAAATCTTTCTTAATAATTTAATGCAATTTCAAATTTTAATGGAAAAATTCAGTTTTTAAATATTGAAATGTAAAATTACTAAAGTTGGGTGTTAAATTTATCATATGAAATATTAAAATTCTTCTAGTTAAATTACTAACATAATTTTTTTTTTACTCCTAGGAGTGCACGAAATGGAGAAAAGTGAAGAGCACAGCATCAGCATGGAGGATGCCACTGCAGCACAAAGTAAGTGTAATGAGAAATTTAAATTATAATGTTATATTTATAGTGCTGCTAGGTTATGCATGTGAAACATTCTGTACAGTAAAACTAGTTCACAAAATACTTAAATGTTTTGCCTACATTTAACTTATCTGACATCCGAATTTGAATTATAAAATTGAATTTTGCCTTTATTATTTTTATTATATCAAAGTGTCAACTTTTGGACAAATGCTTACAACAAATTTGTCTTGTAGAAATAATTACATTAAAGATAGCAGTCTTATTTTTCGTATTTAGATTGTTACTTATAATAGTTGAGCATGCCATTTAAATTACTCTAACACGAATATAAATATGATAGGAAATGGTCAGTTATAAATTGATGCTTTAATTTGAATGATGTAATTTTAGTAAAGCATTACGTCGAACAAAAGTCATTAATGAATACTTTTATTTGTTCTATGTTTCCAAAGGACAAATTTCCAGATTTTAATCGGATTGGCTCTTGTGAAATGAAATGTAACCGAATTACATTGTTCACTTGAGCAAAATTACCAACAGTTGAATCTGTAGTCTTAGTGGAATCTGAAACTTGTAAATCCTTCCCTTCCGATTATCTAACCTTTCTCCATGTTCCACCATTTTTCTAAAAAAATTATTTTTATAAATTTTAGTTGCATTAGATCTTTAGCAGTTATAAATTTTGAACTACAAACCAAGCAAAAACTTCCTTTTCATTATTGTATTTTCTTATGTAAGTTATTATTCTTGAAAATGTTTTCATTTGTGTGTGTCTGTCACTAAATATATATTGAAGTTTATAGTATAATGTATCTTAAAGAATACATCGATTTTTAAAGTTCAATAATATTTTAGCTGTTTTTCATTGAGTAATCTTTAATTTACATTAATTATATATGAAATCATTGATGGTACTGTAGCTTCCATTCATAAATCTAAAGTGAGATCATAAAATTGTAGATTTTAAAAAATTTCAAATTTGCATCACAACTTTTCAGATTCGACTGTTGGATAACATTCTAGAATTTGAAAACTTATGCAATTCAGTGTTACTAATCCTTATTGTAATACTTTACTCTTTAAGAGAATTTAAAAATATTTCAGTTTTTATTTTTTTATAACTAGAATTCAAGTATTAGTGTGGAAATGTTCACGTTCTTTCTTTAGATTATTTCAAAGTTCTACAAAGTAGGAATTATAGTTTCAACCTTTCACATAATTATTGAATTTAATTATTATAAACATCTTTCAAATTCAGAACATCAAATTATTCACGGAAATGTAGAATTTATGCAAACTGAAACTGAAAATAGTTCATATTCTAAACAAAATCTTCAATTAGTTTATAGATACGATTTTTTTCTCTTGATTTGTATATCTAGCTTGAATCTTTACAGTGGTTTCGAATATCCACTTCAAAATGCAGATCCCAGTCTAATTACCAAACTACCACAAAGATCCACACAATCTGTAAGATATATCATAGACACTTTACTGTATATCGTTTTGTTTGAGATGTATGTACTCCTCAGAGACAAAACGATATGCGGATCCTTTTCCAAATATGTACAGCATATCCAGCAGTAACCCAAAGTTTGACAACAAATGAATGTCTAGTGGATTTATGGCATCTAGTGAATGTCGCTCAGATTTTGAATAACCCTTGGATATACGTTAAGTATTCATTAGATATCTCAGGTGTTTCGATATCCACATGGAATTAAACATGATCTCTGAGATGCCTAAATGAAATCTGATTGGATGTTATTTAGATATCATTGTGTTTATGGAAAATTAATAAGTTCTGAAAAATGTCAGGAAAATGTAGTACTTATGAAATTTTTCTCTTTTAAATAGGATAGTGTTTTTAGCAAAATATTTACAAATATTTTATTTTTATAACTCATTCAAAATTTATGATTGAATGTATATTTTTGCACAGAATGAAAAAATAACTTTCAGTATGTTTTACTGAGTATTTTTTATAAATAATTTTATATACAAACTTTTTCTCATACTTCATGAAAGTCAAGTTTAATTTTTTCTAAACATTGCTTGTATTTCCAATGGACATACAAGTGTTTACTATCAACCTGAATGGTATCAAAACGAAAATCTAAGTAATCATAAAGAAAGCTCAACTTTTAAAATAAGTAGTGCAAAAATATTGAGTCATTAAATTTAGCTGTTACTTTTAAATTTAAAAGTGTGGTTTGTTTTGCCTAGTGCAACAAAATAAATTATTTTTGCTATATTTTAAGAAAGCTTCAACTAAGCACTTAAGTATTTTAAACTTCTGACACTTTAACTTTTTAATCTTGATTGATGAATCTTTAGTTTTAAAAAATGTTTCACTTTCTTATTTTGAAACTCTTAAATTAATAGAATATTGCACAATTAGAACTATATTTCATAGAAAAATGCTGTATATAAAATTTATAATTATCTATTTTTCCATTTACACATTGTTTCACAAAGGTCTTTACTTTAAATAAAGAAAAATATATTAATGCGATCCATCTAGGAATGCCACAAGCTGTTGGCCATTTTTCTCCTTTTTACTTATATCCATTATTTCTGCCCATTAAAGGATGCAATTTTTATTATACCATATAAAGCCAGTTAGTATGTACAATTATAGTTTAAAGAGGATTAAATATTTAAGCTATATATGAATATTGGTTGTGGCTAGGATTTTTGGCGCAAGGTCCTAAATAGGAAATATTACGCTATTTCTATATGAAAAATAGTCATCAAATACTATTAATATAAGTATTCAACTCTACAAATCTTGAATACGTAAACATTTATGCTTTATTAAAATTTGATCAAATACTAAGCAGATTACATAAAAAATAACCCATATTAATGTATTAGAATTAATGAACAAAAACGGAAGTTTAGAAATAAAGCAATATTTATTTTTGCAAAAATTAAACAAAGGATTGAAAATTTCATTGAAATGTTTGCTGCATCTCTTTATATTAAACAAAATACTATTAATTATAAAGAAAATGTAAAATGTGGATTAGAATACAAAGATTTTAAACTATAGTCTTAATTAACATATGCATATATGTGTTAATGAAAATTATATTAAAAGCAGTGAATTTTAAGGAGTACTCTGAATTCTTCACAATCTAATTTTCATTGTAATATAGCAAATGATTAATATGATAAATTTACACTTTACATTTATACAGTTAACTCTGTTCCTTTTTTATAAAAAACTCTATTAAAAATTCTTATAAAGCTATAGTTTATGTAAGTATTCTTGAACTCCTTATTTTTTCTACTTAAACAAATCTGTTTTTTATCTATCTAAAAGAAAACCATTGATTAATTAAAAGTATTTTATTCTCTTATCTTGTAAAAAAACGACTTATTTCGTTTATTTTAAACAAGAACTTTCTGATCCTTATTAAAGGAAAAGGAAATACTTTAATTACTACTTGGAATTCAATGCAATAAAATCTCCGAATCCATGAGCAACTTAACTCCTTAACTGTACGGGGTTCTGTATAGAAAGTTCTTCATTTTTGCTTCGCTGTGGCAACATAGTTATGGCTTTCACTGCAATGCAAGTTTTCCCCTGAGTTTTGGCCCATCTGCTGAGGTGTAAAGACATATGCTTCACTCCTAAACCGGTTTCAGCTGATCACTCTCCTAGTCGTCACAGAATCTTTCCGTATGGATACCTCAGTGCCCGCTCCTTTGGATGCTCCTGTGTGCTTTGATCCCACAAACCACTAGGGATTGTGGTAGTTCGTATACCAGGATAAAGGTGGAACAATCATCAATGCCTGTCAATAGTGAGTGCTCCGGAAACAGTGTGTGTGTCGGCAACAGTGTTTGTGCTCCCAATATTGTGTGTTCCAGTAATAGTATCCAATGTCATGTAATTCACCTGTTGCTCTCGTCAAGAAATTGGCAGGGCTAAAAGGCCCTCTTCAGGGCCATCAATTTTGTGAAAACGTAAGCTCGGTTAAATCCAGTGCTTCAACAATGGTTGAAATAAGTTCGTGTGATAGTGCTATCAAAGGGCTAGTGCCAAACCTAGAGGTTTACATGCCATTAGACCCATGTGTTCCGATAACCAAGATCCGAAGACGTGGAATGTCAAAACAGTGAGCTTCGGCAAGTTTCTGCCTCCAAAAACGTTTAATGGAAGGAATGGAAAAATCCAACCTTAATATCAACAAAATGCCCATTGAATTTTCCAAAATCACATCTATGAGAAGGTATTAATCGCATTACAATAAATTAGAGATGAGTGCTCCCAATTGGGATACTGCCTAATACCAAATTGTACTCTGCATCACTTAGACTTGTGGAAAATGTTTTATCTGATAGTGATGTAGACTTAGAGCAGTTAGTGCAAATGTTAATTTGTGTTAAAAAATTGAAAAAACATATGTTAGATCTTCTAAAAATAAAACTAAATGGTCAATTTCTAATGTTAATAATGCTGCCACAATAGACAAAAGTAAACAAACAAGAATTTCTAGTAATAACTCTACTGATATAATTTAATAGAAAATGCAAGCAACAGTCAAGGTAATAATCCATCTACATACAATTCTTATGTAACTTCTCATGATACTGTGGGTAATCCCGGTAATGTAAATGCAACTAATGTTGTTTTTGTTCTCGTGTGCCAGCTAGGTTGGCAATTGGGGTACTCTGCTCCACTTTTCCAACTGAACCATAGTTGGTGTGGAGTCCGACTCTTCAGTACACACACATGACGTAGGGACCCGTTTATAGGGTAAGCAACTATTCACACAAGGAAAGGACAAAGACAGGATAGAGATCCATGCTTGAACCAGGATTCGAATCCATAACCTTCCCTATTCGTAGCCAGGCATGCTGACCTTTCGACAAGTTGGCCGGAAAATGCAACTAATAACCCAGTAATATGCAATATAATAATATATTCAATAACAATAGTATTTGTGTTACAAATGTTAAGGATGGTTCATATGTAAATATTGAAAATGGTATGTCACAATGTAAACAATGGTTTAACTAGTAATTGTATGTCTATTAATGTTATTATACCCATCAGGGGTTTACCTTTAGGTAAATATGGGTGTCGCTATCCTAAGGTACCCTAGCGATCTTTATCCTTTTTTTCCCTCCTGTCCTCTACTTTTCCTTATTTTCCTATTTGTCATCGTTGAGATCAAGACGTCTTGCTTATGTTGCATCTTGCTTTTCAATGGGTTTTAAGTCCATTTTTTCCCTTTGGACTTCCACCCCATATGATTGGCCGTGTATGGCGTCCCGTAAGGGGGAAATTGGTGTCCTGGGGTCCCTTAGCGTTCCTTTTGGCCCAGGCTTCTCTGTAGACGGGTGGCTGGAGTGAGCCCGCTCTCAGTCAATGAACTGGTACTATGTTAGGATTTTATTTTACTCCTTGCATGGTGCTGTAGGGGTAGTCCTGGATTCTGGGTTGTGCGGACATGGTAGCTAGATCCTCAACCCAACATGTAGTACTATATCCTGGTGATACCCTTAAGGTAAGTGCCGAGGCTGGCTTTTGCCAGAGCCGGTAACTGCCTTCCCTTGTTGGGGTCTGTGATGGGCGGGGGCCCACTGGGATGAACATTTCTCTTTCTCATGGGTCCAAAAAATTCTGGCCACGGCGAGGGCCTTAACTCGTCACAAATTGATAATAAGTTTGACAGACTTGGAAATGGTTACCCAAAATTCATATTAATACAGAACAATGAGGGCATGCTTAAGCAAATGTCACCTTTCAAAATTCTCAAGCAGATTAAGGCAGTTTCAGGAGAACCTAGTAATGTAAAAAAGCTAAGATCAGGAGATTTACTAATCTAGAGTTCATCTGCTCTACAATCAGTCTCTTTCATCTTTAAAAGTTTTTGGAGAAATTCCAATCATAGCCTCGAGTCATAAATCACTCATTCAATGACGTGGTGTAATTTCAGAGATAGACCTTTTATCAGTATCTGAAACTGAGATCCTGGAAGAATTAAAAGATCAAAAAGTCTGCAATGTCCGTCGAATCATCATCCATCGAGGTGAAGAAATTTTCCCCACAAAAAATTTGATACTAACTTTTAACTGTCCCAATATTCCCAAATAAATAAAAGCAGGTTACCTGAACTGTCCCGTAAGACCTTATACCCCAAACCCCCTACGATGCTTTAATTGTAACAGATTTGGACACTAAAGTGTCTTGCAGATCAAATTCTTGTTCTCGATACATGTTCTCGATGCTCAAGTCTGGAACACCAAGAATCTGACTGTCAATCTCAACCATTTTGGATAAACTGTTAAGAAAACAACAGCGCATCATCTAAGACCTGCTCACACTGGCAACATGAGAAAGAAGTTCAACGGATTAAAACGACGCAAAAGATCTCGTATCAAGAAGGTAAAAAACAACTGCAAAATACAGCAACTAATTACAAGAAACCATATGCCCATGTACTGAAAAAAACAGTATCAACTGCTGTACAGGCAGACACTTCATCAATTATCTTCTTTAAACCTGAAACACAAAGCAAACCTATTACAGAAGTCCATATTTATAAAGCCACAAAACGAGTGACTCTGATAACAGAAAAAACTTAAGATTAAAGATCAATCAAATGTAACTGCTTTCAAGGCCAGTCTTCCTACAGACAGCCATAGCGATATGGATACTGATATTGATAACTTTGAGTTGATTACGAAGAACAGATCACATCACCGTAAAAAGAACCCTCCATAATGGTGGTTCTTATTTCTTGGAATTGCCATGGACTCCGCACGCATATATCTGACATTAAAAACATAAATTCGAACTCTCCTGCTTGTCTAACACTCCAAGAAACCAACTTGAAATCTCATACTACATGGAAAATAAAAGGTTACACGCCTTATCGAATGGACATACCTGATTCTATATCAGGTGTGGTGTGCATTCTTGCTTCGAATAACTACCCCCACACAATATTCCCATTGCGTACTTCGCTGCAAGCTGTGGCAGTTGAGATACACATTAATTTTCGAATCACTGTCTGTAACATTTACCTACCACCACGTAATGTCATTTCCCAAAGCAACTTAAATAAACTATTGAAACAACTTCCCGTTCCTTATGTATTAATAGGTGATTTTAATGGACTTAGTGCTCTATGGGGAAGTACTAATACAGATTCTCGAGGACGACAGATCGTGCAACTGATCACTGCCTCTGTCTGCTAAATAACGATGAAAAAACTAACTTTCATGCTCCTATGAAAACATTTCATTCCATAGATTTGGCTATTTGCTCTCCTATTTTATTTCCTCATCTGGATCTGACCACTGAGAATGATTTGTATAACAGTGACCATTTTTCTGTAATCCTTACTTTTGCTGATCCACCTTCTAATGGCTTACAACCTGCCACCTTTAAGTATCATAAGGCAGACTGGCATTCTTTTGCAGAACTGGCAATTATTACAGAAGAAATGATTACAAACTCTGATATAAATGATGCTGTTATTAAAGCCACAAATACTATTATGAAAGCTGCTGAAATATCCATTCCAAAATATTCCTCTCGTCCTCGAAAATTGCGGAAACCCTGGTGGAATGAAAGCTGTGCAAAAGCCTACCGTGAACAAAAAAAGTTTTGGAACATTTTTCGAAGACATCCTACTACCAATAATCTAATTATCTTTAAGAAAGCAAAGGCTGTAGCCCGCAAGATTCGTCGTCAAAGTCAAAGGGACTCTTGGATGCGATATACATCAAATATTACATCTAGCACTCCTAGCAAGCTTGTTTGGAAAAAAGTGAAAGCAGCTAATGGCTTGTACCAAGAATTCTCTTTCCCGATATTGAATACTAACACTGCAGTTTACTCTTCTCCCGAAGAAGTAGTTAATAAAATTGGCGAATCATTCTCTGGTGTCTCCAAATCTGACTCTTATACACCTTTTTCCAAGAGTATAAGAGTCGTACTGAGCAGATCAGCATAAATTTTAATTCTGAACAGTTTCCTTACAACTACGAATTTCACATGTATGAGCTACAAAATGCTCTATCCAAGACCCATAATAGCAGCCCAGGTCCAGATGGAATTACTTATCAAATGATCCGCCATCTAAGACAAGTCTCTCTTACCAATATTGTGTTCCTCTTCAACAGAATCTGGCAGGAAAATATTTTGCCTTCTATGTGGCAAGAAGCAATAGTTATCCCCATCCTAAAACCAGGAAAAGATCCTAAAGATCCTTTAAGTTATCGTCCTATAGCCTTAACTAGCTGCTTTTGTAAAACATTGAAACGCATGGTAAATAAAAGTCTTGTTTTTTTATTTAGCTGATCTTTTAACTCTAGTTGAGATTGCTGACTACAAGAGTATTCCCCATGGGCTTTTCCACAAATACGCTGTTTAAGCAACTTTGCTCTGTTTAACAAAGAACATACTGATCCCATAATTTTCAAACAAATTTATGCTATTCATCGGAATCAATTTCAGGATTACTTCCGAATCTTTACTGATGGATCAAAAACAGACACGTCGGCTGTGGCATAGTTTATGGCACTAATATCTATAGTTATTGTCTTCCGGCAATCTGTTCTATTTATACTGCTGAAATTGTTGCCATTTTGAAAGCTCTTAACATAATCAAGTGCTCTAGCAAACGCAAATTCTGCATTTATACTGACAGTATGAGCATTATGAAACAGCTCAAATTTCCTCTACACTTTCATCCCCTGATTTATAAAATCTTAGCTTTGTTAAATGAAATGTCTCATAATGGTTTCGAAATATTGTTTTGCTGGATACCTAGTCATGTCGGTATTACTGGCAATGAATTAGCAGACTTAGCTGCTAAAGAAGGTAAAGACCCTTTAAGACCAAGCAATCCCTTACGCTGATATCAAGCATTCAATCTTTGTATATACGCATTCTATTTAGAAGAATTCTTGGAATACGCAAGTAAGAAACTTTTCTGTGTTAACCTCTCATTCGGAACTGGAGAAATATCTCATACAGACGTGCTGACGTTATTTTATCCAAACTTCGAATCGGTCATACTCGTTTGATACATAGTTATATTTTATTTAAGGAACCTGCACCTCTATGTTCGAGCTGTAAAATAGTTTTAACTGTATATCATATCTTAATTGAATGTCCTAATTTTAACCATCTTCGTCTTACGTTTTTCCACAGCACTGTCTTAAATTTATTGGACTTGATTGGGTAAATACCTCATTCAAATCTCTTTGCTTTCTTATGGACTCAGAATTTTGCACTGCTTATAACGCATTCTCTTTACTCCAAATTAAATTTTAAGTAAGATTCAAATTTACAATTTTTTAATTTTTACTGCAAGAAACTTATTTTGCTAATTTTATAATGGATATTTTATTCTGATCTGATAGAATTTTAAACTTTCGTTCGGCGCAGTATGTCCTTTTTGGATTTTGCGCTAGAAAAAGAGAATCAATCACTCACTCACTAATGTTATTATACTGCTCCAAGCAATATTATGTAAATGTTAACAATATGATTAATAGTGCCAATAATAGTTTAACAAATAAATTCTGTAACGGTTTCTAAGGATATTGATGTAAATACTGCTTATTATAATATACAATTTCCAATGTTAAGCACTGGACAGGCCCTGGTGCCTATACCAATTAAAAATAAAAGAATGATTAACAGTAATAGCGATGAGGAAGGCTTCACTAGGCTCAGGAAAACAGCTAATATTAAAGCTACTCCAGCAGCGCCCTTACTAATACTAGCAATAAATTTAATGTGTGATACAATGACTATTCAAGAAAACAATGCAAACACTGACCCAACTTCCTTCAGCAGTCAGCCGAAGGAAAAAATTCCACCCATCTTGGTGAAATGGAAGAAAATTTGTAGCCTCTTAATTTACCAGTTGAAAACTATTATTGGTAAAACCCTTACTACAAAACTCGCAGTTGAATGAATATCTGTAGGTTTTCACTTCTACATCTGATTCCCATAGAGCTATTATAACCTATTTAAATGACAATAATATTGAATGTCTTGTCAAAAAGACTTGACAAATGTGGTCATTAAGGGACTCCCATACCCACCTCTACTGATATCATAAAAGAACTTATGCTTAGAGGCTTTGACGTTACTACTTAACAGTTATGAGAAAGTAAACTCCACAATTTGGAAATTTAATCACAATCCTGCCACTTCATTTTTGAAACCCAATTGGGTAAAGTGTGGAGCAAAGCATGGAGTCCAGAGACTGATCCCATACATTAGAAAAACCAAAATGCTGCAACTGTGGAAATAGCCACACACAGCCTACTTTGGAGGCTGCTCAGCAAACCCTGTCAACAGAAATAAGGAAACTCCAGTAACTCCTAACACTGCGAGTAACTTTACTAAAAAAAGGGGGCTCTCATTTGCGCAGACCGCCAGAAATAACAATTATAAACAAGAGTCAATTCCACCTACATCGAACCCGCAACCCACGCTAAACTTCAGCCACTTTTAAAATATTAATACAATTTTGAAACTACTCAAAGAAATTGACTAATTTCTTAAAGCCTTACCTGCATGCTTTGCCAATCTTAGAACGCACTATTAATCCAACGGACAAAGTGCACCTTTTACTAAAAGCCCTAAATATTAACGTTACCAATAATAAAGGAATTTAACAAAAAATGATCTGGAATGCCAATGGCATTCTCACTAAATTTACTGAACTAAAACATTTTGTCAAACAATTATCCTAGTACAGGTATCCCACATTTGCCGAACTTTTAAATGGTAAACATCCACAATTATGCAGTGTATAGAAATGATCGCTCCAACCATCAAGGCGGAATAGCCATATTTATAAAAACACAAATCCATCACTCACACATACCAACACCCAGGCTACATTTTGGAAATGTCACAATTTTTAAAATGCATTTTTCAAATAGTTCAGATATTATAGCTGGAGTGCTTTACATGCCACCTACTAAACCTTCCCATGCAGCACTCTCGATTGATCTAGAAACATTAGCTTCACTAAAATACAAAATTACTTTAGCTGGTGACCTCAATGCTCGACCTGTATTGGGAGTGCCCTTACAAGATTAAATCTGAACGCACGATTGTTTCCCAAACTCAAAATACTGAATTCAACATACCAAACAAACGAACACATAATGGACAAATACATGGGAACTACATTGACCTCATCCTCTCCAGAGGAGTTCAAACCCCACTGAAATTTTCAACAGTCGAAGACTTCCAATCAGCCCACTACCCGGTGTTAATCTATTATGGCCACTACGCGCAATAAGGAAATACCACACCACTTGCCTTAACTAGAATGTTTTTAAAAATGTTATTGACAACTCCCTCTCCCCTAATTCATTAAGCCCATTACTAGTGAAGACCGAATTGAAAATAAAGTGGAAAAACTAACAAAAATAATACAGGCACTTGAGACCAGTAAACGCCTGAAACACACCTAGCCAATCAACTTTCTTTCCTAAAACATCATTAACTTAATTAAAACTGGAAAAAGACTTTGCAAGCACTATAATAGATATAAAACGACTGAATTAGAAACCCAAATTAACGCCCTTAAAAGAACCATTAAAAATGAAATTGCTAAACACAACTGCAATAGCTGGAACTTCTATCTGACCAATTTCCCCCTCGTGGACAGCCTCAAAATGACAGTACAAGAGAAAGTAGAAGCGCTTGCAAACTCCCTCGAGGAGCACAAGTTCAAGAAAACAAACGATAACACAAATATTCGTAATGAATCCTATGTTGACTTATTGTTAGCTCCTATTTCCATCACAATTTTACCCCTCAGGATAGCTAGACAATCAGTACCTCTTTGGTGGAAGAGTCAATTCAAAGAGTTCGGGCTACGATCTTATAACTAACAAGGGGCGATCAAGCGAATCATGGTTAATGCAGTGTCTATTCACCGACAATGCCATAATTAATATTGGACATTTTCTCACATTTCAGAAAAAGGCAGTAGTCATTCCTATCTACAAACAGTGAAGTAATAGGAATCTGCCCTCTAGTTGCAGGCCAATATCCTTACTGATAACGATGGCCAGAATAGCTGAAAAGTTAATTTTGAATAAACTGTTAGATTTTGATGCTCAGATGAGTATCATAATCCCTCAGCAATTTGGTTTCCGGAGGAAACTATCCACATTTCACTAATTGCTCCTAGCAGTGGAGAAAATAGCAAAATGCATTATCAGCAATAAATATACTTGGGGAGTATTTCTTGACATAAAAAAGATTTGACAGTCTGGCATCAAGATTTACTATTCAAATTATTTACAACTCCACCCATCTTGATCAAACCATTAAGAAACTACCTAACTAATAGAAAATTTACCGTAAGGTTTGATAATATTTACTCCCAGGAGAAGCCCATTTTAGCAGGCGTCCCAAAGGGATCCCTGCTGGGCTCATTCCTATTTAATGTCTTCATCAATACATTCCGCAGAACCCTAATACTATGCTTTGCCTGTTTGCGGATGACACTGTCATATTAACCACAAATAGCAATCACAAAACACTACACCAACACATATCAGAACACCTGAAGGTAGTAGAAAAATGGCTTGCTGAAAGGAAAATGTAAACCAAACCAAGTCCCAGGCAGTTCTTTTTACAAGAAAGATGTTACCGTGTGAAGAAAAGGTCAAATTCGCGGGAAGAGAAATTCCCTGGAGAAGTAGGGTTGATTATCTTGGATTCACTATGGAAAAGACTAACGTGTAAAGCCCGTATTACTAAAATCAAAAATCATAACAGATAAAACTACCCTTTATCCCTTGCTAGCCCCCGAAGTGAAAACTCTCGCTAGCAAATAAACTCCTAATCTATAAAGCTTACCTCAGGCTAATAACCTGTGTTGCTCCAATCTGGAGAGGAGCAGCTGATTCAAATATTCGTCTTTGAAGCCCAGCATAGCAAAATACTTAGACTAATTACTAACACCGTTTTACTTTAGAAATCAGCAAATAAGAGAGCATGGGTATCCTGCCCTTAGCGCGCTGCCTCAAATTTCTTGCATTTAATTTCTATCATAAAATATACACTATTAACAATAGTGAGATTCAGGGTATTGAACTTTAGTCCTTATGACCTAATGGATTTCCACAGTACTAGAGCAGTGTTGCCAGTAAAACCTCTCACCAATATCTCCACTTATTCAAAAGATTCCAAACGGAAAAGGGAAGAATAATTAATGGAAATCATATCTTCACCTAAATTCTGGGAGAAACCTCGTTGTAAATAGTGTGTATCCTGTAAATCTTATTTTTATTTAGTCTTGAATAAATACGGAAAAAAAGAATACAGAATTTTTCCTTTGTAAATATTCTAACGGAGCTTTGTGTGCTTCAAAGAATTGTTATCATTCTGTATATTCTCTTTATCTTTTCCTTTGCAAATAATTTTAACAGCATTTATAAATACTTAGCCACTTTTAATTTGGTTAATAATTTTTTAAGATTTTACCAAAGAAGTAAATATTCACAAATTTAATTTTTAAGCATGTATTCACTAACCAGAAATGAGTACTTTATCTAGTTCAAAAGTATTAATTTTATATGTATTTTTAACAAGTTAAATTTAATGGAATTTATTTATTGGAAAAATATTTAAATTTATGTCAGTAAAATCTTATGAAAGATCAAATTATTTAGCTTAATGCTAAAATTAAGTCTGAAGTTTGTTTTCGAAAACACTAAATTAATAACAAAAGCCATAACGTAGTGCTTATTTGAAATATTATATTTCAAGGAGGTAAAAGTATAATCTTTAGTGCAAAGCTGTTAGGTATTGAAGTAAATGAGAAAAAAAGCTTAATACTTAAAATGTAACCAGTAAACTAGTAAATGAAAATTTTTTTTGAATGATAAAGGAAATTTCGTTTTTTCCAGAATTTGTCAGTAACTTTAATGATTTTAAATTATACTTACAAAATGTTACTTTAATAATTTTTTGTAAAATTAAATATATTTTAAAAATTTAAACCTCACAATAAAGACATTAAATAATTTAACATGTTCTTCGCTTTTTCCTTATACGGAAAAATGTTTGTGATTACTAAATTCAAACATTTTTTAAATATTTAAATTTAATCATTAATTTACGGTCAAATCATATAAGGTCTCTGAAAAAGATATGCATTTCTTAAACATTTAAGGGAATATTTCTGCTAATTTTTCTGAAATTAAGAATTCTTGATGTATTTTAAAATTGTTTTCCAATCCTATACTAAAATATGAATTGAGTGGAAGTTTGGATTAAAATCAAAATTTTTCTTGCTAAAAATAGCTTTCTTAAGTTATAAGCCTTAATCGTAACGAAATAATATAATTTCATGTGGAATATGGAGAAACACAAGTATTTATGAATATTAGAATGGGACTTATGTAATAGGGTTTATTCCTTCCTTTTTTTGTAATTACATTGATCTTGGTATTTTAACCAATGCTTGAAATAAGTGTATTGAAAATTTAAGTGGTGTGAAGCTTACAACAATATAAAAAATTTCAAAACATATTTAAATTCTCGAGTAAACAGGAAATTAATGCAAATGTAGTTGATTTTCAATTATTTAAAAGTAAAATAGCAGAAAGAAAGATTGATGTTTCTGATTATATCAATTTGCCATCAGGAGTGACAGTATTGACAAATTCCTAACTAGTAGAATTCGGGAAATTTCAAATTCCGTGGAAAACGAATGATATTTCTCTTGTATTTATCGATGTAATGGATGCAAGTTTCCAATCAAGTTATCATGGAAACATTTGTCTAATGATATATTCTAGGTGAGCTTGTCTAAATTTTAGTAGTTGGATAATCTTTAAAAATACAAATATAGAAAGGTAAAACATAATTATCTGCTTCCGAAACACTTTTGAATCACTTCGCATTAATTAAATCAACCGTAACCGTTCAATAAATAAGCTCCTCAATTACTATTTCAAGGTTATCCGTCAATTTTGGGAATTAAAGCATTACAGAGTGAAGCCAGGGGCTCGGGATAGCCGTGAAACGCACAGAATTTTTTCCCGTTTAAGGGTTTAAATTCTGTGTGTTAAAGGCAATATATGAATTCGTCTGTCCTTAAATATTTAAGAAACTAACACTTAATATAAACCAAACTTTGTGATTGATAAGAACTTAAAATAAAAAAAAAAAACTTCATCCGGCTTGAGAACCTGTGTATTCGAATGTTCAAAATTTATATTTCAAGTGGTTGGTATGTGCAGTTGGCAATTGAATGGTTATAACTCTAACTTGAGATTGTCGGTTCGATATCTATCTCTAGATGAAATGTTTATGGTACAGAAAATCGTTAAAAGAAATTTGTGCTTGTTCCATGTTTCGAATCGAAAATAAACTGCGTGACTATTCAAAAAAGAAATTGATCATTCCCTTTTGATCGTTATTCTGACGAGAAGTTTTCGTACAGATGACTACCCTGGAATTAATGGAATATTCTGTGAACAAGAGTAACATTTAAGAATTATCCTTCCTAAAGATTAAAATATATTTCTAGCTTCTTGTGTGGAGTTTTAATGTAAAAATTATACATTATATACCCTGGTAATTGATAGCTTTTGTAAATCTGTATACATTTAGGACTACATAAATAAATGGAGAGTTGAATCATTCTATAGAATTTGGTTAAAAATATAACCAAAACTATTTCGGATCAAAATGTGAAATCATTGATTTACAAAAATGTTTTCAAAATTTTCTTGAGAGAATTTAGATTGTTAAAGTATTTTCAATTATTTTGGTATAGAGAATTTTAGGTTTGTGATAAACACTGAATATAATTTAGAACTGCTTTTATCATTCAGATTTAACAGGATTCGTTACTTAAAACGCATTGGAAATATTGAAAAAAATGAAATATGAATGAAAGAAAAATGAATGGCTTTTGTTTAATCTTAAAAATTTCGTTGTTTTACAAGTTTGAATTGTTTGTATATGTTAAATCTATTAGAACTTTTGATGCTGTGAGGTTAGAACATTGATAATCATAGGATTTTTATTTTCTAGAACCTATTGAAGAACCACGGTTGATAGAAAGTGAGGAAGACATTAGGCAGGTGGAGCCACGTAAGTTTTAAATTTCTCTTGTTTTAAAAATTTAGTTCTTGCGACTATTTTGCATTTAATTTTCATAGATTTAGCTTGCGTACTTATTGACTTGAACGTGTTTGCCTCATCAATTTTTTTCTTCAAACATTCCATATGTTACGATTATTTCGGACAAAATTTAACTTAAATAGGTTAATTTTAATCACTATTAACATGCATAATGGGTCAATGTGGAATGTATAACATTCTGTAAGTGTATCTAATTGGGATATGTTCTTACGAGCTTTCGTAGAAAATAAAGTAGTAAAATTGATGGAGCATTGTAGAAAACAATTATCATTAATAGTATGAATTTGACCCTTTCTTTGCTGAATCTAAGGAAAGTATAAGCTTAAATAAATGGACAAACTATAATATTAGTTTCTAAAATTGGAATCATATAGAGAAACTTCAACTTTGCTCAAAGCTAAATTATTTATTGGTCATTCAAGAGTAATTTTGTACAAAAGAGTTAGTTGGAACAAAATGTATAGATTCAAATAGCTTTCTACCTACCACAAACATCGAAGTAGAGATCTGACTTGAACTAAAGAACTGTTGAAAAGATGGCTAGAGTGGTTATTCATTAGTTTGGCATATTGACTGCTGAAAATGACTAAGGCCTATTTAGTCATATAACGCTATATGAAAGAAGTTTTGGATCTTCATGGGCAGAATGTTTTATGAATGCGGTAATGGTGAGCCGAGCATCGTTATTTGTAGAATATTTCGCAATTTCCTGGTTTTGATCCCATCCTACTTAAGGCAATGTGGGGGAATTTAGACTAATTTTACATCCGTCTGAGTGTTTTGAAGTTTCCCTCTTTCATCAGTACTATCTCCTTTGACGCAATATCCTCCAAGAAGGAAACTTAAGACTACCGAATCTTTCTCTTAACATATTCTCTACATTAAAAGAGTAGCTTTAGACTTATGATCCCCTACCCATGAGGGCTCCACAATTCAATAGGAGGGAATGTTGTTCCCCTCCCGGAAACCACACAAAAAGATGAGCATTACCTGTTATCAGTACAGATAAAATAAACTAGTTTTCATTCTTCATTTAACATTAAAAGATGCTGGGATGTTAATATATTATAGTCTTAACATTTCCTTGTTTGCAGTTTTCCTTAACTTTGCTACTATTGAATTCCCAAAATAGGTTCTACAAAAATTTAAGCTAATTCTATTATGTTTATTTCAGAGCTACCGAAATTAAAATACAAGTATAAATTGTTTCTATAAACTTGAAAATATTTATTTAATAAATTTTGTTAAAATGAAATTTCATTTTAACTACTTTTATTATAAACTTTATTTTCCAATTGTATTAAGAAATAAAAGTACAAATACAAGTTTAAAATGTAAAATTCTCACATTTGTTATATAAGTATGGAAAACTAATTCATATTAAATCTTCTAATAGAAATCTCATGTTAAGGCACTTCAATTTATGTGTTAAAGTGGAATTAAAAATAGAAAATGTGCAATATTTTTAAACTGATATGAAATCTGCATTCAGAAAAAACAAAATCAATAATAAATTTATTTTAGTGTATACATTATTTTCTAATATTTGTGGCTTTGAAAAATTTATTCAGAATTGTTTTCAGTACTCAAATGCTTAAATTCTTCAAAAGGAATTCTAAAGATGATTTTTCATTTTTTTGGAATAAGATTATAAAGTAATAGAATTTTACATTACAGCAAGCGAATGGATGAATGCTTCCTGGGATATCATCAGCATTTCTGAGCCTGATATCCACCCACACGGTAAGCATACAAAGACTCACACTTGATATTTTTTCTCTAGAAAATAACTGTGTAAATGAATGTTTAATATGTGTGTAAATACATTTATTAAATACAGATAACATTTAAATGTAATAAAGAACAACTTCCTCTGATAAAACATTACAGAATATAGTTATTGAATATCACTTTTTTTTACAACAAACTAAGAATAAGGAAATATTACATGGGAGAGAGGTAAATATAACTAGAAATAAAGCTTTGGTCTAATAACTGAAATAATGCTAATTTGTAGGGAAGTGAAGTTAATTCTATATTATCAAAGATTGTTTTTAAGCATGTTAATTTTACCCTCAGACAATATTTGAAGAAATTGAATCCTGAACTCAATGGTGTTGGTTAAAGATCAATTATGTTTTTTAATCTGGAAATGAGTAAATTAATAAGCAAGGAAAAAATAGGAAAAGACTTTAATTGTCGTTCATAAAATTTCTGCTTTTGAACCATTCAGTTTACCATTCTATTGATGTATTTTCAAAGCTGATGTCTTTCATATTGTGCTGGTGACACTATGGCATAAAACTCTTGAATCGCTTGAAAAAATGACATGGGGTGTGACATCGTGAGTGAAAACGCCCAGTTGGTTCGACTAGTCTCTCACCTAATTATATTTAATGGCCATATGAAGTTATGAATGAAACCTGCAATTTAAGAACAGTGTGTGTAGAAACTGAGCAATGTCTGGATTCCTTGATTTTACGAGTTACATACAACTGCTGCGAAATGGAAATCCCTGTTGTCAGGGAGTCAAAAAGGAAAGGCCGCTTTCTTATGGTGGTTAACACCACATGACAAATTTATGGGGGGATGTCTTTAAGAAATCAGCAAATCAATAAATTTATAGGTTATCTTTAGAAATAAAAACATTTTCACACACAAATCGAAGCTTCTGTTAAAAGACCTTAAGAAATTCACATTTAGAAACATGAAAAACTAAGTGTTATCTCTGTACAAAAATGTGATTAATATTTTTTGTCCAAAAGGTCGTTTTCACTTTCAAAAACGACAAGCAGTTATACGTATATTGACGAATGATTCAAAAGGACTTAAATTACTTTTAACTTTTACACTTAGATAATTTCAGATTCTGCCCACTTTTAACTAGAATCAACATTAAAAAAAATGAATTAATACGTTTTAAAATGAAAAACTTCAATTTGAAGGAAATACCAAGACTGAAACGTGAGATTGCACCAAAGCCCCTGTGCCAAGCAGCAAGTCTCGAAGACAGTTTTGCTAACTTGCTTATGGATTATGAATAATGTGTCTAATCTAAACAATTATTGCCATTGAGGAATAAAATTCTATTGGTCAGATAATGAGCCAAACCTCCGCATAGAACAAAAATTACTATCTCACTAATGAGAAGCATAGTGACCTTTTCATGCATCATGTGACTTACGAACACAAATATATTACTTTAATCGTATGATAATTTAGATCTGCTGTTTGCAGCAAAATACAACTCATTACGTCATCATTTTGAGTTCACAAAATTAGTTGTGGAATGAAAGTTAACAGAATGTATTTCATTTAGTTGTATGATAGAGAAACAGTTGGTTTAAACAACGTAAGTTGAATTTTAAAAGGCTTATGAAATTTTGTTTCGAGAAATATCAAAACTACCAACAAAATTTTTTCCCCCATCATTCACAAATATAATATTTTGTCATCTTATTGCTTGTTACAAGCTGTATCAATAAATTATAAATATTCTAGTTTTTAAGAACTTTAAAAATCCATCTTGTTAAACTGAATGATTTATACTATTCACATACTGTTAGCAGATATCAATGTTTCTGAAGTTTTCAATTAGTTTTTCCATAGTAATTAGTATATTCTTATGAAAAAAGATAGTACAATATTAAAAGAATAATTACAGTTTTGTCACTGTGTTAAAATTCTAACTCAAAACGTCCAGTTCTGTATTTGAAAGCATATTTTTGTTTTATTTGATTAAATGCTGACATAATTGTATATTATTGCAAATCCTTTAAAAGTAATTATCCTAGTATACTTTCTTTGTATATTTCATAGTCCTTATATATTTTGCGTTTCGCTAATATCCTCCATGCGAATTCCTCAGAAATGATTTATTTCAAATATTTTTAAATATAGGCTTCTGTGATCTTTTTTTTTTACCAAGAGTCATTTTTACTTAAAAA
This sequence comes from Latrodectus elegans, assembly GCA_030067965.1. Lineage (NCBI taxonomy): Eukaryota > Metazoa > Arthropoda > Arachnida > Araneae > Theridiidae > Latrodectus > Latrodectus elegans. The sequence continues at coordinate 60,845 of JAHZMJ010000069.1, read as the reverse complement.
AATATTTTTAAGATTTCGAAGTCTTTATTATCAAAAAGATAAATAAAAATTTATAAAACAGATCTGTTAGGATAAATTTTAATTTCTGCTACTAGAAGGTTGCACCTATCAAGCTGCTTTCGTCAAATCAACCAAATCCTGTTTGATAGGGTTACAACAAAACCAAATTCTATTTCATAAAGTAACAAATATATTTATCTTATGTAAAAGTTCTGAATTTTTTAATTTTTATGATGGTTGTCATAATTAATATTTCAGTTTTGTGTAATTTAAGTTTTATATCTATTAACTGTGTATCGTTAACTGTAAACCGAACAGTACTTGTAGTAAAAACTTGTTTTGAGTGCGATGTTTCGATGCTGTACTGATGCAATGAGGCTGCATGTGTTACCAAAATATTTAACAGATGCTGAAGTTTATTAAATTTCTACGAAAATCACGCACCTTATAATTGAATATGCATTTAAAATGAGAGCGAATAAATTACACCTCTAAAAGATCAATATGAACAGAAAATTTTTATTACGTTAATGCACATTAAAGGAACTTAAATATAATCTTCTAATATTCTGTGAGTAATTTGTTACAAATTATAAGGTAAATTTCTTATTTTCGCCTGAGCATTGAATGAAGTGAGAACAAATTAGTGAATGACATGATTGAGACACTAGTCAGTAGAGAGTATAAATTTCAGTCTTTGTAAATGAAGTCAACCACGCATAATCATTAGTTTTATATTGTAGTGGTCCCGCCGCAGAATGTAAACAAACGCCAAAGGTGAACAGCGCGGATGAATACAAGACGCGCGGAAGAATAAACCTTCTTGGCCGACAGAGTGATTAGGCAGAGACGCCTCTCGGCAGTCTGCTCTCGGCCGTTGAACTGAGCGTTAGCAGCGGAGCATTCGCTGCTTTGTCAAATATTGTTAATTTTTCAATTTTTTACTAATGCGGTGTCTAATGTAAATTTAATTGTATTTTATGAAGTTTATTAATCAAATAGTTATGTCTGGATTTAACATCTGTTTTTATTATTTATCCATCGACGTTCACTATAAATGGTGACTTTGGACAAGGTTAACACGTGAATTTTCTGATCGACATTTTGTTTTCGATTTGCATCCATGATACTATGCTTTCTCACGAACTTTTGAGTATTTTTCTGCTGTCATCATCCATGGTTTCTCTGAAATAACATATTTTTGGATTTTTACTTAAAAGAACGACTTGCCTAACGAAACAGAAAATCAACAGATTGCTCGTGTCGCCGTAAAGCCACCGCCATTTTGGAGAGCGAATCCAGAAATATGGTTCAAGCAGATGGAGAGCCAATTCACGCTTGCTGGAGTCACTACGGAAGTGACAAAATTTCCTCACGTTGTCTCCGCGTTACAACCAGAGGAGTTAGCTGTAGTCGGTGACATCATCCTTAATACGCCGGCAGTTAATCCTTACTCCGCTATTAAAAAACGGCTGTGTGACCAGTATGCAGATTCGGAATCGCAGCGACTAAGAGACTTAATATCTGGAATGCAACTAGGGGATCGTCGCCATTCACGACTCCTATTGGAAATGAGAAGCAAGGCTGGTACGAAAATAAACGATGACCTCCTAAAATCTTTATTTTTACAAAGACTCCCGACACATGTGCAACGAATTTTGGCGATTTCAAACGACAATTTGGATAAGCTTGCCGAAATGGCAGATGGCATTATGGCAACAACTAGTGTTTCCTCAGTTAACGCCGTCGCAACTCCCACAGTTGAACAGGATTTGCGGACAATGCTGCGTGAAATAACTACCCTCCTCTCTCGTTTGGAATCCCGTTCACGCAGCCATTCCAGAAACCGCAATCAACGTTCTACAAGATGAAATAGACAATCGCAGAATCCAACACACTGCTGGTACCACAGAAGATTTCAGCAAAGATCAACTAAATGCCGAGAGCCCTGTTCCTTCCATGCGGAAAACTGCTAAAGCCGTCATCCAATCAAACGGGTGGCGGCGAGGCGATGATTCAACGTGTGTATTTGGTGGATAAAACATCTTCACGATATCTCATCGATACTGGAGCAGATGTGTCCGTAGTTCCTCATACTGTCCATAAGCCAAGCAATCAACTTGCGCGGATGCAACTTTTTGCTGCAAACGGGACAGCGATTCCAACTTTCGGTCAACGCCTGCTGAAATTAGATCTTGGTCTGAGAAGAGCATTCAATTGGCCCTTCATAATCGCTGCTGTTTCTCAGCCGATTATCGGCGCAGATTTTTTACGCCATTTTGGACTTGTAGTAGACATCAAGAATGGTGCTTTAATTGACCCTTTAACCTCTTTGCAGTCTAAAGGAACGTTATATGCTGGTAATTCTGCGGTTAAGGCAATCATTGAGGAGTGCAAGTTCCACAAATTGTTAGCAGAATATCCTATGCTAATTAAAGCAAATACGGTGCCAAATAAAATTGTTCATGAAGTGGAGCATTGCATTCAAACAACTGGACCTCCAAAACATAGACGTTTACCACCAGATAAACTGAAAGCTGCAAAACAAGAGTTTGAATTCCTTGTAGCTTCTGGAGTCTGTCAACCATCTAAAAGCTGTTGGGCAAGCCTACTCCACATGGTGCCTAAGAAAAATGGGGACTGGCGACCCTGTGGTGATTTTCGTCGACTTAACAGTGTCAACGTTCCCGACAGATACCCTGTACCACGTATACAGGACTATTTACAAGTGTTGGAAGGGAAAACAGTATTTTCTACCTTAGATCTTGGAAAGGCATATTATCATATCCCTGTTCGCAAAGAGGATGTTCCAAAAACTGCAATAACACCATTTGAACTTTTCGAGTTCTTATTCATGCCATTTGGCTTGTCTAATGCTGCAGCAACATTCCAACGATTTATTCACAAAGTTTTGAATGAATTTGACTTTTGTGTGCCTTACTTTGATGTACTGGTTGCGTCAAAAGATGATGAGGAACACTTAGCACATTTGAAACGGATCTTCCAGAGATTTTCAGAATATGGAGTGTCCCTAAATGTCAATAAATGTGTTTTAGGACAAGCTTCGGTAGAAAATCTGGGACATCTGGTGACTTCTAAAGGAATCACTCCCCTCCCTGAAAAAGTAGCAGCAATTACAAATTTTACAAAGCCTGTTACTGTTAAAGAATTACGTCGTTCCCTGGCCATTATAAACTTTTATCGAAGATTTATATCTCGAGCTGCACAAACTCAAGCAGTTCTTAATGAATACCTAAGGGTGCCAAAAAGAACGACAAATCAACAATAAACTGGACAACTGAGGCTGAAACTGCCTTTGAAAAGCGTAAACAAGACTTGGCAGAAGCAGCAATTCTTCATCATCCTGTATTAAATGCACCATTAGCAATTGTTGTGGATGCTTCAGATACAGCTGTGGGGGCCACCTTGCATCAACAGATCAAGGAGTAGCAACCACTGGATTTTATAAGAAGCTCTCACCATCCCAACGCATTACAGTGCTTATGACAGAACTCTTAGCTGCATACATGACTGTGAAGTACTTCCGTTATATGGTAGAAGGTCGCCCATTTACCATGTTTACAGACACAAGTCCCTCCCATTCGCTTTCAGACAGAAGGAGGACAAGTGCTCACCAAGACAACTACGCCACTTGGATTATATCAGTCAGTTTTCCACCGATATTCAGCATGTGAAGGGAATTGAGAATGTGGTTGCAGATGCCCTTTCTCGGATAGACATTGCAACGATAGAAACACCATCAAAAATTGACTTCCAGGAAATGGCTAATAAAGAAAAATGACAATGAACTGTCAGTTATTGTTACATCCTGATAAATCCTCCCTAGTGCTTCAACCTTTTGCAATGGGTGATCCTAAAGTTGAGCTGTTTTGTGACATCCACCGTCACACCATTCGTGCCTGAAGTGGATAGAAAAAAGATTCCACAGTCTGCATTCTATATCACACCCGGGGATTAAAGCTACTGTCAGGCTAGTGGAAGAGAGATTTGTCTGGCCGGGAGTGAAGGCAGACGTAATAGCATGGGCTCAGCAATGCCTGGACTGTCAACGATTAAAGGTTATGCGTCATACCCAAAGCAGGCTTGGAACTTTCATGCAACCCAACTCCAGATTTGAACATGTACATATTGATATAGTCGGCCCACTACCTCCATCTGAAGTTGTCAATACTGCCTCACATGCGTCGACCGTTTTTCAAAGTGGCCAGAAGCCTACCCTATGGTCGACATCACAGCGAAGTCAGTGGCTACAACCTTCTGCGCCGGATGGATTGCAAGATTCGGACCACCTCTATGGATTATAACAGACCAGGGTACGCAATTTGAAGCTTCGCTTTTCGATGAACTGACCAAATTCTTGGGTACTGCTCGACATCGCACAAGTCCTTACCATCCAGCCGAAAACAGCCAAGTGGAAAGATTCCACAGGCAATTAAAGGCAACCATCAGAGCTCACGGCACCATTCAATGAGCCTCAACTCTCTCTACGATGCTGCTGGTGTTCCGAACAGCATGGAAGGAAGACCTACAAGCAACGGCAGCGGAGATGCTATACGGAACGACTATCCGGCTACCTGGACAGTTTCTGAGTCCATCATCTGAAACAGCGGATCCAGCCACCTTCGTCGGGAAGCTGAAGGACACCATGCAGAAATTGCTACCATCCTACCCACGACGACAGGAGCATCGAACAATTTTTGTCAACAAAGATCTTTCAAACTGCACTCATGTGTTCCTACGGTCAGACACTATAAAAAAAGTCGACAACCTCCCTATGAGGGCCCATTTCAGGTCATTGAGAGAGGAGATAGTCTTCAAGCTACTCATTCGAGGACGGGAAAGTACTGTAAATATAGACCGTGTTAAACCCGCCTACTTTGCGAAAGATGATTATCCTGTGCCTCATTCCGAACAAGAGACGAAAACGACAGAAGAGAACACAACTACATCCGCAAATACCATTCCAACCACCACAGTTACACGCTCGGGTCGACGTGTGCATTTCAACAGGCGGTACCTGTGACTACTGGTAGAAATCTCGCTATCTCTGGTGGGGGGGCTACTGTAGTGGTCCCGCCGCTGAATGTAAACAAACGCCTAAGGTAAACAACGCGGATGAATACAAGACGCGCGGAAGAATAAACCTTCTTGGCCGACAGAGTGATTAGGCAGAGACGCCTCTCGGCAGTCTGTTCTCGGCCGTTGAACTGGGTGTTAGCAGCGGAGCATTCGCTGCTTTGTCAAATATTGTTAATTTTTCAATTTTTTACTAATGCGGTGTCTAATGTAAATTTAATTGTATTTTATGAAGTTTATAAATCAAATAGTTATATCTGGATTTAACATCATTTGTTTTTATTATTTATCCCTCGACATTCACAATATATATCATAAAGCAGTCAAGAAAAACGGAGCTCGTTTAGTATTGTTTTACGACTTTAATGAGTTTACATATTGTTGTGCATCACAAGTCGCAAAATATGTTAAGCGTTCGGGTATAAGGCTGTGGCTAAATGCAAGACAAAGTATTAAGTTTCACAAATTCAGGTCGGTAGATTTGTCCTGTGATGAAAGTGGTAGTAGATGACAACATGCCTCGAATGATAAAACAATGTATTCTGCTGTTGAGGAAGACAGTCAAATGTGTAGTAAACTTGTTAGACAATTAGGGTAATTTAATGTTTCTTTCGAATTATTTTTTCCTATTATGAAGATACACATAATTCAGCCAATATACTGCTAATGTATGTTGCGACTATATAAAAGTCAAGAATAGTTATTGTTATCAAAATGAAATAATTAGGAAATCAATTTTAATGGTGTCTGTTAATTCTAGTAAATATATATTTATCTTTTCAAAACAGGTTGATTTATTTTAAAATATTCTATGAGCTTTCACATGTTTATTTCAAAACTGGAATTTAGATTTCAAAGACCACATTCCAATTTCGGCAGCCTTTTAGAAAACTTGCAAGCTTTATTGCAAGCGGATTGATTGCACAACTGAAGACACATTGTCTTCGAAGTAGCATTTGCCTTTCTAAGCCAATTTCAGAAACTTAATTTTCTTAAAAGTTCAAGTTCTGAATCTCTTATGATTACAAGCCAGTTTGTTTCATCACAGAATTTATTACAAAATAAATTAACATTATATATTAATTTTTAAACGTAAATTTTACTATAATTTAGAGATGTTTCTAATGTATTTTAATTGACAGATGGTTTGCCAAGTCCGAGCTCGCCATCCAGTCAGAGCTCGATTGTCAATCCGAGTTCTTCCAGACTGAGACTGTTATCCGGCTCGAGCCTGTTTTCCTGCTCGAGCTGGTCGTCCAGTTCGAGCTTGCCTACCAGCCCGAGCCCTCCTGGCAGCCCGAGTCCTCCTGGCAGTCCGAGTTCTCATACTAGTCCGAGCCCGATTGTCAGTCCGATTTCATCTCCTGGCAGTCCGAGCTCTCATACTAGTCCGAGCCCGATTGTCAGTCCGATTTCATCTCCTGGCAGCCCGAGTCCTCCTGGCAGCCCGAGTCCTCCTGGCAGCCCGAGTCCTCCTGGCAGCCCGAGTCCTCCTGGCAGCCCGAGTCCTCCTGGCAGCCCGAGTCCTCCTGGCAGTCCTCCTGGCAGCCCGAGTCCTCCTGGCAGCCCGAGTCCTCCTGGCAGCCCGAGTCCTCCTGGCAGCCCGAGTCCTCCTGGCAGCCCGAGTCCTCCTGGCAGCCCGAGTCCTCCTGGCAGCCCGAGTCCTCCTGGCAGCCCGAGTCCTCCTGGCAGCCCTGTGCGAAGAAGAGGGCGACCAAAAAAAAAGCTATGTACTAGACCCAGGGATGCATTGGGACGCTTTCTCCCTGGTGAATATACCTTTTTATTCTTCATTCTTGTTTATGTATCAACCTTTTTATTCTTCATTCTTGTTTATGTATCAACCTTTTTATTCTTCATTCTTGTTTATGTATCAACCTTTTTATTCTTCATTCTTGTTTATGTATCAACCTTTTTATTCTTCATTCTTGTTTATGTATCAACCTTTTTATTCTTCATTCTTGTTTATGTATCAACCTTTTTATTCTTCATTCTTGTTTATGTATCAACCTTTTTATTCTTCATTCTTGTTTATGTATCAACCTTTTTATTCTTCATTCTTGTTTATGTATCAACCTTTTTATTCTTCATTCTTGTTTATGTATCAACCTTTTTATTCTTCATTCTTGTTTATGTATCAACCTTTTTATTCTTCATTCTTGTTTATGTATCAACCTTTTTATTCTTCATTCTTGTTTATGTATCAACCTTTTTATTCTTCATTCTTGTTTATGTATCAACCTTTTTATTCTTCATTCTTGTTTATGTATCAACCTTTTTATTCTTCATTCTTGTTTATGTATCAACCTTTTTATTCTTCATTCTTGTTTATGTATCAACCTTTTTATTCTTCATTCTTGTTTATGTATCAACCTTTTTATTCTTCATTCTTGTTTATGTATCAACCTTTTTATTCTTCATTCTTGTTTATGTATCAACCTTTTTATTCTTCATTCTTGTTTATGTATCAACCTTTTTATTCTTCATTCTTGTTTATGTATCAACCTTTTTATTCTTCATTCTTGTTTATGTATCAACCTTTTTATTCTTCATTCTTGTTTATGTATCAACCTTTTTTCTTCTCACGATTTCTAGTGGTGTAGGAATTGAAATCTTTTTTAAATCTTTTTTAAATCTTATTTAGATCCCACACGGGTCAAGCCAATAGTTCGGCGGAAAAGAAGGACTGAGCTCGAAATTTTGTTAGAGTACCCACGTTAAAATACTTGGTAAGTGTTAATTCTTTAAATTTTTTATTCATAAAACTGTGAAATGCATCATGTGTACACGGAAAAATCTTTATAATTTTGTATGCCTTTTTAAAATCGTAAACTAAATTTTGTATCGAATTTTGTCAAACTGCAGATTTTTAGTTGAAAAGAATGAATTTAACATCAAGGTGCTGATGTACCCGGCCTTGAGAGATGACTAAAACTAGGAAAATGAAATAAATATGTAGTCTGCTATTCGAAAAAATATTGAAGTCCAATCGATGAATGTGCTTAAACCCCGGCACCAAAAGGCAGGCTTTGAATCATCTGACTATCATTTGCGAGTCGCACCTCAAGCTTGAGGACTTCTGAATATGCCCTGGGATGATACTGATAATTCTCTTTGGGTGCAGTATTTTTTCACCCCTTGGATTCTGAAAGTTAGACTGCTTGAAGCTCATCGTCTTCACTAGATTCACATGGCGAGAACTTTCTGCAGAATCAGGTCATTAGTTGAATTTTACTCAGCAGTTTTTCTGGTAGATGTGTAATTCTGAAAATGATTGGGGAAATTCGCCGATCCCCAAATAACAGTGACTGGGATGTTTAGTTGCTATAATGCGATTGATGCTGTATTTTAACAAAATACTTAATAGTTTGAGACTTTTCAGCATCTTTTATAAAAGTCACGCACCTTATAACTGAATACACATTTAACATGAGTGCGAATAATTTAAGCCTCTAAAAGAACCATAAAAACAGAAAATTTTTATTATGTGCGTTAAAGCAACTTAAATCTAATTTTTTAACATTATGTGAGTAATCTGTTACGCATTATAAGTTAACAAAAAAGTTCTTGAAATTTTCACGTTACCATTGAATGAAGTGACAACAAATATGCAAATTAGTGTAAGACGTGACTGAGACAAAAGTCAGGTGACACTAGAAATATCAATCGTTGTAAGAGAAGTAAATCACGCAAATTCATTACTTGTATAATATAAAGTAATCGAGAGAAACGGGTGTGTTACAGGAGCTTATTTACTATTGGTTTTAAGACTTCATTGTAAGCTTATAAACTGTTGTATCAAGTCGCAAAATATGTTAAGCATTTGAGCATAAAGCTGTAACTGAGTGTAAGACAACCTATTAACTTTAAAAATTGAGGGCCGGTAATTTTGTCCCTCTGTGATGAATGCGGAAGCATAACCACAAGCTTCGAATGACAAACCTGCAGTTCACTTTACATTTGACTGTCCTCAATAGCAAACTTGCTAGAAAATTAGTATGTTTCTTTTCAGATTATTTCCCCATGATTTTAAAAAGATACACTGTAGAAGTATAATGGCTGAATTATGTGGTTGTGTTACCAATATAAAAGGCCGTGCTGGCAGCCGAATGGTTAGCGCTCAAGGCTTCGTTTCAAACAGTTCGTGGGTTCAAATCCCACCTAGGGCATGGACGTTTGTAGTGGTTCGGAATCCACTTTAAACCGTAGCCCTCGTGTGCAAAAATGACCGTTGAGCGACCAACCAACCAGACAATATAAAAGTCGAGAGTAGTTATTATAAAAATGAACTAATTAGGAAATCAATATTAATAATGTCTATTATTTCTAAAATATATATTTATAGTTTCAAAACAGGCTGATATATTTTAAAATATTCTGATTTTCCACATGTTTATTTTGAAGCAGGAACTAAAATTTAAAGGTCCAAATTCCAATTTCCCCAAAATTTAAGAAAAGAGCAATTTTTATTGCCAAATGATTGATTGCACAAATGAAGACACATTGGCAGATGGTGGATACCGATGTAATTACTTCGAAAACTAAGTTAATTTCCAGTACATATTTCATTAAAATTCCAATAATGAATCAAACAATAAATTTCTTAAAACTGCAAGTTAGTTTCATCAAAGAATTACTAAATAACCATAAACAACTAAGAATAAAACACATAAGGATAAAATTTTTATAAACTACTTACTAAGCTTACATATAATTATAGTTTTATGAATTTTATGTAATTTAGAGATGGTTCCAATATAGATATTTTATGACAGGTTGTGTGCAGCTCTGTGCGGAGTGCTCCAGAAACAAAAGTGTTGCATCATGAACAAAAGTGTTGCATCATGAACAAAAGTGTTGCATCATGAACAAAAGTGTTGCATCATGAACAAAAGTGTTGCATCATGAACAAAAGTGTTGCATCATGAACAAAAGTGTTGCATCATGAACAAAAGTGTTGCATCATGAACAAAAGTGTTGCATCATGAACAAAAGTGTTGCATCATGAACAAAAGTGTTGCATCATGAACAAAAGTGTTGCATCATGAACAAAAGTGTTGCATCATGAACAAAAGTGTTGCATCATGAACAAAAGTGTTGCATCATGAACAAAAGTGTTGCATCATGAACAAAAGTGTTGCATCATGAACAAAAGTGTTGCATCATGAACAAAAGTGTTGCATCATGAACGTGGCTCTCTCCATGAAACAAAAGTGTGGCTCTCTCCATGAAACAAAAGTGTGGCTCTCTCCATGAAACAAAAGTGTGGCTCTCTCCATGAAACAAAAGTGTGGCTCTCTCCATGAAACAAAAGTGTGGCTCTCTCCATGAAACAAAAGTGTGGCTCTCTCCATGAAACAAAAGTGTGGCTCTCTCCATGAAACAAAAGTGTGGCTCTCTCCATGAAACAAAAGTGTGGCTCTCTCCATGAAACAAAAGTGTGGCTCTCTCCATGAAACAAAAGTGTGGCTCTCTCCATGAAACAAAAGTGTGGCTCTCTCCATGAAACAAAAGTGTGGCTCTCTCCATGAAACAAAAGTGTGGCTCTCTCCATGAAACAAAAGTGTGGCTCTCTCCATGAAACAAAAGTGTGGCTCTCTCCATGAAACAAAAGTGTGGCTCTCTCCATGAAACAAAAGTGTGGCTCTCTCCATGAAACAAAAGTGTGGCTCTCTCCATGAAACAAAAGTGTGGCTCTCTCCATGAAACAAAAGTGTGGCTCTCTCCATGAAACAAAAGTGTGGCTCTCTCCATGAAACAAAAGTGTGGCTCTCTCCATGAAACAAAAGTGTGGCTCTCTCCATGAAACAAAAGTGTGGCTCTCTCCATGAAACAAAAGTGTGGCTCTCTCCATGAAACAAAAGTGTGGCTCTCTCCATGAAACAAAAGTGTGGCTCTCTCCATGAAACAAAAGTGTGGCTCTCTCCATGAAACAAAAGTGTGGCTCTCTCCATGAAACAAAAGTGTGGCTCTCTCCATGAAACAAAAGTGTGGCTCTCTCCATGAAACAAAAGTGTGGCTCTCTCCATGAAACAAAAGTGTGGCTCTCTCCATGAAACAAAAGTGTGGCTCTCTCCATGAAACAAAAGTGTGGCTCTCTCCATGAAACAAAAGTGTGGCTCTCTCCATGAAACAAAAGTGTGGCTCTCTCCATGAAACAAAAGTGTGGCTCTCTCCATGAAACAAAAGTGTGGCTCTCTCCATGAAACAAAAGTGTGGCTCTCTCCATGAAACAAAAGTGTGGCTCTCTCCATGAAACAAAAGTGTGGCTCTCTCCATGAAACAAAAGTGTGGCTCTCTCCATGAAACAAAAGTGTGGCTCTCTCCATGAAACAAAAGTGTGGCTCTCTCCATGAAACAAAAGTGTGGCTCTCTCCATGAAACAAAAGTGTGGCTCTCTCCATGAAACAAAAGTGTGGCTCTCTCCATGAAACAAAAGTGTGGCTCTCTCCATGAAACAAAAGTGTGGCTCTCTCCATGAAACAAAAGTGTGGCTCTCTCCATGAAACAAAAGTGTGGCTCTCTCCATGAAACAAAAGTGTGGCTCTCTCCATGAAACAAAAGTGTGGCTCTCTCCATGAAACAAAGTGTGGCTCTCTCCATGAAACAAAACATGAAACAAAAGTGTGGCATCATGAAACAAAAGTGTGGCTCTCTCTCCATGAAACAAAAGTGTGGCTCTCTCTCCATGAAACAAAAGTGTGGCTCTCTCCATGAAACAAAAGTGTGGCTCTCTCCATGAAACAAAAGTGTGGCTCTCTCCATGAAACAAAAGTGTGGCTCTCTCCATGAAACAAAAGTGTTGCATCATGAAACAAAAGTGTGGCTCTCTCCATGAAACAAAAGTGTGGCTCTCTCCATGAAACAAAAGTGTGGCTCTCTCCATGAAACAAAAGTGTGGCTCTCTCCATGAAACAAAAGTGTGGCTCTCTCCATGAAACAAAAGTGTGGCTCTCTCCATGAAACAAAAGTGTGGCTCTCTCCATGAAACAAAAGTGTGGCTCTCTCCATGAAACAAAAGTGTGGCTCTCTCCATGAAACAAAAGTGTGGCTCTCTCCATGAAACAAAAGTGTGGCTCTCTCCATGAAACAAAAGTGTGGCTCTCTCCATGAAACAAAAGTGTGGCTCTCTCCATGAAACAAAAGTGTGTGTCTCTCCATGAAACAAAAGTGTGGCTCTCTCCATGAAACAAAAGTGTGGCTCTCTCCATGAAACAAAAGTGTGGCTCTCTCTCCATGAAACAAAAGTGTGGCTCTCTCCATGAAACAAAAGTGTGGCTCTCTCCATGAAACAAAAGTGTGGCTCTCTCCATGAAACAAAAGTGTGGCTCTCTCTCCATGAAACAAAAGTGTGGCTCTCTCCATGAAACAAAAGTGTGGCTCTCTCCATGAAACAAAAGTGTGGCTCTCTCCATGAAACAAAAGTGTGGCTCTCTCCATGAAACAAAAGTGTGGCTCTCTCCATGAAACAAAAGTGTGGCTCTCTCCATGAAACAAAAGTGTGGCTCTCTCCATGAAACAAAAGTGTGGCTCTCTCCATGAAACAAAAGTGTGGTCTCTCCATGAAACAAAAGTGTGTGTCTCTCCATGAAACAAAAGTGTGGCTCTCTCCATGAAACAAAAGTGTGGCTCTCTCCATGAAACAAAAGTGTGGCTCTCTCCATGAAACAAAAGTGTGGCTCTCTCCATGAAACAAAAGTGTGGCTCTCTCCATGAAACAAAAGTGTGCTCTCTCCATGAAACAAAAGTGTGGCTCTCTCCATGAAACAAAAGTGTGGCTCTCTCCATGAAACAAAAGTGTGGCTCTCTCCATGAAACAAAAGTGTGGCTCTCTCCATGAAACAAAAGTGTGGCTCTCTCCATGAAACAAAAGTGTGGCTCTCTCCATGAAACAAAAGTGTGGCTCTCCATGAAACAAAAGTGTGGCTCTCTCCATGAAACAAAAGTGTGGCTCTCTCCATGAAACAAAAGTGTGGCTCTCTCCATGAAACAAAAGTGTGGCTCTCTCCATGAAACAAAAGTGTGGCTCTCCATGAAACAAAAGTGTGGCTCTCTCCATGAAACAAAAGTGTGGCTCTCTCCATGAAACAAAAGTGTGGCTCTCTCCATGAAACAAAAGTGTGGCTCTCTCCAGTAAGTAAAAATTTCTGAGTCTTATTTCAGATTAATTTCAATCTTGAATCAATGATAATCAAACATTTGTTGCGAAACTTTATTTGTGGATGGTACGATGTGTTTTTATTACTTTAATGGTTTATAAGTTAAGGGCAAACTTTTCGATAATTCAGGTAAAAATGCGCCATGATAGAATAAAAAAATTAATATAGTATTTTTAATAGCTCATCAATAGTTTCTAGAAAATTTAAATCTAAAAATATTAAATTTTGTTTTTCAAAAGAACTAATAATGGAAGTTTTTAATGTCACTGGGGTTTTACGCAAAAATTTCTATTGTATTCTGCATTATTCATTATTGGAAAATGTAATTTTGTATCTGGTGAGATGTACAATCTCCACATAAAAATCTTTTATTACAATCTTTATTACATAAAAATCTTTTATTAGAATTTAAAATCGAATTCCTTTTTACTTATGTAAGGAGTCTAAAACCCTGTTAGAATGCGCTTGGATTTTTAAAAGAACTTCAAAATTTTATTGTTGAGTTAAAATCCTAACAATTAACTGTTAAGATTTCAATATTGTATATTGATCAGAAATTTGTTCTTTTTTTCCGATACCATTTTAACTTACTCTCACTTAATTTCCTTGTTTAATTTAATCTAACTTGTGCTTATGACAGGAATCTGAATTTTAAGTGAAATACAATTTGATGAAAAATGTAAATAAACAATTGTTACTAAGCGCATCATTGATTACGTCCGAAATATGAGTTTTGAACAATTTAATAATCATAAAAGTCCTTTTTAGTTTTGCTGGTTAGCCGACAGTATGAATATGAAGTTACTCAATAAAGTCTGCGTAAATGAAAAAGTAACATCAAATCCAAATTTAAGGTGCGAAAAGGGTAGTTTCTTAGTTTTATTTTTTTTTTAAATATTTAGTTTTAATAAGGGAATTTGAAATTACTTAACTGTAATATTTTCATATCTAATACTTTATGCACACTAATCTTTGAAAAATAATTAGCCAGAAATTAAAGACAAAGTCTGCGTACAACGCAAAGGAGGCGAGGGATTTCTTATCTAACTTTAGGTTTCAAACTTGAGAATGAAAAGGATACACATTCAAGGTCATTGACTTCCAAAGCAAATCTCACGTTGATTGGAAGTTATTTCTATTTTCTTTGACGAAAATGACAACCAATAAAGAACTTCCTTTAGTTACGAGAAAACTAATTACAAAATTGAGAGCAGGTGGTAAAACTCTTCGTGATGATACAACCATTGGGAAACCATTTTTCTAGTGTACAAAGAGTTATTCAAAACTACCTTGACACTGGTAGTCTTGTTGTAAAACCAAGACATATGGGAGGCCGGAGAAGATAACGTAGGAAGAAATAAAAATTCTTTTATGAATTAAACAAAATCCTAAACTTATTGCTGCAAGCATTGCAAAAGACATTTTTTTAACCAGCAACAATGAAATTTCTCCTGTAACTGTACGAAAAGTGCTGAAAAAGGCCAATTATCATGAACGCAAACCTAGGTCTAAGCCATACATTTCCGAGACAAATAGAAAGAAAAGAATTGGTTTTGACAAAACATATTTAAACTCTTCGAAGGACTTTTGGAACAATGTAATTTGGTAAAATGAAAATAAATTTACAATATTTAAAGTTAATGGCCACCTTATTGTATGGAGAAAACCAGAAGCAGAATTGAATCTGAGAAATTTAAATCCAACTGTCAAACATGGAGCTAGCGGTGTGATTGTATAGGGGTATATGTCATCGAAAGGAATTGGAAATCTTGACATTGATAAAAATGATTTCCTCAATCCATTTAATCTGAATATTCTGATGTTTTGTATTACCAAAAAGTGGCTACAGTGCAGGATACGTTTTCAAGTGAGTTTGACTGCTGAAAGAGTTTCTTCCTCCAAAAACAGCATTTTGAGGAGTTCGAAGTGTTAGAAAATACAGAATTAAATTGCAGAAACTATATACACTTAATTTATGATATACTTTATTTTTTACTGTATCGCATGAATATGAGGATGCAAGAGAAAAATTATTTTATCAGTGATATCTGGCCTTATATCTAAACTTATGGAAATGGCTAGAATAAACTGTATTTTGATTTGGAACATAATTTCAAAAACAGTGCCATTCGAACAAAATTTGATATTTTCAAATGCCTTCCATTGAAAATTGTGAAGCTTTGAGGTCAGATTTGCAGTTAATTTCCACACACATACAACTCAGTTAAAGCAAACTATCGTGGCAAGCAGTTATCTATTCTAGAACTTCTGTATCTATTCTGGAATTTTATGAATTATCAAACATAAAGTTTCCCAAATTTAATACCTCATTCTGAGAAAATCATGGGTATATTTGTTTAATCTTAAGTATGTGAACGTGTGTTTTCAATTAAGAATTTTAGTTATTTCAAAAGTGGTCCTCAAACAGTTCATCTAGCTTGAAACTTTAATATCAGGAACTTTTAAAAATGAAGGCACAATTATTGTCTTAATATATTTAAAGTATAATACTTGTACACACATTGTTTTCAAATCTATAGAAAATTTTATCTCGTCCTGCGGAACTTAATATTTAGACTGCGAACAAAAGTATTTCTATCCCTATGTTAGATGATTCTTTGAATCGTGTGTGATCTGGCATACTATACCATGTACATAAACCAGTATTGTACTATAGCAGAATGATGTACGCTGTTCTGTAGTAGTTTTCATAATTTAACGCAGACACTAAGAAGAAATTGATAAATATCTGACACCCCCAGAGTATTTCACTGATAGGACGTTACTACTACAACCTATTTAAAGTAGAGTCGCGGATTTTAGTGGCTTTTTAGTTAAGTTGGAATTTGAGCTCACTATTTCCTATAGGAAAACCTAATTATTAACTAAACTACATAAAAATCATGAGGGTTCATTTGTTAAAATTTCTTAACTTCAAGCGCTTATTGCAACGAATTGAAAGAATGATGAAGATAAATTCTGACATATTCATTATTCTTTTGGGAAAGTTTTGAACCGTACTGTGAATGCAAAAGTAGAACCTTTAGTGCAAAAGATGTATAGTAAATTAAATGAACTTGTTCATAGTATTACATTGAAATTTTTAAATCTAGAAGCAATCAGTGCAAAAATAAAGTTGCTACAAAATATTCATTCAATAAAAATTACGTTTATAATAAGACTGAACTCGGTCATGGTGCAACAGCAATACTGGAATATCTTATCGATAAAATATTTCTACAGAGTGTTCATAATTACCACACAGCGATATCTAAACATTTGCTTTAAAAGCTTCTTTAAATGAATTTTCTAAAGGATCTCCAGTGTTTGTCTCATTATAATAGGAAAAAAGAGCTTAAGGTTTCATTTAGTTGACTAATTTAACTCATTCCTCATGTATTTTTCCTCTCCATACATTTTTACTTAAATAACGTCTCTGGAAATTTGTATCAATATGCATTATATTTTAAAATTATTCTAAGAGTTAATTACTCAAAATTTTTGAAACCCTTAGTTTTAATCTTCAGTTAGCCAGTGTGTGTGAGTGATACGCATTGATATAAACTCATCTCCATTGCACCTTGCTAAAATTTAATCCCCAATCAAAAGTGCAAATTTTAACTTCGTCAAAGTTTTGTTAAAATTTATACAAATATTCTAACGTAGAAATAAGTTTCTAATATATTTTTATGGTTTCAAGTGTATCTCCGCTATTTAATATTTTTCTGAATCATTTGTAACACCGGTTTTGCAAATCCAATTTTGCAAACACAAACAGCTATAACTAGCAAAACTTGTACTATTTTAAAAATGTGGGTTCAAGTAATTTGGCAAACAATTTTTTAACAAATGTACTTTTACAATATGCGAATTCTGCTATTTCATTGACTAAATTTTGGAAAATATTTCCCTTTCCTTAATACTCTCCTATTTGTGTCCTCAGACAATGTACGCAAGATAATGCTTATAAGAATTTATCTGCTTTGTTAGCTATTTTTAAAGCTTTTATGCAAAAAACCTTTATAATGAAGTTTTGGTTCATTTTGCATATTTTTTACATAAGTATACTGTAAATATAATTTTAAAAACAATATGCAATTTCATTTCTTACAATTTTCATAAAATTTCTGTTTAGATTTTCAATCTTCATTTTATTGTTATAGAGCAGTTACTATTTCTGTAGTAATGTCGAATGTCGTCACTTAGGGCACATTGCATTTTATCAATATTTATTTTACTTTAATTATGAATATAATACGAATTTTTAAAACTTATGGACTTGTATAATTAATAAATATCATGAATTAATAATGGTTTTAGGAAAATATTTAATGAAGACATTTTTACGCATATTGTTACAAATAAAATTTTCAAAACTTGTTTATTACAAAAGAAAAACTAGATTAAAATCTGGATTCTTATTCATGATATTTTCTTTCAGAAACTGCTATGAACAGAAGAATAGAATCTTCTCGACATGAATTAGCTGTAGTACATTTGAAGTGAGTTTTCTTCTGTCTAACGAAATGTGTATGAAAATGTGAAACATTTGTATGTTATGTATTATGTTTTTAAAGGTCTCACTTGTTAAGCCATCAACCATTTTTTGGCACTGAATATTGAAAAACAGGGTCAAAAACTATCAAAATTTGTAATTTCAAGAATTTTTGCATCATTAGTTTCAAGAAAAAATGTCTGGTGTATATTAATAATCAATAGAAGTTTTGTGTTACAAAAAACGTGTTGAATGTGTGGCCACATTTTTTGCAAATTTCAATTAAAAATTTTTGTTTTTAATTAGTATTTTAATAATTAGAAGCGTATATAATAATTTACATATTAATGTCAAATTTATGTTGTCACTAAATTGTATGAGAGGAAAGGATAAATTGTCTTCCACAAATACCGAAACGTAAGCAAACGCTTCTCTACTACATAAGTTTGGATATTTTTCTTATAAAAGCGTTAAATTCTCAAATGAAATTATTCACACCATTTATTACTAAAGTTCTTCAGTGAAAAATGTTCAGCGCATCATTTATAATACCTTGAATTTTAACTTTGTATATGTTTTCATTAAAGTCTACGCAGATAAATTTCGTCTCAAAATATTAATGCCAATTTTAAATTAAACCTAGATTGGAAATTGTTCTTTGAATCTCTCATGGAAATGCCATAAAATTGATTAAATACTAAGAAACATAGGCAGTGTATATTGAGCGTAATTATTGCAAAGTCAATGTTGTGCATTTAGATTTAATGCCTAATGTTGCATTTAGAAATAAAATAAATCTAAAGTAACCCAGAACAATTAAACCAAACATTTTATAAAACTCTAATCATAATGTGTAGGGAATAAAAACTTTAATAAAAACGTGAGTGTAAAAAAAAAAAAAAAAAAAAAAAAAAATTTGTAACTCTTTAGTACCAAATTTTAAAAATTTTATAACTTACAAAATTTTAGGTCTCATTTTAAAATTTGAGATCCATCAAAATGTACTTCTAAAGATTATTGTGAGAAGGAATCTGACAAACACGAAAGTTCTCATTAATATTACATAAAATTTGTTTTCTATGGCTTAATCCAATCTTAGTTTTAAGAAAAATATTTAATGTTTCCATTTTATGACGCTTGAATTATGCATAATTAAAAGCATTTGAAATCCTGTGAAGGGACTAATGAATAAGAATATATTTTGTTCATCATTTCAGAAAAATTAGAGATAAAAAAAAAAAACTATGGGGAAGTTCAGTAATTATATGGAGTAAAATTAATAGCTAAATTCTAGAAATAAAATAACGCTGGCCTCTACATAGTTACTTCTTTTGTACTACAAAGTGAAATATTCAGAGTTACTTAAAAATGTAAGTTTTATCTATATCAGCTTCTATGTTAATTTTTGCTTTTCAAACTCTTGTTATAAATTAATTTTTATGAAAGTAGTACACAATTATTTCTTAAAGTTGATGACCTTAATTAGAACAAGCAAAATTTAGTACTCATCTTAACAAATAGATAGCAAAATGCTTATACCTAATTTGAGAGATAAAAAAACTGTTATTAAAATTATCAGAAATCTCTTTTAGCAATCATGTTCTGTAAATGATCGATGAAGTTACAAGTATCTTTTCATCATTAAAAGTAGAATTATTTTTTCCTTTAAAAAGTTAGATTCATATTAAAATTTTTCAAGAATGGCATTTTAAGTGTGTAAATGTTCACATTTAGTTCCTTTTATAATGTGGAATTAGTGGTAGGACGTGGTAATAAACATACATTAAATTTTCTCGTTTTTAAATACTCGTTCTACTTTTGTAATAAAAATAGGCAAAGTAACAAAATAAACGTACAGAAATCTTTAATAAAAGAAAATATAAAGTTTAGCTTTCAGTGCATTAAGTTTTATTTAAAATTTTTTTACTAATTTTACTATTTTTTAATGCACTTAAAATTCAATGTAAATCTTGTTATAAATGCAGACAGGGTTTCTGTATGATGCAATAGCTGACTTCTGATCCATAAGGATTACATGGAACAAATCTCTTCTATATGCATCCATGCCTGCGCTTTGGTTAGTTTTTCTATGTAGAGAGTGATATTTGAATAAAAAAGTAACCAACCATGAATGTCTCGAGACAGAATTTCCTTGGTACTTCTTGGTAATTCGAATGAGAAAATGAAGATAATTTCCTACAGTTTTCTAAATTGGCTTAAAGAAGAAATGCCGCCTATTTATTGTCTATTGCAGTAATGGGACCTGCGAAAGACTGATTCGGGTATTTCTGATGTCTAATCATATTTAATTAAAATAACATGATTATACAGTTTAAGAATAGTTCAAAAATAAGAAATATTTTAGTATGGAATATGCAGGACGTCAAAATAAATTACCTTCAATTTTTTCCGACCCTCACCCCATTACCTGCTTTACCGCTACCAAGTGCGGATGTAAGAATAAATAATTTTATCGGATACACACGTTTCACACTTAGGCACATGTTTTCTAGTGAACTAAATCACTGGTGCGAAGCGTGTGAAAAACCAGTTACTGTTTTTAAAATTTTAATTTCTTCTACAGATTTCAACCACGAACGCTTATTCGTTTTTAAATGTGATGTCTGTCTCATTTGCCACCCCATACAATCATGTCTGCTTTTTTAAATGCAAAAGGCGTGTTATTTTACACAATTTATATTTTAAATATGTAATTTGCCGTTTTTTATATATATTTTAATTATATTAGACACATACATAGTATTCTAACTTTAAAATGTTTGGGTTTCGAAAAAAGAAACGTAATAACTTTGCATCTTTGTAATTGTGCAGCTTGTCAACTTTTGGACATTGCATCACAAAGCCAATCAATCAAATTGGAAGATTAAGTTGTGTCTACAACTTTTAATGTTTGCTTATTTGAGTTAAAAGGCACAAAAGACAAAAAATGTGTCTTTTTATTTTTAAATCTGTATTAGAGTATACGAAAGCAGTTAAATGTTGTAGGAAATTTCGTTCGATTGCAAATAAGTATGTATAAGGTGTAAAAATGAAATGATATCGCAGGGTAGAATGAATGTTAGGAGTGTGTGGGTGTGTTAAAAGGGAGCTTTAAAAGGGCATGTGAAGATTTGCGTAAAAGGGTTTTTGTTTGAGAAAAACATTGGAATTTTAATAGCTGTTGGTGAAGGATGTATGCAAGATTTGTTCATAGCTTATATTTTTACTATGACGAATTTTATTTTTAAATGTGTATTAGAGCATGGAAGCAGTTGAATTTTGTAGGAAATTTCGTTCGATTGCAAACAAGTATGTATAAGGTGTAAAAATGAAATGATATCGCATGGTAGAATGAATGTTAGGAGTGTGTGGGTGTGTTAAAAGGGCATGTGAAGATTTGTGTAAAAGGGTTTTTGTTTGAGAAAAACATTGGAATTTTAATAGCTGTTGGTGAAGGATGTATGCAAGATTTGTTCATAGCTTATATTTTTACTATGACGAATTTTATTTTTAAATGTGTATTAGAGCATGGAAGCAGTTGAATTTTGTAGGAAATTTCGTTCGATTGCAAACAAGTATGTATAAGGTGTAAAAATGAAATGATATCGCATGGTAGAATGAATGTTAGGAGTGTGTGGGTGTGTTAAAAGGGAGTTTTAAAAGGGCATGTGAAGATTTGTGTAAAAGGGTTTTTGTTTGAGAAAAACATTGGAATTTTAATAGCTGTTGGTGAAGGATGTATGCAAGATTTGTTCATAGCTTATATTTTTACTATGACGAATTTTATTTTTAAATGTGTATTAGAGCATGGAAGCAGTTGAATTTTGTAGGAAATTTCGTTCGATTGCAAACAAGTATGTATAAGGTGTAAAAATGAAATGATATCGCATGGTAGAATGAATGTTAGGAGTGTGTGGGTGTGTTAAAAGGGAGTTTTAAAAGGGCATGTGAAGATTTGCGTAAAAGGGTTTTTGTTTGAGAAAAACATTGGAATTTTAATAGCTGTTGGTGAAGGATGTATGCAAGATTTGTTCATAGCTTATATTTTTACTATGACGAATTTTATTTTTAAATGTGTATTAGAGCATGGAAGCAGTTGAATTTTGTAGGAAATTTCGTTCGATTGCAAACAAGTATGTATAAGGTGTAAAAATGAAATGATATCGCATGGTAGAATGAATGTTAGGAGTGTGTGGGTGTGTTAAGAGTTTTAAAAGGGCATGTGAAGATTTGCGTAAAAGGGTTTTTGTTTGAGAAAAACATTGGAATTTTAATAGCTGTTGGTGAAGGATGTATGCAAGATTTGTTCATAGCTTATATTTTTACTATGACGAATTTTATTTTTAAATGTGTATTAGAGCATGGAAGCAGTTGAATTTTGTAGGAAATTTCGTTCGATTGCAAACAAGTATGTATAAGGTGTAAAAATGAAATGATATCGCATGGTAGAATGAATGTTAGGAGTGTGTGGGTGTGTTAAAAGGGCATGTGAAGATTTGTGTAAAAGGGTTTTTGTTTGAGAAAAACATTGGAATTTTAATAGCTGTTGGTGAAGGATGTATGCAAGATTTGTTCATAGCTTATATTTTTACTATGACGAATTTTATTTTTAAATGTGTATTAGAGCATGGAAGCAGTTGAATTTTGTAGGAAATTTCGTTCGATTGCAAACAAGTATGTATAAGGTGTAAAAATGAAATGATATCGCATGGTAGAATGAATGTTAGGAGTGTGTGGGTGTGTTAAAAGGGAGTTTTAAAAGGGCATGTGAAGATTTGTGTAAAAGGGTTTTTGTTTGAGAAAAACATTGGAATTTTAATAGCTGTTGGTGAAGGATGTATGCAAGATTTGTTCATAGCTTATATTTTTACTATGACGAATTTTATTTTTAAATGTGTATTAGAGCATGGAAGCAGTTGAATTTTGTAGGAAATTTCGTTCGATTGCAAACAAGTATGTATAAGGTGTAAAAATGAAATGATATCGCATGGTAGAATGAATGTTAGGAGTGTGTGGGTGTGTTAAAAGGGAGTTTTAAAAGGGCGTGTGAAGATTTGCGTAAAAGGGTTTTTGTTTGTTTGAGAAAAACATTGGAATTTTAATAGCTGTTGGTGAAGGATGTATGCAAGATTTGTTCATAGCTTATATTTTTACTATGACGAATTTTATTTTTAAATGTGTATTAGAGCATGGAAGCAGTTGAATTTTGTAGGAAATTTCGTTCGATTGCAAACAAGTATGTATAATGTGTAAAAATGAAATGATATCGCATGGTAGAATGAATGTTAGGAGTGTGTGGGTGTGTTAAAAGGGCATGTGAAGATTTGTGTAAAAGGGTTTTTGTTTGAGAAAAACATTGGAATTGTAATTTTTATAGCTGTTGGTGAAGAATGTATGCAAGATTTGTTCATAGTTTATATTTTTACTATGACGATTTTTATTTTTAAATATGTATTAGAGTATGAAAGCAGCTGAATTTTGTAGGAAATTTCGTTCGATTGCAAACAAGTATGTATAAGGTGTAAAAATGAAATGATATCGCATGGTAGAATGAATGTTAGGAGTGTGTGGGTGTGTTAAAAGGGAGGTTTAAAAGGGCATGTGAAGATTTGTGTGAAAGGATTTTTGTTTGAGAAAAACATTGGAATTATAATTTTAATAGCTGTTGGTGAAGGATGTATGCAAGATTTAATAGTTTGTTTTTACTATGACGAAATTATTGTATTGACAAGCATGAAACATACACGAAAAGGGCTATCAGAAATTGCTATTCCGATCTTTTCTGAAATGCTTATTCTGAGTTTTGATTCAACTGTGCAAGGATTTCACTTCCATCTAGAATGCGGATGTTCTTAGTTCAGAATTTACTTCATGTAAAATTGCAGTTACAGGGTAGTTGGATCATTATACATTTAACCTCCAAAATGTGAGTGAATATTAAACTGATCAACTAAATTAAAAATTTTTGAAAACTTAAAACTTTGCTCTTGATTTGTGAATGCATTTCAGAAGGAATTAAGGATGACCTGAGCCGTATTTTGGTTGACTTTCACATATTCAATTAAATAAAGTTAAATAATGTTATATTGACAAGAACTTTAGCGAAAATTGTTAAATGTAGTATGTAGAAACTGTAGTTTAAGGAAAGTGGTTGAAGTTAATGAATTAACATTTATAACAGACCGTTGAATATAGTAATGACGATCTTCCCAGTATTGAATCAGAAAGGAAACAAAGCTACACACCAATAGATAAAAGGAAAAATGAACAAATAGATCAGAGAGGATTAGATAAATTATGTATACAAACCATTAATTTTCCTCCAAATTTGAGAAATTGATGCATTTATATTAGAACAGAATTCTAGCTCTTATTTTTACAAATATGATCAATTGCAGGAAATATAAGTAATTAAGACTTTAAAATGGAGCAGTGATTGGAGAAAAGTTGTCAAACAGTATATTTGAAGTTACAGAAATTGCATGAGAGATAAAGGATAGAAATCAGATATCGTACATGTAACTGTTTTAATTTAAGCAAAATCCAGTAAGAATATCAGCGATACTAAAAATAAAACATAAATAAAAATGTGTTAAGAATTTTAATTTCAATGTACTGTTATTTTGTACCGCTTACTGTCAGTTTGTACTAAAAAGATAATCCAAGGAGTGTATAAAGTAAATGATAAAATGCCAATTACATTTTATGCTAGTTTGTATATATATATATATATATATAATTTAGTTAATTAAATTTGAAAGTTTAAACTTAAATTTAATTAACTCAATTATATATACAACTGCATTTGGAAATATACAACTACTATATTTAGCTTTATGGCTCACATTTAAACTTAATGAGATCTGCCTTAAATTATCCAAGCTGTGTTCTTAATATTTAATAACTAATTTTATTGAAATTAGAAATCAAAACATAAAAATTTAATTTAATACATTGAATCAAATATTTATTAAATGTTGTTAATTCAAACATAAAATAGCTTTCTTCATAAAAAAATGCATATTTAGTTCTATAATTGGAGATCCATTGTTTCAACACAAAATGACTTAATTTTGCTTAAAGGGAGTTAATTTTAAACTATGACATCAAATGAAAATTTGATCTCAAATTCTTTATAATGAATATTTTGACATTTCTGCCTATAAATCGTCATGTAATCAAATATGGACAGCAAAATGTTTTGATTTTCTAAGATTTTAAATATAATATTAACATCAGAAAATACAACACATTGACTCTACGTAAACAGATTTTAATTAATGGAGTTTGAATAAATTTGAATAAATTTGAGCCGAGCTGGCAGCCGAATGGTTAGCGCTCTTGCCTTCGGTTCAACAGTTCGTGGGTTCGAATCCCACCTTGGGCATGGATGTTTGTAGTGGTTCGGAATCCACTTTAAGCCGTAGGTCCCGGTCTAATTAGCCCTTGTGTGCAAAAAATGACCGTTGAGCGAAAAAACAAACAAACAAACAAACATTGAATAAATTTGACAAATTTAGTTTGGGCTGATAATAGAAATGAGAATTTTATGCTGTAAATCCTTTTATAGTCACTTTACTAAAAATAGTTTATTCGGAACTGATTTTTATCTATAATGCAGAACTTGAAAGGACTTAAATTTAGCAGTAACATAATATACAGTTAGGTTTCTTTCCCACTAGACGACTTTTATCGTACGATAAAAAATCATACGGTATTTATTGTGGGACGTTATTAAATCACACAATAGACTGGTCCCTGATAAAATATCGCTTCTCAGGGTGAAAGAAGTCTATTGTGTGTGTCGTTTCTTAACTTTTCACGATAAATATTGGACGAATTTTTATCATACGATAAAAGACATCTGGTGTGAAAGACCTTAGGTGATATCCATTTTAAAAATTAATACAGCAATTATAAGAAATATTTAAAATAGTTTCAATCTTTTTCTTTTTTTTTTAATTTTAGCTTAAAGTTTTTGAAATTCAGGTTTCTGTCAGATTTAGAAAATTAAAAAATGTATCAGAATTGAGAGGATTACCAATTGATTTTTTTGTTACATATTTCAAGCTTCTCTTCATAGAAAATTTTTTTAATTATCTACTGAATACAATGTAAAGTTTTCCTCGTATTCATGATTTCAGAATTATTTCTTTTATTAATTTTCTTTTCCAGAATAATGAAAAACTTTCACAAGTTTATAAAATCATTTACTTAAATTTCTCTCAAATTCTTTGTTCATGAAAAGGATACTTCAGTGGCTGGTTTCTAAGCAATTTTGAAAAAAATTTTGTTTGATTATAAAATTGAAGCAACAACAAACTTTGTAGTTAAATATCTAATCATTTCGTTTCTTCACTTAAAGTATCTCATGGCAGGAGAAAAATTTAATCTGATTAATTTAATCTAATAAATTTTTAACTTGCTAATAAATTTCCGGTATTTTGGTTTTTAAAAGTAAATTATTTTCAAATCTATCATGTAATGAAAAAGGTAAGCAGTAATCTATGCATGGACATCAGGTATTTACGTACAATAAATATTCCTAAAATAGTTAAACAAAGGAGGAGGTAAGTTAGTAATTTATAATGAAATTTTGTGAAGGTAAGTTTTAGTTTTACACTAGGATCTGAAGGGTTAGTGTTACATATATATATGTATATATATCATAACTTTAAAAATGACTAATCTTACTCCAGTTCATGAGCACTTTAATGTGAATTTAAAACTAAACAATGTAAAATGATAAAAATAGTTCAACGATTTCAAAATAAAATTTTAAGTCTTACAAAAATTTTACTGGTTGCCAGCAACAAGCCACTGAAGTATAAGCAAAAAAATAGGGTTTCTGGGTTTGTGCGTAACTCCTCATTAGTTTAAACTTAACCCAGGAATTCTTGCTATCATAAGCAATATGTCAGATGAATTTGAGTCTTGTTTTTGAGTTTGTTTTTTTTTAAACAATGAAATGCAAACTGTAAATGTTGTTTATGAGGCTAGAGTCGTAAAAATCAGTATTAAATAGAATTTAAATATTTGGCTTCTTATGCAAAGTTTCTTTTGAAAAAGTCCCATCGTGAAAAATTATGATTTAATCATACTTTATTTGTATCATTCTCTTGCTACCTAGTAATTAATAATGAAACTCGATAGTTAGACACTTGGATTTTAAGTCATAGAACAAGAAAGTAATGAAATTTAACATTATCCTCAACGAATTGCATAAAAAATTGACGTTTGTTTGTAGCAATACTGATCCAATGGAAGGTAGAAATCTGCTATTAATGTAAACATACGTATATATATTCTGGGCCCAGAGTTTTAATTTCTTAAATATATTATATAGTCAAAAGCTAGCTATGAATGCGTTCTAATTGTAGTTAAGAAATTTAGGCAAGTTATATATATATATTAGATAAGTTAAAGATATATTGAAGTTAGTTATGTATTAGCTGAATTGATAGTTTAGTGTTACATTAAAATAGTAATACTTTTGTGATTTTATTCTTCATTAATTTAAAAACTGTTTAGTTGCAGATTTCTCCTCACATTGGGTTATGTTTAGGAAAAATCCCCTTTGTATAAGTGGCAATGTATTTTGATTAAATTGATCCGCAGTGCTTAGAATAGGGCTTTCTGAAATAGAAAGAACAGGCGCTTTAATTCCAGAGTAGGGGGGGGGCTAGTTTAAATATTAATGCATTTAATTTACAACTGTGTACTTTGCTTTGCATAAATAAATTACGAAACATACAAATTCTTGTAAAAAAGATGAATGGTAGTTATTTTAAGAGAAACAATACACGAGCATTATTCCATGCTTTAAAAATATTACTTCTAACACTATTCTCATAAATTTTCTTTACAGACAACACTTGGCAATTTTTCATTCATAATAAGTACTATCAAAGAAATTTTTATCTTAATTTAAAATCCCCTCTCAAACAAATGCAATATTTTCAAAAGTCTGTTTAGAAACAATTTTCTTTTTGACTTATAATGGTATAATGTTTTTTGTGTACATTACTTGCCCTAATGTTTCTAGAAAAATCGGTAATCGAGAAAGAATTTAAACAATGCTTAAAATCAGATATTATTGATAGTGAATTTAAAAAATGAGGCTTTAAGAGCTGAAATGTGTAAATTAAACATAATCTAAAATGATCTAATTAATTAAAAGACAATTTGCTTTATATTTTATAATCTTTCAATTTTTTCATACTGAAATTTTGTTTAGGTATATTAAACTTGATACTGTTCACTTGTAAACCCTTTTCATCCATTGAGATTGAAATATATTGTTCGACCTTCACTAAAGCCAAATGTTGGAGATAAGACATTGTTTTAAGCTTTGTAATATTTTTAAGATTGATGCAAAATTTGTGAGTTACTTGCTAAGCGATATTTAATACTAATCTCAATAGAAATTAGCGTTTTTAATTGAAACAATTGTGTTAAATAATTTGCACATTCAGAGTCAAACATTTTTTCCCATACCTCCTCACATTACTTTCATTAATGTTTTCGATAATCTTGTTTGTCACTCTACTTATTTAAGGCAGATGTCATCATTTATGATTCAAATAAACGCATGAATTAGAAAATCTAAATATTTTTTTAATCTCTATTGTATCTTATTTTAAGAAAGCTCCCTTTCTGTTTTAATTCAATCGACACAGTTTGCATAAAAACATAATTGGCAAGTTATTTATTCAATACTCTCTTTGATGTACCGTCTCTACAGTGCAGGCTCTGCACACATATTCCTGGGTTAAGAAAGCAAAACATTGATAAAAATATATCGTTTGATATAAGCGTTCATTTGCAATATAATCTGCAGTAAACTGTGTTTTAATTGAAACGTCATTTAAATACATAAATGGTATCGTTGGAATAAATAAGGTTGTTCCTTTACAACTCCTGCAAGATTACTTTTGATGCAAACTTTATTGTTCAAAAAAACTCTCACGTGTTATTGTTTCCTTTCAAAATCAGAGTAATAGTTAATTTCATTTTAAACATATCAGAAATTCTGACTACAACATGCATCAAATTCACGAATTTTGAGAATAATTAACATTTTATCTATGATAGGTATGTGTATTCTTATCTCTACCCACTTCCTTCACCCGATTAATTTTTGCCATCATTTTCCATTTGATTCATTACTGGCAAGGTTACAATTCGCAGTTGGTTAAATGTTATTTCGCATTTTATATTTAATTTTAGATAAAATTTTAACTTTTCAAAAGAATGAGATTCTTCTATTTGTTTTATATTTGGATATCTGTTTCTGCTTAGCTGCAAACGTGTTTTTTAGAAATATTGATTAAAGAGTTCGCTATTTAATAACACCGTAAGAACAACAAAGTCTAACCTTCTGACTTTTAAACATTATATCACAATGCCTATTCAGAAGTCTCGTCATGTCAAAATAAAAGTGTATTTCCTTCTCGCATTTTAACTTGACACATTTTACCATAGTGGTTGAAGAAAATACATGTGGCATTGGGATTTATCATCTCTGCATTTTAAAAAACTTCAACAAATAGCGGTTTTTTACTGTCATTTTCTATTTTTTCAAGTAATGTTCCCTTATATTTCCCATATAATTTAATATATTGTAATGCAGATTAAATGTTGGTTGACTGTTGTGGGACAAAGCTCCGAAAAATGACAAACTGCGCTAAATCATATTAAGAGGGTGCAGATTTCAACATTTAAAAACTTGTAATTTGTTACAATGATTAAGAGTTCCCTGTCTCGTTCAAATTTATTTAGCTAATCTATACACAAGACTTCATTTAATGGTACGAAACATTTAAACAAAGTTAATTGAGTAATCGATACTCACAAATGATCGTCTCAGTACCATAAATTCATTTAACGGGTGTTAGTCCTCGGATACATTCCATAATATTTTTAGTTCAATGTAATAATAAAGAAATTAATTTTAAAGCATATGCCCAAGTGTCTTTGCATATTTAGAGCATTCATGGTTGGCTTACGGTAATGTAACTCCACATTGACGAAATAATGTGTTTATCGTTATCTCAAATATTTGGAATTCTTTTGAAATATACATATTTTAACAAAATTCCTTAACCTTGATTAATATCGAAACACATATTAAATTAACTTTAAAAAATATTTTTAAAATAACCATGATTTAGTAATTATTAACTTTCAAGGCAATTTATTAATATGTATAGTAAATTTATTAATGTGTTTAATAAATAAAAGCTTAGCCTAATAATTCTGACCCTATGAAAATAAAAGGGGACGCAATTTTAAGAAATCTGCTTCCATTTGGTAACTTAATTTATCCATATTTGACAGTAATTAGAGGGCTCCTATTCCCCCAAAATCGTTCCAGGAGAGTGATATTAGACCAATTCATTTCCTACAAATTATTTTTTATAAGTCAGCAACAGGAGTAGAACCAGAAATTTCGTTTTATGGTTTTCTCTTTATTCTATGAAATGCCCAATTTTCTAAAAGCATGAAAAGAATGAAAAACTTTTAAGGCCATGTAGAGTTATAAAATTAATTCTAACATTTTTTAAAAATTATTTAATGCTTCAAGGAAATTTGATGTTAGATGGGATAGCAAAGAGAAATAACCAATGTTACTCAGACCAAATGACTTTGTGTTTAAAAAAATAGCATGTGTAACAAATGACTTTTGCATTTGACAGAAAGATTTCTTTTTCTAGTTTTAGGAATCGCATTAAGGGGTACCATTAAGTTATTAATTTAAAAAGTTATAAGAGGCAACTTTAGTTGGAACTAATGAAAAAATTAACGAGAATCCAATTTAAAGGATAATATTTTTGCTTCATTGTAAAGAGTATTTCGTGTTTGTCAGAGTTGACTAGCGTTTTGGAAGATATTTATAGCATGTAATATTTAAATAATTATTAACTATTAAATGTTTCATTTTTTCAAATTATTAAATTATCATAATTTCAGAATTAGATTTCCAAGTTATAAACACTGCATTAAGCGTGTTGTCGGAGGATTAATAAAGATTTAATTTTCCGAAGATTTAAGTGACAATTTCGTGAAATATGAATAAAACTATCCCTAAATGAGATTCACAAATTAAATGAAAAAAATTTAGAATCAAAACTCGGATTATATTCAAAGAACATTTTTTGAATGAACTGTTATTTACCATAATATTAATAAAACGTATAAAAATAAAAAAGGTAAAACACATAAATAAATTAAAACATACTTTACATGTGATTTTTATGTGTTGAAATTCAAAAGGCATATCCATTAAGTGATTCAAATTTGATAAATATTCAAAAATTGCTTTGCATAAATTTTAAACTGAAATTTATTGGCAGTTTTACAACACTTAGAAGAGAAGTAAAGCAGTGACTAAGAAATGGAAAGGAGCTAACAATAAGTTGGCTTTGTTAGATCACATGTGGATTAAGGGATTCTTTGTTATAGAAATCAAAATTATCTTCGCGAATTTTGATCGTGTGGCCACACATTTGTCATGATATAATCATATTTCACTTTTAATGGATAATAAAATATTTTTGTGTCTGAAGTAATTCTTTAAGACAAGTTTCTTATGTGAAATGTATATATATTTTTATTACTGTGTTGATGTAAATGTAAAATCAAACGTTTATTAAAGTTTGAGTAGTATCTTACCAGAGTGTCAAATCAGTGTTTTTGTATGTGCTTAATAATACTAAGTGTTAATATTTTTTTCAATTAAACTTGATTACTGAATATATTCCTACAATACAAGAAATAGAAATACTTTTAATGTTATCTACAACATGCTTGTCAGACCACATAGAAGAATTACAAAAAAATTGTTATATTTTAATCCAAAATTTTAAATAATTTGTTAAAATTTTGTGCTGTAAAAGCTGATTTACGATTGTTACCAACTGTAAGAAAATGCTGTGTGAAAAAGATAGAGCTGCTGTCAAATATCCTGTTAAATGCAATGTATTATTTCACAAGTGTCCCTTTAAATAAATGTGGAATTGCTATCTGTAACCCATAAAACTATTCTAGCTGAACAATAACTGTATCCGAGAAAATATTTATTTTTAGATATTTTGATTATCGGCTTTAATCATGTGTTTTCTATAATAAAAAATGTAGTTTAAAAATATTGCGAATTAAACTAATTCAATAATAAACTTAAAATGTTATTGTATGTGAGAGGTAAATTATAAAGAAACGAAGTATCTTTTAGAAGTATATGTGTACCATGTTTCACATTATGAGTTAAAAAATGTATCATTTCTGTAAGAGTATAAAATATTCCAATTATTATTATATTTGCACAGTAGAAAATTGAAACAATGAATATGGATTATAACTTAAAATTTTGTTTTGAACGATGATATTAATAAAAACATTGGATATTCTTCCAATTTAACACATTTTTATAGAAGTGAATCTTCTAAAAATATGTGTAAATATTTAAAATTGAAACAAATTTGGTTACAATCTTTTTAATGCTTACATCATTTTAAAGTAGTTATCTGAATTTTTAAATACAACATAAATTGTTTAAAAATTGCAAAAGGGAAAACAGTTTTAATATCAATAGCATTATTTTTTAAATGTTTGAAACATAGCTTTGCGACATCTTTCTCTTCTGTTTACTAACTCTTAAGAAATTTTCCCCTTTCCTATCTTTTCTGTTTCAGTCTCAAAGCTACTTTTCAGACATTTTACGTAAATGAATATTATGAATTCATATTCTAAATTCTCGATAAATTTAAGTTAACTTAATTTGTGCATAACATAAATATTACATGTATTTGCTTAGCTCATAAAATATTCTGCATTGTTATTACTTCTGAAAATAGATATCTTTGTTGAAAATAACTTCAAAAAAATTTTCCATTGGCTCTTGAGTTAATGTGAGAGAATGCTTTAATTTAGAAAGCATAGTTGATTAGTTACTTTTAATATACTCTTACATTCCCAACTTTTTATCTTATTACTTCATGAAAAACTAAACAAGTTCTATGTAAGTGTTATTTCTTGCATTAATACCTTAAACATGGTATTGTCTGTGTATATATCTATGTATGGTACATATTTGTAAATAAGTTAAAATGTTTTGTTTGTATATATGAAATAAAAGCTATATTTCTCTTCTAGGATTTTTCTGTATAACATGAATACATAACACACCACCAGTTAGAACTACTGTTATTTTTCTTAATGAATATATAGGAATGTTCCTTTAAAATCTACTTATTTCGTTAATAATTAGGAGTAGATATTTGAGTTATTCGATAAAGTAAATTTTAAATACAGCTATTCAATATTTTCCGCGAGATGGCTTATTTTTTCCATCTCTTTTACTTTAAACAGTTGGTTCAAGTATTAAAAACTTACGAAATATTTTGAGGAATAGAATGGCAAAATAATTCACATGCACTGTAAAACTGCAGTGACCTTAATGTATTTCTATGCAGTAGGTATATACATATCGTATTTGCATATGAGTAAAATCTAAATGGATTATTTTAAAGAAACTATATACAGGATACTTTATACAGTCTCTTGTCACAATCGTTATTTCAGAGCAACATGCTATTTTTTATAAGAATAATAAAACCATGAACAACTGGTGTCAGATTGCAGTGTTAAATTTCTGATCTGGAAAATGGTACGAGATAGGGGAAAACAAGTGAATCACAAAATTGTAGAGCGCTAGCAATTTTGTGTGAAAAGACATCATTGACATGGATGAGAAAAATGGAAAAGGTAACGTGTATTTGTATATTGGTGATTCCCTATACACTGATGTCGCAAAATGTGAACAGAAGAAAATATCTTTTGAGCTAAATGCGACACTGCAATGTAGCACAATATCATCATTTGTGATTCCTAGTCTAAGGGGCTGTGGTTCAAGCCTCGTTAAATATTGTTGCAGTATGAAAATATGTAAAAAAAAAAAAAACATCATACTGCTTGAGACCATTAGTATAAAAGAAACATCTTATTATATTTCTACTGTGTTGAAAGTCATGGCTACAGAACTATTTTCCAAAGGTGAGTATTGTGAAATCATTTTACTATAAATTGAACGTGAACGCAAGGTTGCACTTGCAATATTTCGTTGCAGGCTTCATCCTATTCGTCCAACCATCCCATCTGTTAAATGTTTAAGGAGCAACGTGAATAGTAGAGCTTGATCAGGCAGCAAAAGTAGGATGGCAACTTCAACCTGATGAGGTACTAGCATACGCCCTCGCATACCTAATACGCAGTATAAGACAGATCAGTAAGCACTGTGGTCTCTCAAGAATTCGAGCTCGGAAAATCAGTCTGGTATTATCCTTACCTCCAACCAACACTTCAGCATGTTTTACTGGGCGGGGATATCGAGCCACACTATTCATGGTGGAACTTCATTATGAATTAGATACGAGTCCAACATTCTTTGCAGATTTAGAGTGGGTGGAAGAAGAGTTCTTTTCACGAAATACAATAGGTAAAACACAATTACTGAAAGCTGAAAAATCTTACATGTTTTACCGATGTTCAATATCAAAAGTATTTACAATATTTGGCATAAAATTTTACAAGTTGATCGGTTTAATATCTTACAATGTTAATTTTACATGAGCACGGTATTTACAACTGCCTGATTCTGTGGTGAACCTGCTGGTGTTTAATGATAATGTATGTTTTTAACATGACGGAGCGCCTGCTTACAACACATCTCCAGTGAAACAGTACTTCGTCGCAGAATTCGGGAACTAAATGGGTATGGCAGATTAAAAGAATGACTTCCATGTTCACCTGATCTGAATCCACTGTGCTTCATTCTGTGATGGATAACACAGAAGGTATGTGACCCCTCCACAAACATTGCAGGACCTTGAACGACTCATTGCAGATGCTTGTACCGACGCGTCACCCTCAATGCTCCAGCTCGTGCAATGTGAAATTCAAATGAATATACAAAATGTGCATTACAGCTTATGGCGTGAAGTTCAAATATCTTAAAGGTATATTGTCATATAGAATAATTTTCTCGTATAAATCTCGAGATACGAAAGTAAACTCCACTGTTTTCCACCAGGTTGTAATTTGATTTCTCATTCAATAGCACATATCCGATTCTATATACCAAGACAGCACGTTCATAAAAAAGCAGCAGCCATTCCAAAATTAAAAGGGTGACAACGAGCTTCAGTGGGTATCCTGTGTATAGCGTTTCTTTCTTTTTTTTTTTTTTCATAGTACCCCTGTTCTCGTGGAATTCATAAAAAAAATTCTAAATTTCATAAAATTCAAGTATACATAAGGATATAACGTCTGATGTAATTAAGGGGCTATGAGATGATTTTGAAATCCCAACATTGTCATATATAATATTCATTTGATTAATACAGTTCTAGAATTTTGATATCAACTAAAGAATTTTAACAAATAGACTGCCAACTTGTGAGTTGGTCATAGCAATATTCCAGTTTCAGTCATAAATAATGGAGTACATACAGTGAGCCTTTTTTGTGTGATTAGAGTTATTATAAAGTTAATATTTTTTTTTTTTTTTTTTGTAAAAACCTACTGTGTGATTAAATTCCACTAAAAATTTACCAAGTCTAAAAACCAAGAGGATGCTGTTCTGACGCTGAATTCAATTTACACCTGAATTCATCACACAACATATTAGCAATCAATTTTTTATTTATCTGTGATTGCACATAACATTAATTTACAGGAACATTTTGTAATAGGAACACCACCATTACATTTTCAACAAGGCCGTTCTAAATCACTTTCGAATTCAGCCGAACAGCCCGCTATTCTCTTCTTTCTTTGCCGAACTGGCAGCAGAATGGTTAACGCTATTGCCTTCGAGTTCAGGGGTTCGTTCAACAGTTCAGTTCAACAGTTCGTGGGTTCGAATGCCACCTTGGGCATGGATGTTTGTAGTGGTTCGGAATCGACTTTAAACCGTAGGTCCCGGTGTAATTATCCCTCGCGTGCACCGTTGAGCGTCAAACCAAAACCAAATTTTTTTATTTTTAAGGAACCCGTGTTACTGTCTCCACAGTGCTCTAAAATCGTCGAAATCATTAGACTTATTTTCCCTCCCCACTTGGAGGAAACTTTTCATGGAATGCAAAGTTTTGTTTTTTCGATTGAAGTTAGGAAAACCAAATAAGTTCATAAATGTTCAGTAATGCTTGGAAATACACATACATTTATATACGTACCAGTTCTATGTAAGAGTACCTTATGCTAAGAAATGCACTCATCTCATCCCTAATTAAGGAACACTTTAAATATTCCTTTTTATTTATGGGTTTTTTTACAAATTTTATTAAGAAACATGAAAATATATACCAAAATGTACCTTTCAATTATATATTTAATTTTTCAAATTTTTAAGGGATACGACTCTATCAGCATTCTGACGTTTTCCTTTACGATGAACTATTTCGTAGTTAAAGGACTGTAAAATTAAGGCACATCGTAAATGTCTAGGATTAGTTCCGGTATTCTTTTCCAATCACACTAGAGGATTATGATCTGTTTGTATTATAAAACTTTGGTGACCATCCTAGTAATATTTTAATTTTTGCTCATCAAAAACTATAGCGGCACATTCTTTCTTGGTAGTGCTTATTTTTGTTCCGTAAGGGGAAAATTTCTTACTTAGATACATAATAAAATGTTCTTCGCTTCCAATCACTTGCTACATCACAACTCCAATTCCAATATTTCAAGCGTCACACTGAATGATAAATTGCTTTGTAAAATCAGGGCTGTAAAAAAACGGGTTTATTAGACAGTTTTTCTTTAAATTCATCGAAGGCATTTTGACAAGAGCTATTCCAGTCGATAGTTCATTCTCTATTCCTGCATTTTAACAGAATGGTTAGAGGAGCTGCTATTACAGAAAAATTAAAAATGTGTACCTTCGATAATAACCAGCTAACCCTAAAAAGGCACGGACTTGAGTTTTATTTACAAGAACTAGGAAAATCTTTGAAAGCTTAAACTTTCAATTCGCTAGGCGTTCTTCGCCCTAGTCCTACCAAATGTCCAAGGAATTTTACGCATGCTGCGACAAATTGGCTCTTTGATGGTTTTATGCGCAACTTTACCACATTTAGCTCAATGAAAATGTACTCTAGATGTTTTAAATGATCATCCCAGTGTTTGGAAAATATAGCCACATCATCCAAATTAAGGATCGTATATTCTTCACATCCTTTTAATATACTAGCCATAAGTCGACGGAAATCATATGGTGCATTTTTTCAATCTAAATGGAAGGCGCAAAGGTCTGTTCCAAAATTAGTCACGAATGCTGCATATCTTTGCGCATTTTTATTCAAAGGTATCTGCCAGTAAACTCTGGTTAAATCCAGAACTGTAATGTATTTCGCAACAGATACTTTTCCTATCAACTCTTTTATGTTAGGCAATGGGAAAAACTTTGTTCTGGTCACTTTGTTTAATCGTCGATAATCGATGCAAAGTCTTACTTCCTTTCCAGGAGCTTCTACAAAGATAAGAGGAGATGTAAAATTAGATTCTCTCTTGGCTGAATCACTTTTAGCTTCAGCATTAATTCTGTTTCGGCTTTCAAAATTTCAGACCGTCTCAGCGAAAGTCAATAAGGTCTGTCAGAATCTAGTTCAATGTCATGTTCAGTCAGATCGGTACAACCAGACTCATTTGAAAAATGTTAGTGTGTTTTGTAATCAGTTCACAACGTTCACTAATTTGAATTTCA
This sequence comes from Latrodectus elegans, assembly GCA_030067965.1. NCBI lineage: Eukaryota > Metazoa > Arthropoda > Arachnida > Araneae > Theridiidae > Latrodectus > Latrodectus elegans. Next base: position 23,332 of record JAHZMJ010000069.1, on the reverse strand, counting down.
GATAATTGCGTATTTGATTGTATTGACTGACAAACTTCCTATAAATCAGAATCGGGGGATTCTAATTCAAGCTTAGGAATTTCATCGTCCTCTTTGTTATTGTTTTTTTTTCCAAAGACATTAAATTAACATTTTCTTCTCTCTGAAAATACGGCTTTAACATATTCACATGGTAAACTTGGCTTTTGTCACTGTTTGTAAAATGAACTATGTAATTTGTCTCTTAGTTGTTTAATGATTTCCCCTGGACCAACAGAATTCACGGACAGTTTGATTTTGATGCCATGACAAGAACTAGATCGCTAATTTTAAACTCACTTTTCAGTGTTTTTATCATAGCACAATTTCTGTTTTTCTTTTGATGTTTGCATATTTTTCTACAGCAAGGTCCTGACAATGCTTCATACGATTTAAAAGTTCAAAAAAATATGAAAAACATCATTTTCTTCAGTTTGCTCTGTTATTCTCTCATATAATAGCATCATTGGAGTCTTCAAGTTCCGGCCATGAGCAAGCTCAGCTGAGTTGTAACGCGTGCTATTGTGTGTCACTGTTCTCAACATAAGGGGTGCATGTGGTAAAACTTTCTCCCAATCTTCTGGAGATTCTAGACAAAGCACTCGGAGTATTCGCTTCAAAGTTCGATGCATCCTTTCCACCGGATTGCTTTGAGGATGTCGGACAGAACTTCGCGCACTTCAAACTTGTCCAAAAATTCTGACGTAAGTACACTCACAAAAGACGTCAGTTGATCAGTTTGCAGTTCTGTAGGAAAACTAAGACTACTGAAAATCTGTAGTAGTGCATCTACAAAGAGTACTAGTAGTACTAGTAGTACTACTAGTACTACTAGTACAAAGAGTACTACTAGTAGAACATAAATCCGGAGTGGGAATAGCATCTGAATATTTTGATGACATGCATATCACAGTTATTATGTACTTGTTCCCTAAACTGCGGACAGGCAAGGGTCCATAAGCACTGACGTCCAGCTTAGTAAATATTTCAGAAATAACAGGAGCGATTTTCAGTGGTGCTATTTCTTGTGTTGTGGCTTTTCAATTCGTTGACAGTGGTCACAAAATCGGACGAAATTTTCGACGTCATTATAACAATTTGGTCAATAGTAAAAAGAGGATCATCACTTTTTTCTTACGCCTGAATAGGCGATATTTTCCTGGCAAAACGTTTTTAGTTGCTTGAGAAATTTTTCTGGAACAACCAGCAATTTTCTTTCTGTTCCATTCTTATTTTTTTTTCTTATAGAAAAGCATATTATTTTCCAAGAATTACTTGTTCGATTTTAAAGTAGGCTTTTGTGCTTCAGCTATATGTGGTTTTAATTCTTCACTTTTTTATTGCTCTTTGAAATCTTTTGTTGAAATTTTTATGACATCTTTCACTGTTAATTTTTCAACCAATGGTATGGTTTCTTCGTCGTTATCTTCAGACATACTTTTGTTTAAATATTCTTCTATTCGATTGCTGAATTGGTGTTTTTCCTTTTCTTTCTGCTCAGAAAGTTTCTTTTGGGCTCTTGTTTGTACAGCATTTATCATGTGCTCTTGATATCTTTTTTGGTTTTGCAATCTTCAAATAACATAGCTGTTTTATTTCCTATCAAATATTTACCTTGATCTAATGAATCTCTGATAACAGCAGTTTTAGTCATTATGTGTCCCATTTCACATTCAAGTTCAACTTCTACAACATTTAAGCAAGTCAAAGTCTTTTCCAATAGCGACATCAACCAGACCTATTCCTTCGTATACATGTGTGGTTTAACGTATTTTTTACAGATCAGATCCAAAGTAGCACCAGTATCTCGCAAAATCTTCATTTCTACTCCGTTTACTTTACCTACACTGGTATATCGAGCCATCAATTCATCAATAGTTTTATCAGCTATAACATGGGAAATAGATTCTGTAGTTTTCTTCAGTTTATCGCACTGTGGGCGAAGATGATTGCTTGATCCACATTCACAGCAACGCAGAGTTTTTCTTTTATCAAAATCTTTTTCTTTCTGTTTATCTTGAGATGGTTTCAGATTTTATTTGGAGTTTAGCTTTGAAATCTTTCATATTTTCTTTAGGCTTGTGATTCCAATTTTGGTTTTGAAAGTTGGGAAAATATTTTCAGGGTACTTCTCTCTTCTTAAAACATTCTCTTATACCTTCATAATCATCCAATTTTTCAGTGAATTCAAAGACTTATTAATTTTAGCCATGCTTCGAGGAAATGATCTCTTACTTCTGCAGGCACTCGAAACTTTAACTGCTCCGTAACCATCAGGTCTTTAAGTTGCTGAAAGGTCTCAATCTTTAATTCAGAAATCCATTTAGTAAAATAACTAAGAAGTTCTTGGGCATAGTTTCTCCAAGATTTGTCCGAAGACTTGTGATGTCGGTAGAAACATTGCTTCTATTTTTCACTGTTCAACTTATATCTTTTCAAGATCAGACTTTTGACAAAATCATAATTGCTAGCATCACTAGGCTTTTCTCTAGCTAACATATTGGATAATTCCATTGGTAAAACTGCTAACAGGTATGCAACCCAATCTTTCTTCGGCACCTGAGCCATTTCAGCTCGTCTTTCGAAATTTATTAAATATAGACTCATTTCGTCATGGTTTTCATCATACTTTGGGATAATATGTGTTAGCGGAATTTTAGGACAAAACTTTACTCTGGTCTCCGATTCAATTTTCTAACTAAATTCTTTTTGTGGCAGTTCTAACCTTTCCCTTTCTAGTTCGTTCTTCTTCTATTCGTTTTTAATCTTTAATAATTTTATCTAAAGTAAGATTTACTTCTTCCTCATTGCAAATATCACTACTTAAAATTTTAATTTCCGGAATTTTATTTGAGGCATTTGCTTTCAGTCCTAGCTCTTCACATACCTCCAACAATTCAATTTTCCTAGCTTTAGCTAAAAAGGCCATATATAGAATTAGTTCAACAAAATCAGAACACTTTACTAAAGTATTAAAGAGAATAGAGCTTACAAATATATAGGACTAGCTAACTGATATATATATATTTTTTAATAATCTTTGCAGGCCTTTAGATATCACTATTAATAATACACCATACCTTAAAAAACTATTTGTCAAATTTTCAAATAAAAGTTCTTATTCAAATTATTATTTAACAAAATATAATCTAGTATCGTATTATTCTTTAGATATAATAGCACATTATCAAACAAGTTTAATAAAATATCACAATTTTTATCAAAATCGAAAATAAAATCTTGCCACAAAAGCAATAAAAGTTATTTTTTAATATTTTTTAACACACTTGATTTACTATCGCTGGTTTACTAAAACACTATATTTAGCTTCAATATGTTATATCGCCACCAATAATAAATTCTAATTATGAAACTCAATACATAAAAAAACCTTTTTTATACTTTCAATGTCACAAATAAAAATAAATCAAAACTCCTCAGTTTTGTTTTGTCTTTTTATATTATTTTCTGAATCGAAACAAGCACACTTTAATCAACACATTACAATATATTCTATTCCTAAATAAAAACAAAATACACACTGACTGCAGGAAAGAAATGCTATCAATCGTTCATAATTTAAATAAAATATTCATATTTCTAATCACATATACAATATATGATTTAATTTCTCATTTAAATCATAACAAAACTTTGTTCTGAATTCTAGTCAAAAGTTTTATAGAAACAAAACTAATTATGCACTTACGTTGTGTCATAGAATATTAACAGACAATTGTTAACTATTTAAATATACTAACAAATCTTGATATTTATCTAATTCTATTTTTATAATTTTTGATTAAATGTTATAATTAGGGAATATTTCGTTATTTTTGCGAGTTAAAAAATTTGGAGGGACGAAATCAAAATATTTCATTTATAGCAGTTAAAGGGGAAATCGAAATTCGCACACCTACATAAAATTCTATGGGAAGATAACAAAAATCTTCATAATCGCATAATCAATCTCTTTGTCTAAAATAAATACGCTTCTGTCCAACAAAATTTCTTTGGATATTGAAATTGTAAAGAGAAATTGAAATATTATAAACAAGAGTTTTGCCAGTTTCTCTTTATTTTATGCATATATATTAGACTGGGATTTTAAAATTAAAAAAATTAAATCATGTTTTAGTAATTTTAAATGCATTTACAACTTTATTGAACAACAATATATTAATTCTAAAAAAAACTCAATATTTTCCCATGTTCAGTTTCAGAACAGTAATGTAATTAATATTTTGAAAAAATATGTTTAATCTATTCTGTTTGTACATAAATAAGCTATTTAAATTATGTAGTTTGATTTCAAAATTTTTTCACTTTCTAATCACACAATTCTGTTGATAATTCACAAAATAATTCTTACAAAACTACAATATCTTCAAGAACATTTTTAACTTATATATTATCTCCTCAGTTGAAATATTTATGCTTGGTTGAAATTTAAACATTTCTACCTTTATAAAAAAAAATTAAACATTTCTAATTTGGATAGCGAATGAGGGTTGAGGTTCACCAGAACTAGGGACCCCAGTAAACTGGGAGCGGGCAATCAATTTCATCTCTGTCTTGCAAAACACTTTTCGAAGAATAAAAGCAACCAGTAAAATTTTTATTTTCAAATTTCATTTTAAGTAAAAATTTATTAATAAAGTTTGCAAGTATACATACATGTAATCGTGTTTTTATTTCCTTATTACATCAGATTTCTCTTTTTCCATGGCTAATGCTAAATTCTGAATTATATATCAATACATTAACTGGTATGTCTTTTTTGGCTGTTTAAGATCCTGATTTGTTTGGATTTAGGCATGAGTGCCACACAATTAAATCAAATGACAAAACATGCAAATGTTTGAATCTTTTATATTTCTTTAACTCTCCTAGTCAAAGTAAAATGTAATATTTTTTCTTAATTCGTTCCATTCTATATTTTAAATTTTCAACATGGTCTAAAATATTATTTTTGAACTTGAAACTCAAGAATTAAAATTCTCAATTATTATTTTTTTTAAATTACGTTCTTATGTTGGCTCTTTCGAGTATAATAAGTCTTACAGTCCAATAAAAAAAAAGAAGTATCTCCAGGAGTGGAGAGCGTCTTGAAATGTTATGAAGAGCGAGCTTCCTGGAGGGTATAACATTTCCAAAGATACTCGTCATCCATGTCAACATGTTCCCTACATAAAATACAGTCGGGTGAATTCTCAAATATTATGAACTAAGTTATTCAAAGGTTGCCATTTTTTATTGCACAATAATTTTGAATTCTTTAAAAAATGCATCGGATTTGAGAATCTTTTATTATGTATAAGTTAGGATTTTTATATATTAATGATCCTCACTACTTATAATAAAATTTATTTTGAACAAGCTTATTAGGGTAACTCTGTAAAGCGGAGGAAATTACATACAAAATTCTAAATTTTGAATACATGTATTTACCAAACTTGATAAAATTTATTCTGTAAATTACATAACATTATCATTCTTAGCAAATGCATTATTATCAATAATCGGGAACTCAATCATGTCCTTGTAGTTTCTTATATTTTACTTATTCAGTCTCTTTTTAAATATTAAAATGGTGCTTATATTGAATATTTGAATTAATTTTTATTTAAAGAAATCTGGAATTTTTTGACATGAGATGAAATTATTTTAGTGTAGTAATATTTGATTTCTGGAAAATGCTGAGAGATTATTCAGTTAGGAAGTATAACTGTATGTAATACTAAATTTCATTATCGTCATAAAAAAGCTGACGATGAAACAGCAATTCAGATCTCGTTTGAAAATTCCACAAAAAAAAAGATCAAAATTCAAATCGATGCATTTTTTCGTAAATACCTCTATTTGAATTTTGAGGGTTTTTTATAATAAAAATTGATGCATAATGTTTTGAAAAGATGCTGTGAAAATCTCATAATTTGAGAGTTTACAAACTACGCACAAATAAGGAAGCTCATTGTTCTCATAAAACAATTGTGGATTACGTAATAAAAAACGCCACCGACTTTTTCCTGCTTCTATTCATGTGAAATATCTTGACACAAAAGCTATTTCCTTGCGTAATGTGCACACCAAGTAACTGGTACAAAATTGCTCCACAAAGCATTCCATAGTCATTAGAAATAAATTAATGCTGAAGAAATATATTATAAAGCAGAAGAGAATTTAGATCTTTTGCTCCAAAAAAAATTCTATTTGTTGCTACCTCTGCTTAAAGGGTACTATTTTGGAAGGAAATCACAAGTTTCGTAATGAAACATTCAAAAAAGACATCGTATATCTCTGAATGTGAATCTTAAAATAAACAGAATTAGATTCTTATTTTTTATAATTTTTAAAAAATTTAAGAAAGATTTTGGTACCAATATTGCGAATAAGATTCAGAATGACTTAAAATCAAGTAAAATACAAAAAGTATGGTCATCCTGAACGTGATAGAAACATCTCGCTTTAGGTAGAGAGGTTACACATTTAGATAGGAGGTTGGTTGGGGGTTTTATGCCGCAAGGTACAATAGTGGACATGCTGCGTTATAAGTAAGATTTTTATAGTTTTTTTTTATTTTATTTTCTAAAAAATCCAAGCAACATTAATTTGTATTTTAAAATTATGCATACTTTTTTTCCCTTTTACATATTTTATCATTAGATTTTAAAATAACACTGATTTTTGTTTTTAAAATTTATACAGAAAATGTAAAAAAACCTGTTGCTCTTAAAAAAGCGAATAGGTTTCTATGGGGTAGAATCTCTATTAAATCAGATAAAGTTAATAAATCAGTGTTAAAAAAGAATAACAGTTGCCGGTTAAAATCATGACATGAAATAAAAATATGATGAACAGTTTATGGGGTTCGAACAACGAATGTTCATAACACATTTCACATCATGGACATGGAAACAAATGTCTGTGTGTAAAACGTATTTGTCCAATACGAAGGCGACTTAATCTAACATCAGTACTTCGTAGCCATAAAACTAATAATGAGATGAGGTATGCAAAAATGGTACACAATTCGCTGGTGACCTGCATGCTCCAAAACTCCTGGAAGAGGGAATAGACAATATTTTTAACAAACTTCCTAATATCTGAAAGGGGTATGGGTGATGGAATTGAAGTTTATGCTTCTTTATCTTCCGCGTCTGCCTTTTCATTTCCCAAGACCAACGTGACATGGGAACCAACGAATTTGATATCATACCCCTTACCAGCAAGGGAATCCAATATTTGGTAAATCTTGGAAACAGCTGGATGACAGACAGTGAATGTTCAAATTTCTCAACGCTTCCAATTCACTCAAGCTATCAGTATACACACAAAAGGAATGAGAATTTACGATCTGAAGTGCATTATAAATTACAGTAGCTTCAACTGTAAAGATGGAGCAGGAAGCATAAAGCCTGTAACTGTAAGTAACATTGTTCATAAAAATACCACAGCCGACATGTCCTGCTATTTTTGAACCATCCGCGAAAATTGGCGTGTAAGAAGTATAATGACAGCGATTTGAATAATAGAGCCGTTGGAAAATTGTAGAAGTTTTATTCGATTTTCTACGATCAGCAAATGGATTAATAGTCAATATCTGTGGATCATACCAAGGTGGATGTGCTAATATGGAAGTTTTAATGAACCGGACATCACGTAAGTCATGCAAGGATAAATGACTTTTTGTTTGAGTGAGAATGGGAGATACACTATATGGTCTAGCATCATGTATCTTCTTCAGAACAGGAGTTAGAGCAAAAGAACGTAATGGATAATGAGGATCAGACATAATTTTACAATAATAATTGAGAGACAGCTGCACACGTTGCAGGTCTAAAGGCAATTGTTCGCATATTGCATAACGACTTCGAACTGGTAGATGTACGGAATGCGCCTGAACATATTCTCAGAGCAGAATGATGGACAGTGTCCAGTCAGTGTATAACAGAAGATCTAGCTGATCCGTAATCAACACAACTGTAGTCAAGAAAAGATAAAATGAGTAATTGGTATACCCAGAGGAGTGACGAGCGATCAGCATCCCAAGATGCATTTGAAAGCACCTTGATTATATTAAGCGATCGCTCGCACTTCTTCCGCAGATACAATACACGCAGAAGAAAAGTTCATTTACGGTCAAATATCACTCCGAGGAATTTTATCTAATTGACCACTGGTATAGGTGTGTTGTTTTTACAAATAACGGGATCATTGTGGAGGCTAGTCTTTTTGCAGAAATGGACATAACTGCTTTTAATAGAAGATAGAGTGTAGCTATTCTCAGCACACCATGCAGCGAGTTTATTAACAGTTATTTGTAATTGTCTCTCAATTAAACGCATGTTAGAACTCTCACATGATATTTCCAGGTCATCAACATAAAGCGAGCCATATACAAGAGACGATATTTGACGAAGAATGTTACTAATGAAATGATTAAAAATAACGACACTTAAAAGGGAACTTTGAAGTACACCCTCGGTTTAAATAAAATTATTGGAAAAAACAGTTCCAATACGAAATTTGAAAATACTTGAGCTTATAAAAAATTTTGTAGAAATATCGGAAGATTACCCCGAAAGCCAAAATCATATATATGAACAGAGAATTTCATACAAACGTTTGACCCTTCACAAGATATTTGCAGGTCATCTACATACATTGTGCTATAAATAAATGGTGAGAGATTATGAAGGATGCTACTAATGTATAAATTAAAAAGTGTTGCACTTAAAATTGATCCTTGAGGAACACCCTCAGATTGGATAAAAGTATTGAATGTGTAAATGATACAAAACGAACTTTGAAAACACGGGAGTTTAAAAAATTTTGAAGGAATATCGGAAGATTACCCCGAAAGCCAAAATCATAAGTGAACGGAAAATTCCATATCGCCCTTTACGGTCATATGCTTTCTCTATGTCAAAGAAAATGGAACCGAGATGATTCCTCCGCACAAAAGCATTGTGGATCTGCGTTTCCAAATAAGTCATATTATCTTCCTTTACAGAAACCACTCTGATTTATATGAATACATTTATTTATTTCTAAGACATATATGAGACGGGTGTTGACCATACGTTCGAGAGTCTTACACAAGCAACTCGTCAGAGTTATTGGTCGATAATATGAAGGATCCTTACCAGCCTTGAGAATATGAATCACTATTGCTTTATTTAATAGTGATAAAAATTTGTTTTCAGTCCAGATCCTATTAAACAAAAACAGCAAGTTCAACATTGAATCTCGACTTAAATAAAGAAGCATTTGATAGCTGATTCCATCAGGTCCTGCACTGGTATTGTTAACCTTCTGTAATGCTCTCATTATTTCCAGATCTGAAATTCACAGTTGTAAGGCAAAGCTTGTCCATAGTTGAAACGAATTGGTGTTCGCTCAGCATGAATCTTTTTGTCCTTAAGAATGAAGGACTATAATAGTCGTTGCTTGAGACGCTAACAAAGGTTTCATGAAGGACGTTAGCGATATCCTTAGGAGAAGACTATACAGCAACTCTGGACTTCAAAATTGGAATGGAAAATTCCTTATATATTCCATTGGCTGCCTTCACTTTTCTCCACAATTGCTTACTGGATGTGGAAGATGTGATTGAGGGTATATAGCGAGACCAAGATTCCTTCTGACCTAGACGTCGAGCTAACGCTTTTACCCTCTTAAAGGCGATAAGTTTCTCCGCTGTGGGATATCTTCTAAATAACCTCCATAACTTCCACTGCTTCTTATAGGGCCGAGTTGGCAGCCGAATGGTTAGCGCTCTTGCCTTCCGTTCAGCAGTTCGTGGGTTCGAATCCCACTTTGGGCATGGATGTTTGCAGTGGTTCGGAATCAACTTCAAACCGTAAGTCCCCGTTTAATTAGCTCTCGTGTGCAAAAAATGACCGTTGAGCGACAAACCAAATCAAAAACCCTACTTCTTATAGGTATTTTTACATTCATTCCACCAAGGCTTGCAACGACTGTGTGGTATAAGAGAAATATTAGGTACAGATGCATTAGCTGCATTAATAATATTTTCTGTGACATAATATTTTGCACATCATCAATCGAAATCATTTCATTATCTATAACTGTCATTTGTGTAAATAACGTCCAATCTGCCCGACTGTATATGTAAGTAGGTAGTAGGTAGACGTTGTCCGACACTACTACCTCCAGTCTGGGAAATGACGAGAGGACAATGATCACTATTATGCAGATCATATCCTACAGTTAAATTTAACAATGACAGAAGAGATAGTGAACAAATGGCCAGACCGAGAGAGTGAAATGTTCTTGTAGGTACATGGAAATGTTTCTTTTCGTCTGTATTAAGCAGACAGAGCGGTCTATTTCAGACAACTGTTTCTATTTGCTGACTGCGAGAATTAATATCATCACTTCCCCGCAAAGAATTATGGCCATTAAAGTAACCTAACAGCAGAAATAGTGTTGGCAGCTAATCTATTAATGCATCGAGTTCCTCTTAGCGGATGAAATCATGTGGTGATAAATATTAACTACAGACTATTAAAAAGGCTAAATTCTTACAACTACAGCCTGTAGATTAGTGTTTAGTAGATAGGCAGTGTTGGAGAATGTATTAGATGTTAATATACAAACAATTCCAGACACTGCACCATCGTCTTTTCTAAAGCTTTTGAACCCACGCATAGAAAAGTTATTGCTGGACTTAAGAAATGTTTCCTGAAGTGCAACACAAGCAGGGTTGTAGGCTGAAATTACAAAATCGATGTCATCATGATGGGAACATAAACCATGGCAGTTCCATGAAACAAAGGAAGTTATTTAGTTTGAAAAGCTTTTTTCCTGGAACTGGAAAGCGTGTCATCTGACTTCTCGAAGGATAAATCCTCGTACGAGGGATGTAAAGATACAGCATCAGCTTTCAGGGACATTACTCTACTGGTAGATATGGAGGGTCTGTGAGACCCCTCCTCCGAAAATTTTAAAGCATTCCTGTGTGTGGCTTCTGATTTAGCATTAGCTCTTCTATTTTATGCTTTAAGGGATTTTGGCTTTAATTCCGATTTCGTGGGTAATTTTGACATGAGAGATGAGAAGTAGTTGGTTTATGTGCTACAATAGACAGTAATATTTTTAGCAGCTGTTGCATAACTCATACCTTGTTGAAGGGTTCGAGATTGAACTTGGTGTTACGACTCTGGATATGAACATTTGTTTTTTATCTTTATGGTGGTGATCCATTTTTCCAATTTCCACATTGGACAAGTTCGAGAATAGGAGAGATGGTCCCCTTTACAGTTGACCACCTCTCTTTTGCAATATAATTAATGCTTTCATGGCCAACTTCTGTGCAGAGTGCGCAGGTTAGTTTGCCTCTGAATGCTGGCTCCGAATGTCCAAAACGTTGGCAATGGAAACAACGGAGGGGATTGGGAATGTATGGCCGGACGGGTAAATTCATATATGGCGCTTTAATGAATTGCGATAGGTCTGGTGTTGCGAACGTCAGAACGAGGTGCTTTGTATTTAAAAGATTTCCATCACGTCTGACGGTTATACGCTTAACAGCACAGACCTTTTGATCCTTTAGATTTCTCAAGGATCTTTTCTATCAGCGTATTCAACAGATCCCCAACTGAGAGCACTACACAAGAAAAATTCAAATTTTCGTGAGGGGAGACAACCACCTCAAGGTGTGCAAGCATGCGTATGTTAGTAATAGCAGCTGTTTGGGTTCTTAACGGAGAGAGAGAGAACCTCCACCATTAAGTCTGCTGAGAGTGATTTCCTTATATTTTTCTCTTCACCTGTAGATCCCGATATTCTTTTATATATAAGGAAAGGAAATACTTTTTTTTAAATTATCCTCCTTCCTTTTAATAAAAAAAATGTGAAACTAATTTCAGACATTAGTTGCTCTAATGTAAGAAAGAAAAAATTTGTATTCTCCATAATAATAAAAATAAAATTTCGGGACCTAAACGCAACCCCCCACCACCGAGTCCAACAAGGGGATGCAGACAAGTTGCACCAGTGTTGGCTAGGTCCTTTACCCTTACAGAACACCCCTGAGCTTGCCTCCACCCTTAACGAATCATTGTGTAAATTTACCGATCGCTTGATCCATAAAGTGTTGAGGACCGCAACATACCTCCCGTTTACATGAAGCAAAGGCCAAAATTGTTCCTCTCTTTGAGCCTCGATTACCAGGACCCTCTTTCCAGGGACACGGGTTTCCACGCACGGCAAACACGTGGGTGATTTAGTCCCAAAGAGGAGCTAATAGCAACAAAGTGGCGAAAGCTATTCAAGGGGAGCCCTCCGCCTCTTATACGAAGCAATCACAACGAGGGAGAAAATCAGAAGAGTAGAGAAGAAAATAAAGAGAATAATAAGAAAATAAATAAAGAGAGGCTGGTCACTAGGGTACCTCGGGACCCACACAACCATTCATATCTGTTAGATAACCAAAACGTGTCTAATTCAGATCCAGATATTCGGTAGATATAAAACAATTCCATTAGTTGTCTATAATTTGGATATCCACGACTTAGATATGCATGAGATATCACAGAGGTAACCTCGTTTAGATATTAACATGGAAATTTGCTAGGGATATCTCATAGATATCCACAACTAATGCAATGTGGATATCTCAAAATCGCTTTACATGGATATCTATTAGATATTTCAAAGTTAAAGATTTCTGGATGTACTTGTTATAGATGTTGCTTAGATATCCAGGCCTGGATATCTTCTATACATCTAAAGAATGATATAATGTAAACACGAGAATAAGAGCAATGTATTTTTATGCAAAATTTTTACTGTGTTACATTTTAAATAGGGATCTTATTGTAACTTAAGAAAACATTTAAGCTGTTATGTACGTGTACTTTAACTCACAATAGGTGAAGTGAAATTAAAATCAGCAATTAATTTTAACGCGCAGATGTCATTTTTTTACCTCGTGCTAACTTGACTAGAGCCATTGTTGGGAAATGAGATTTCTTATTTCAGGAATTATTTTTTCTCATTAAAAGTTTATTATTGAAAATTCTAAATAAATTATGAACATTCTATAATTTATTTAATATTGAAGTTATATTTAATATATGTGTATTCAATGTGTAGATAACATTTGACTTTAATTTTGGCATTATCATGGTATATATTATGCAAAACAATCCTGAAGAAAAATAAGTCCTGTTTGCATTCAAAAGCTTACAAAAACATTAATGATTCTGTTAAAAATTTACTTTGCTCAGTCAGCAGAGATGCTTTTCCATCATGCTCGGGTTTTCAAAACTCTTCTGACGTGAATTCTGAGGAGTGCAGTTTTGAAGGAACTAATGAATCTCCTGTGTCTGAATCATTAAAGGACGAGTCATTATTATCTGAAAATTTGGCAAGAACTGAATTCCGAAATGGCTCTGATTTAAGAAAAAAAAACATTGCGAATTGGTCCGTAGTAAACAATGTATCACATTCTGCAATTTACGACTTGTTAAAAACTATCCCTGCGGTTCCAATTTACCTAGTGATGCTAGGTAAATTGGAACCACAGGACACTTTAATAATTGCACTTTAATTGTCTTGGCCGCTCTTGCCTTCGGTTCAACAGTTCGTGGGTTTGAATCCCACCTAGGGCATGGATGTTTGTAGAGGTTCGGAATCCACTTTAAGACGTAGGTCCCGGTCTAATTAACCCACGTGTGCAAAAAATGACCGTTGAGTGACAAACAAACAAATTAATTGTCTTGGTTGTTTAAGTAAAGATCAAATGTTCGTCTACCGGATTATATCACCATTTTGGTATTGAAGAGGGAATTAGAAATAGTTTTCAGCAATGTTTCATTTCAGGTGATCAAATACAATTATTAGTTAATACTGATGGTCTCTCTCTTACTCTATCAAAAAGTTCAGGGAGTCAGTTTTGGCCAATTCTAGGGTCTTTAAGTTATTCTCTTAAGAGACCATGTGTTTTTCCAGTTGGTGTTTTCCATTCTAACGAAGAACCTTCAGATTAAAATGAATTTTTGAATTTATAAACCTTCATTTAAGGGAATGACTTGTTGAAGGACCTTCATATTATGCTTAAAAAACATTCAGGTTATTCAAGTTGCAATAAATGCGTTGAGAGGGAGAGAGAGAGACTCTCAAAAGTACTTTAAAAAAAGAATTTGTTTCCCAAAGACTGATATTATTCAACGAACAGATTCGGGTTTCAGAAATCGAGCAACGAATGATGAACATCATGAATGTGATTAAAGTTTGTTAAAAAGAAAAACTGCTTTTTTATTTTATTTAACATTAAAATAATTACTCTAAATTTTTTATCTTCAACAAAGTTAATAATTTAATAAATATTACTTATAATTAAATCATTTAATTGACTCTTAAGTATTTATATATTTTGCTATCTTTACTTTATCGAATAATATATTTAAACATTTTTTTCATATTTATTTAGAGATGAATTTATTTTTAAGTACAAATGTTAAGTTACTAGTGATTTATATAAAATGTACAAATTCTCATTATTGACTATAGTACTTTTAACCTTCAATCATAATTGAAAGTACAGCTAGCTTACATATCACTTTTTTCTGACAGTTTTCTCTCTTTAAATATTTTTTAAGACTTATTTTTAATTTCAAATTCTTCTGAGACTTGTGAGTTGGCTCGGCACCACTTTCATATATTTTAAGAAAAGCGGAGATTTGTCGGATCTCACATCAGAATAGGACCGCGGGAAAGGGAAGAGAAAATTTTTTCCTTCCCATCAGTTAGAGTCTGATCATGACACAATGAGGTTGACCAATGAGGTTAATTTTAAATATAAATTCTTGGCTAATAATAAATGTAACCTTATTTAATTATATCTCCGAGATTTATTACATTGCCTCCTTTAAAATTGTATGAATTTAAAGTGTTCTTCTTATTTTAGACATTTACTTTTATCTATAATTTCATTAAAAAAATACTTTTATGGTTTATTTAATGATTTATTTAATGTTTTGAAATTTTAATTACTCTTTTCATATATTTCAAAATTTTATTAATTTTTGTAGGATTAAAATAAGGTAAAATGTTATATGTTTCTTAATGTTTTTAACAGCCCTCAAATTAAAGTATTGGTAAACGTAAAGTATAAACGCATTATTGCAGTAAAAAATATTGAAATTTTCTTGAAACATCGTTTTGAAGCATTGAAATTTCTTTTCTTTTAACTTTGCATCTTTTTCAAAAGAAATATTAATTCTTAAAGCTAATCAAAAACTCTAGAATCAGGAAGAAATTTTAAATAAATTGTGTGGTATGTATTTCATAAGCTTTATTTTCCTTATAAATTGTATGTGCATATGTTTCTTTGTTTTAAAAATTATTTTATATTAGCAAACACAGTCAATCATCAGAATATTTTTGAACTTCAACCTATTGAGCTACTAGTAAAGCTTCCAATTAATTGAAGTGAAGATTTGCAGAAAATCGCAAGTTCTTTTTTATAAATTCATCTTTTAGAGTGTTTGGTATTATTTTTTTCATGCTGAGTAAATATTTATTATATTCAAAAATCAAATGTTTTATTAAATTTTCTTTTAGATTCTTAGACTTTCTGCTTGTGGTGGCCACACAACTAAAAGCATTATGTAAAAATTAATGACTGAATTTATTGCCCAAAATTATAACTGGCTGGGTGCAAGTCTAGTCTCGGATTATGTGAAATTGCATTTAGTATGTCAATAGCTCTTCTCAATATAATTCTCTCGATATTTGAATTGAATTAAATGAATTTTGACTGTAGATGACTAAGAGAGGCAGTGCTTATTTTAACTGGGTATTAAACATAATTTTAGAATTAATTTCTTTCATTTATCGTATCAATAAGAGGTCAGATCACGTATTTGATAAATGTACTTTGTTTGGGATTGTTATCTTTTACATTTCAATTTTGTTGCTATTCCAAATCATTCAGAGTTTTAATGTCACTTTGTTATAATTTAAGTTATTTATACTGTGATATATTGTACTTAATTTTTTCTTTGATATATTTTGATGGTTATTTAGAAAAATTTTTTATGTAAAACTATTATTGGAGAAAACATTATTTTTCAGAGGATGAATATGTTTGAATAATGAATTATTTATGTGAATGACAGTGAAGATTCATGTTTATAAGGAGCTAGGAAGTAATTCTGACATGGAAAATTTTTTCTGTGTTTTCTAAGATTATCAATATTAAGATTATCTTATTTTTAAATTTTATTTTTGATCTAATATTTATCCCTTATTAGTTTAGAAATTAATGTGCTTTGTTTTTAAAATAATTTGAATATTTTTAAATAAATTTATAAAATACAGTATTCTTATATGGGTATATATAAAGGAAAACTATGCAAATTATCATCAAGATTAAAACAAAATATATTTTAATTTTTTTCTGTTAACTTAGGCTTAGTGATTCTTCATTGTTCGGCTTAGAGACTCCATTCATTGTTCGTTTGCTTTCTGTTGCAAATCATGGATGCAGCAGACAAAGTGAGCTTCATTTCTCAAAACTTAGAGCATATTTTAATTATTTTTGAATTAATCAATAGCTTTTTCTTGTTCACAGCTGCTGCCAGAAAAATCCTTCTTTAATTGGACCCGGCAGTGATGCAAAGATAGAGTAGGCAATTAAAAATTGGCTTAGACATGCCAAAACGAGAGGCAGCAAACATATATGTATTCAAGAAAATTCTCAATCACTTGTTTAATTGTTGTAAAAATAAACATTGATCTTTTTCTATACTTCCTTTCTTGTTCATTGATTCTAATGCCACATTAATATGGGTTATTTTTTTATAATGTAAACTGCTTAGTATTTGATCAAATATTAATGAAGAATAAATTTTAAGTACTCAAAATTTTTAGGGTTGAATAGTTATATTAATAGTATTTGATGAGTTTATTCTTCATATAGAGCTGGCGTAACATTTCCTTTTTAGGACATTGCGCCAAAAATCCCAGCCACAACCAATATTCATATATAGCTTAAATATTTAATCCTCTTTAAACTATAATTGTACATACTAACTGGCTTTATATGGCATAATAAAAATTGCATCCTTTAATGGGCAGAAATAAATAATGGATATAAGTAAAAACGAGAAAAAAGGCCAACAGCTTGTGGCATTCCTAGATGGATCGCATTAATATATTTTTCTTTATTTAAAGTAAAGACCTTTCTCAAACAATGTGTAAATGGAAAAATAGATAATTATAAATTTAATATATACAGCATTTTTCTATGAAATATATATATAGTTCTAATTGTGCAATATTCTATTAATCTAAGAGCTTCAAAATAAGAAAGTGAAACATTTTTTAAAACTAAAGATTCATCAATCAAGATTAAAAAGTTAAAGTGTCAGAAGTTTAAAATACTTAAGTGCTTAGTTGAAGCTTTCTTAAAATATAGCAAAAATAATTAATTTTGTTGCACTAGGCAAAACAAACCACACTTTTAAATTTAAAAGTAACAGCTAAATTTAATGACTCAATATTTTTGCACTACTTATTTTAAAAGTTGAGCTTTCTTTATGATTACTTAGATTTTCGTTTTGATACCATTCAGGTTGATAGTAAACACTTGTATGTCCATTGGAAATACAAGCAATGTTTAGAAAAAATTAAACTTGACTTTCATGAAGTATGAGAAAAAGTTTGTATATAAAATTATTTATAAAAAATACTCAGTAAAACATACTGAAAGTTATTTTTTCATTCTGTGCAAAAATATACATTCAATCATTAAATTTTGAATGAGTTTTATAAAAATAAAATATTTGTAAATATTTTGCTAAAAACACTATCCTATTTAAAAGAGAAAAATTTCATAAGTATTACACTTTTCTAACATTATTTTTCAGAACTTTTAAATTTTCCATAAACACAATGATATCCAAATAACATCCAATCAGATTTCATTTAGATATCTCAAAGTTTGTATTTAATTCCGAATGGATATCCCATGGATATCAAAACATCTGAGATATCTAATGAATATTTAAAGAAGTATATACAAATTATCTGTGCGACATCCACTAGATATTCTATGATGTTCAGAGTTATATGTGGAGAAAACTGGTTAAAAACTGAGCGCTCCCTTACGATACCCATATGACCATGACATGTTCAATAAGGGAAGCGTGGATTTTCCAGTAGAGAGAGCTAGTGGACAAAACGGCAGTATCATCCGCGAACAAGCAGAGCATAGTATTTTGGTGTTGCGGAATATCAATGATATAGATGTTAAATAAGAGATGGCCCAGCAGGGATCCTTGCGGTACGCCTGCAAGAATTGATCTGTCCAGAGAGATATCATTTCTTACTCTAACAGTTAAAGTGCGGTTGGAGAGGTAGTTATTAATTAAAGTAATTAATTGGGTGGCGAAATGGAAATTTAATTAGTTCGTAAATTTGACCAGAATGCCAAACTCTATCGAACACTTTTTCTATATCAATGAATATACCTCCCGTGGATTTTTATACGCGATTCCTTTTGAAATTTTTTCTACTACTCTGAGTAGTTGGTGGGTGGTAGAAAGTTTTTTACGGAAGCCAAATTGTTGAGGAATAATAATTTTGTTGGCCTCATCAAAGGCCAATAATTTATTAAGAATAATTTTTTTGGCAATCTTGGCCATAGTCGGCAAAAGAGAAATCGGTCTATAATTGGATGGGAGATTTTTGCTTTAACCTTTCTTGTGGAACGGAATGATGACTGCCCTTTTCCTATTTTATTCATATATTGGCATATTAGAAACGCAATTACCGATATATACATGCAGAAAATAGTAGCACATTTACTATAAGCTATTTAATAGATGCTGGGTTCAAAATTATAACCCTTCATTTTGAAGAATGGCGTACAATCTGGATCAATTACACCCTAATTATTTTTTGACAAAATGAATGACACTAAAATATTATCAGTATTTTGAAGAAAGACGGAAAAATTATTTTTCATCTGCTCATCAAGCAATCAATAAGAATTTTTACATGGTATTTGAAATTTTAGAAAAAAAATATTTCAAATTCATGACTGAATAAAAACTTAAATACTTCGACATTATTAATTCATCATATGACATTCAATCAAAATTGCTGGGTTTAAGTATTTTGTTACCATAACTATTACTGGGTATGCTGAGCCTGTTCTTTTGGCTTAAAATTCATCGAATTTTACTTTACAACGTACAAAACCATAGAAACTAGCTGACTTAAGATACTCGCACCAATTTTGGGGGGAACTTGCATATTTAATATTTATTAAATGTATTTTTATTCTTCATTGTAAAATATATTCTTCGTTGTAAAATGGGAAAAGAATAAACCATAAGAGCATGTCTGTTTGAGCACATAAGGTTGCAGTCAGAAAATAAATGTAGCTTGGAGCAACATGCATGCTTTATATAGAAAGATTCTCAAGAAGTTTTTATCTTATAAATCTAATATAACTTACCACAAAGAATAAAAAGGAATTTTGTGGTGACAAGTTTTGTATCTTTTGCTGTTAGAAAAATGTCAGCTATTGTTTCTATTGTTTTGCTAGAATTTTTAGCAGCAATGTCAGTTTTGTATTGACCATCAATGAACACATAAATAACGCTATTGGCACTATGAGCTAAGGGTGTTCATAGTGCCATTATTCGGAAACACTTTAAATAATATTTTTCATAAATTGAATGGCTTATACCAAAGTATTATTCAAAGCAAAAATACAACTTTTTTTAACTTAAATGAGAAAATTTGTTTGGTAAATTTCTATTTTAATGTCGATAAATTGCAGGTCTTTTTGGCAGTAAAAATCGCGTTAAATTCATGGGATTTTGGTGAAAATGCTGCGCACTGGAAATTGGTTACTGAAGCAATATTTGGATATTTTTTCAATAATCTCTAAAATTTAGAAAGTAGACATTATTCCTTTATTTAAATTATTGAATTAATGTATTTTTTTAATGTCGTCAAATAAATTGAGGATGAAAACGCGTGATTTTCATCGTAAGGTTTTGTAGAATCTGGTATGAAAATCAAGTTATATAATCGGATATATTTTAGTCAGAACTTTCGTTTTCATGAAAATAAACCTGTACATGAAAAACGGACACAAAAACATTTGTAGTATACGAAATTAATAATTAAATCGTGTAATGGATAATTTGGGAGTGATTTCAAAATAATTTAATCAAATTTTATTGTTTCCAATGATGATACGTACTCTTTAAATGGATTATTTTCCAAAAGTTTCGATATTGGGTGATGAAGTGTGCCAAGTTATTGTCAAGCCAAGATTTATAAGCTGTCTTCTATTAGAAGCACCGTAACTTAACGGTGATCGAAGGATTTTTAACACACATATTATGTCAACATACAAGATAGAACTTTAAGAATATTCAGTGAGATCTATAAGTTTTTAAAAATCATATGAAAATAATAATTAAATTTATTTATAAAAATAAGACTGGCATGTTTAACGGCATGAGTAACATGCAAGAAATTACTTCCTATATAAAATCAATATTTATAGGAAAGAGAGAAAAACGAAATATTTACCCCTTTTAAAATAAAAAAACTGCCATCTATTTATTAAAAAAATGCAGATTCCATCCAAATCCTTAAAATTTTAACAGTCTTAAGCTAAAAGCCAGACAACCTGCTTTAAATTATTAAATCATCGCTCGACATGAATTTTTTGAGTTATCACGCACATTCAATTTCTTAATCTGTTCGAAAATTTTTGAAGAAATCCATATATTATTAAAATAAATATTAAAATTCAAAAAATTAAAAACATGTTCTTGGAGAATATTTTCTTCTAGAATGAATGTGTGTCTGATAAAATATTAATAACTGTAAATATTTAGTTTTATACGAAATTTTCATTAAAGATGAATATATTTCCACCAATATTCGTATTCGTTAAAATCTTAGAAAAGACGATAATAGACTATCGAATATTTTCATAAAATTTTAAAGAATATGACAATAAAGGCAACTTACACATTGTGATTCATACATCGAATTAAATGCGTCTTGCAAACAAAGATTTAATGAAACTGCTTGACAGGTTCAAACCATAGAAAACCAAAACTAATGCTAAATATTGAAATCTCTCATTGAATATCTTATCATTCTGTACTCATAGATACCCCATTTCAATGATTTTTCTCCTTTCAGATTACAATTATCTTTTTAATAAAAGTGATTGGTCAACTTTTTTAACTTGAGATCCAATTACGTAGATAAAATAAAAGTGAAAACTTAAATGTTTTATCCAATAAGTATTTTTTATAGGTCTGGGCATATTGTAAACGCACATAAATATATATAGTTAACATTAATTGACCATTCATCAAATTATACGTGCACTTGATAAATGGATAATTAAATACACAATAGTTTGAATTGGAAAAAATGCACAATTTTGCATATTTTAAAGGTGAATTTAATGAATGATGTATACATTATTTTACACTACTTTTATCAGTTATTTAACTCTTGACAGTTTTACGTCGAAATTTTTAATCAATTGACTATAAATTACCTTCAGGGAATTCTTTTCATTGAAAGTGGATTGTGTTTAAGTTTCACAAGGAAGGAAATCCTGAAAACTGTCCCCCTCAGATGTGCATGCAAAAGGCAAAAACGCATCATTCCTCTCCCACTATACAACAGTGGCACTAATCGAACTCAGGACATTATGCTTCAAAGAGGACTGTTCCACCAAGAGGTTCAACTTATTTATAATGCCTTATCAAGGTATACATATTCTAGTCTGTGTAGTTGTAAGTAGTCAACATTAATTGCCCATTCATCAAATTATACGAGCACTTGATAAACAGATAATAGACATCAGTTTTAATCAGAAAAAAATGCGCAATTTTGCACATTTTAAAGGTGTATTTAATGAATGATGTATACATTATTTTACATTACTTTTATCGGTAATTTAACTCTTGAAAGTATTACATCAAAATTTTCAATCAATTGAATGGACATATTTTTAGTTATTTGTTTCTAGGTAGACTAATTTAAAATAACTTGAATTTCTCATGGGAAAAACAAAACAAATCAATATATTTAAAACAATATAGGCGACTCTGAATTTTATAATAATTTATTGTTTAAACAAAAATGCAATAGTGTTTGATTGCGCATATCATAATACAATCAGTTGAATTTATAGTATTAATTTAGGTACATGTTATTTATACTGTACATTCTGGATGCAGCGCACTTTTGATAGTCTTAAATTGTACAATCATCTATGTATTTAAACACATTAAAATGTTTGTTCTATCTAGTTAACAGTGGCCGAAAACCGTTGTTAAGCATATTAATATCAAACGCATAAATTACTTTCAGGGATTTCTTTTCATTGAAAGTGGATCGTATTTAAATTTCACAAGGGAAGAAACCCTGAAAACTGTCCCCTCAGATGTGCATGCAAAAGGCAAAAACGCAACATTCCTCCCTCACTATTCAACAGTGACACCAATCGAACCCAGGACATTATGCTTCAAAGAGGACTGTTTCACCAAGAGGTTCAAGCTATTTATAATGCCTTATCAAGGTATACATGCTAGTCTGTGTAGTTGTAAGTAGTTAGCTATACGCTAAAGTACCGGTTCCGGCAATAACTACCGGTTCAAATCACTCACACATAATAACAATATAATAATATTTATTTTAATTATTCGCATTAAATTAAAAGTATGAAAATAGGGTACATAAATTTATTGAGACAAAATAAAGAACATACTATACTAAAATGTTTTGCATTTTACCAAAGGCTGTTTTCTGAAAATCGTGAAGTTTATAGCTACAGTTAAAAGTCAATTTATTAGTAAAAATAAAATTGCAACGATAATAGTAAACATGTTGATTAACAAAAGCAATATAATATACAATTCATTCTGTTTTATCAATTATATCATAAATAAATATTTCATGTTATATTATTTTATAAAATTATTATCTTAAGTAGTATGCATAAATTAATCATAATGATATTTATATTTTACTATATAAAACACTTATAAATCCAATTAAAGTAATAACAAATAACTATTCAGTTTTTTTTTTCTTTTTTTTTTAATTCTTTGCTTGAAATTTTTGTTGCATTGATTGGGATGTGAATTATCAAACTGAAAATTGTGTGTCAATCACTCTCTACTTTTATTTAAAAGATCAGATTAAAGTTTCTAACAAATGCACACGAACTAAATTTTTTACAGCATAAAAACCAATAAACCAAACTTTACAATTTTTCCCA
>JAHZMJ010000068.1:0-81594 GCA_030067965.1 Latrodectus elegans | reverse complement strand
TATTTCGGGTTGTCGAAAGCTGCGGATTTTTTTACTGCATTTTCGTTACCAAGAATAAGAAGATTAATTTTGTTATTCATAATTTTTCATTTGTAATTCATCTAAGATAATCTGATTAATTGAGAGTATTCCAACCTTCTAATTTGTTGGATGACGTCTAAAGACTGTCTTAAGAAGGTGGCTCTATTTTTCTAGAAAACTATCAATCACTGAAAACGCGCAAAGATTACAAATGATTCTATACGAAAAAATAAAAGTTAAATTTGTGGATCTGAAGCTCTAGAGCAAGTGGTTTGACAGCTGGTATTGAACAAAGAGAAAGAATGCACGTTCATTGAGACGTTTATGAAAGGGCATACCCATTAAATAAACATTAATTAAACTTGAAATTAAAATTGTCAGGCATGAGAATGTTATCAGTGATCGTTTTTCTACTTACATAATTTAAATATTGAATTCCCCTCGTGTGGAAAAGATGTCACGATTTCTGAAAAGAATTAAAAATTCAAACCGCTTTACTGGGATAGCCCTGCATCTAATAAAAATTTGCGTAATATATAAATATACTGTGTTTAATGATGATAACTTGTGCTATAATAAGTGCTGTCTTTTGAAATAAAAATTCTGTCCTGTTAACATAAAAATGCTGTTCTCTTCAATAAAAAATAATCTTCTTGCCATAAAAAACGTTGTCCTCTTTGCAATAAAATGTTTCGATCCTTCCTACTTTCCATCTTTGTGTCTTAAAAAAATTATACATTTTTATACAAGCTATTTAATTTATATTAATATTTAGTAAAAAAATAATAAAAAATATAAATGGAATTGTGTACCGTATCGAACTCTCAGGCATTTTGATGGTTAGTACCCTTTAGACAATTGGTTCAATTCTATGATATTCACAAATTTGTCAATCAGTTCCTACCATAAGATTTTCCATTTGTCATTATTCAGCAGAACTTCTTTCTAAAATGCTTTCGATAAATTTTAACGATATTTTCGCTTAATAATATGGAATTTATCAGCGTAGAGTTCGTCTCTAAATTTCTTCGTAGAATTGGAGGCCTCAATTATGGACATTTTCTTTCGGTCTTGTGTGCATATTTGCTTGGGAAGTATACCATTCCTTTTATCATAATCCCAATTAAAACTGAAAATATAATTTATATTAGATTTTTTTTCTTCTAAGAGATGCTCAGTTCACTTGCAAATTTCGTCCATCGAGCTGCCTTTTACACTCCCCAGTCAGTCATCGAAAACCTCCGTTACATTAGGTAACAAAGTGCAGAGATACTTGTGTCCACAGGTGCTTGCTTACAAAGTTCACGTACCGACCGTAAAATAAAATATTGCGATAAATATTTTGTGTCTAGTTTCCTACATTGAATGACACTAGATAGACTGGTGTCTTAAAGCTTTGTTAGACTATTACGGAACTTTTGCATTTAAAATCGTGTTTGGACTTAATAATTAGTCGAGATTTGTCGTTGAATTTTCTGGAATGATTCCCATTCCTGATAGTTTTACTGCCAGTCGATAAAAGAAGCATTCACTTCGTGTGATGTCAAAAGGATGGAAATGAAACAGGTAGTTTATACAATGAGCTTACCAGATGTGAAATATCAGAAATCTTGTACTCAATCGAGACTTTCATCACGACGAGAACAAAAGGTTTCTAGCTTGATTCCAACCGTTATCGAAAAACTGTAACTTTGTTACACCTCTGGTAGGTGCTTGAAAGCTTTCTTTCCTTGATATAATTTTTCGCTTCCATTCCATAAACGTGATGCAAGTCAGCAAATTTGTATATCTCAAGGCTGGATCTACCTTCAGAGTTATAATCGCTCTTTTGCAAAACCAGTAATTCACCAGTAAATGACCTTCATGGACTAGTGGCCCCTAGTCTACGCATTACACGGAACACAGTAATGTAAATGCTTAGATGGATTCAGCTTTCATGTAAATTGAAACCTTTTACAGAAAAAGTATTGCTTTCAAAGGAAATGACATCCACCTTTTTTTAATCAGACTAGCAGATATGAAAAAAATTAAGAGGCATTTTTTTCGTCCTTATTTATTTATTTTATTTTCATCAAATGTGATACGTTTCTCCAGTAAAATTCAAAGGTGATATCGGTGCTTATAAATTTTTTCTACCAATTGTAAATTTGTTATCTGTAAGTTCATATTTCGAGAGACCAAATTAGGCCGCTGGAAATGCACCGCAATATTTTGTTACTCTTATTAAAAGCCTTTACTGTTTTTTAATAGTCGGCAAAAGGTGTACTTCTAAACAACTGATTAACCAAACCATTAAAATCTAAACAAAATTTTATTTGAGTATACAATGATTTTCCTAAACATCACTAAAATAACTAGAAATATGTCAAATTTCATAATCAAGGAAGCATACTATTTAAATATATTCACTTCCATAAGTTAAACTCGGAGAAGAAAATGCTAATTACCGGAAGCTAATCAGAATTGAAGAGGATGCAAATCATTGCAGATGTAGATGGAAGTATGCAAATATGTTAGGTAACTGTCAGTTCCGCTTTCATGTCAGGAAATATGCAAAAAGAGCAGTCATATAAAATACCAACTTTATGGAAGGTTACAGGAGTTGATTGTAATTGCTGATAGAGAGAGAGAGAGGTGTTTAAAACTTACAATTTGTTTTCAAGACAGACGCGTTTCTAACTTCCAAACGAAAAATGGAAGAAGAAATACACCCTACCGATAACGAGAACGATATCTTAAACCACCAAACCAATGCAACCTACCAATGAATTGTGAAATAAAGACCAGAAGGTTAATCATACGATACCAGCTCTGTGGATATATTTTATGGTTATTAATTGTGAATAATCTAATGTGAGTGCATAATATTTCCTAAATACACTACTGGCCATTAAAATTGCTACACCAGGTAGAAATGCAGATAAGAAAATGATATGTATTGGACAAATATATTATACTAGAAATAACAAGTGATTAAATTTTCAAAATTTTGGCTGGATATATATATAGATCCTGAGAAATCAGTACCCAGAACAACCACCTCTGGCAGTAATAACAGCAGTTATACGCCTGGGCATTGAGTCAAACAGATAATGGATTGTATGTACAGGTATAGATGCCCATGCAGCTTCAACACGATGGCACAGTTCATCAACCGTAGGGACTGGCGTTTGGTGACGAGCCAATCGCTCGGCAACCATTGACCAGACGTTTTCTATTGGTGAAAGATCTGGAGAACGTGCTGGCCAGGGCAACAGCCGAACATGTTCCGTATCAAGGAAGGTCCGTACAATTCCGGCAACATGTGGTCGGGCATTATCCTGCTGAAACGTAGGGTTTCGCAGGGCTCGAATAAAGGGTAGAGCTACGGGTCGTAACACACCAGAAATGTAACGTGCACTGCTCAAAGCACCGTCAATGCGAACAAGAGGTGACCGAGACGTGTATCCAATGACACCCCATACCATCACGCCAGGTGATGGGCCAGTATGACGATGACGAATGCACGCTGCCAGTGTGCGTTCACCACGATGGCACCAAACACGGATGCGGCCATCATGATGCTGTACATAGAAACTGGATTCATCTGAAAAGATGACGTTCGTGCGCCCAGGTTCGTCGTTGATCACACCATTGAAGGCGCTCTTGTCTATGACTCAGTGTCAAGGGAAGCCGCAGCCATGGTCTCCTAGCTGAGAGTCCATGCTGCAGCAAACGTCGTCGAACTGTTCGTGAAGACACTTGTCTTCCAAACGATCCAGTTTCTTGACTCACGGCTCGTGACGTGGTTGCAAGATCCATTACGGCCATGCGGATAATATGCCTGTCTTCTCGGCTGCTAGAGATAGGTGGGCACTGAGATCCCGCATGGCGTTCCGTATTACCGTCCTGAAACCATAGATTCCATATTCTGCTAATAGTCATTGGATCTCGACCGACGCGAGCAGCAATACTGCGATAAGATAAACCGCAATCCCGGTACGCTACAATTCGGCCTTTATCAAAGTCAGAAACTTGCTGGTACGCATTTCTCCTTCTTACACGAGGCATCACCACAACTTTGCACCAGGCAACAACGTGAAAATGCAATTTGTGTATGAGGAACCGGCTGAACAATTTCCTCATTTAAACACAATGCAGGTGTCGCTACTGGCGCCTGCTTCGTCTGATTGCGCTGAAAAGCTAATCATTTGCATATCACAGCACCTTCTTTCTTTCGTATAAATTTCACGTCTGTAGCATGTCGCCTTCTTTGTCTAACAATTTTAATGGCCAGTAGTGTATTATGAAGATCAAAACCCATGTGCATTAATGGACAAATGACATTTTTTAAAGTTTCTATAAAGAATATTTGTGCTATGTCAATAAAATTTTATTCACTATTTTTGATGATAACGCATGTTTCTTCTAGGCTAACTACTGTTGTGATATTCCTAAATGAAAATTATTTTAAACACATTTTCTACCTGTAAAGAACAGACATGAATTAGCTGTCCGAGTAGAACAACTTGAAATAGAATTTATATGCACACTTTAGTCTAGAAAATGAAAAGAATATATTGCGAAATTTGGAATATGGACTGTCAGATTCCAATCCCTGTTTTTGAATATGGTTTTGAAAATACATATTAGACGAATTTCACATGAGTTAACCTTTTTGAAAATAAACATTAATACGCTTTCTGTATTAGTATCCAGTATTAAAATTGTTTTTATCCTTATAAAAATAAATATTCTTGATTTTTATATTTTCAATAATCACATATTTCAACCGATATATTGCTACCTTATCTTTATAAAAATATGGTTTATATAACGATATCAATTTTTACGTATTTTAAATTTTCTCGATTTGTTTTAATATAAGTTTTAATATCAATATTTTATTTATTTTAGGTATATTACAAGGTATAAATATGGAAAGGAATATGTTGCAGATAAGGTAAGAAAAGTTTTTCAAACAATCGCAGTCTCTTAATTAGTTTTAAAATATATATATATCGTATCAAGAAAAGTTGAAATTAGAAATACAATGGCAAAATTATCGAGTCAATCATGACTATAATATTTCTTCCACAAAAAAAAAAAAAAAAAAAAAAAAGAGAGAGATAAGTTTTTTTTTCTTGTTCATTTGTTTAATAAAAAAAACCTAACTGGCATCTAAATAGCTAGTCTCTGGCATTCAGTTCTGGAGTTCGCAGGTTTAAATCCCACCTACACAGCAGGGATTTTTTTAATGGTTCGGAATCCAAAGATTAAACTGTAGGTCTCCGTCTGAATATAAATATTTAGACAGGGACCTACAGTTTCAAATACACTCTCGTATTAAATATAAAAGGAACCGTATTATTTTCAAGTGTTGTCCATTCTGTTTACAATAAAGTCAGCGAAAGAATGACTTCAAGAATTTTCTTAAATTTCTTGCCTTCATTTGCGATTTTATTACAATACATTTGTAGGACTTGGGCGACAAAACAAGATTTAGCATTACTCGCTGCTTGATTCGAAAATTTATGTCAAGCAAAAATAAATAAAAGAGGTGTACCTTTGCAGCTGTTTCCGATATCATGAGGCTGAATATTTATATTTCACCATACGCTTGAAGAGGGGATGACTGAGGTAATTCCCGTGGCGCTTGCATTTAAGAACTTAATTCCCAGAGTTCTATAATAAGATGCGAAAATCCTGTATAGTCTTTTATTTATTTTTTTATATTTATTTATTTTACGCTACAATTACGGTAATAACGGTAATTTTACGCTATAGATTTTGTAAATCGGTAGTCCAGTGGTAGAAAACAGCGCTACTAAAGATTTAGAGTTTGATACCAGCCACTGTTGTTAATCTTCTAATTTCAATGTAAGTCTGTAAGGTTTCGATGTGTTGTGTTTTCTTCACTTAATTTGAATGAGTTGCATGAAAATAGTATTTCGGGTTGTCGAAAGCCACTAATTTTTTTACTGCACTTTCTTTACCAAGAATAAGATTAATTTTCTTATTCATAATTTTTCATTTGTATTTCACGTAAGAAAAGCTGATTAATTAAGAGTATTCCAACTTTCTAATTTGCTGGATGACTTCTGAAGGCTGTCTTAAGACTGTGAGGCTCTATTTTTCGAGAAAAATGCCAATCATAGGAAAAGCGCTCAGAATTAAAATCATTCTGTACGAAAAAAAAAAAAATTAATTTGAGGGGCTGGAGCTCAAGGACGAATGGTTCGACAGCTGGTGTAGAACAATGCGCGTTCATTGAGATGTACATTCATTCTTCCTTTAACGCGGCGAGTGCGCACCCCGTTATATGGAAATCGCACTAAAAGAAACTCGAATTTAGCCGTACAAAGCAGGCTAATTCGTAGCTCGTTGTATGGAAACTGCACTATAAGAAACTCAGAATTAGTACAAATCACATCATTCGTACCGCGTTATATGGAGACCAATAAATATAGATAATAAAGTAGGTTATAACTTATTTTTTAATTGAATTGTAGGAGAGAGAGAGAGAGTTCATAAAAGAAAATGATAAAAAAATGAAACAAAAACTAAAGTAAAAATTCGTTTTCCAATAAAAACAACAATGACTTTTGTAAAATTATGTAATAAATCAATTCATCCTCGCTGTCAGATATAAGTCACCTATTTCGCTTTCTTTTAATGGGCAAAATGTCTTACTTAGTTCATCTTCTTATTGGTTTTCGATTGTAGCTTTTTTATTTTCTAACTCCGCTAAAACTTCTCCATAGGGAACTAAGGAATTTCTTAACTCTCTTTTTAACTTTGCGCTGCGCACCGTTGAATGCTCAGTTTGAATGAAATGAATTTTAATTCCTTATCCAAATTTAGCCCTTTCTTCACATGTTGTAAATCGAGATTTGGCACCCATTCGTTTTCCATATTTTCGTTTACCAATGCATTCGAGATGGGTGAATCAATTAATTCCATCAGTTCTTCTTCATCTAAAGTTTCCTTCCCGAGTACTAATTCTCTTACATGCTGATGGTTCACTGCAAATTCTTTATCGCTTAAACGAGAAGCAATGTTTACTATTTCTGTAATTGCGAGTGAGATTGTTCAATCATCTTGTATTGTTTGAACCATTTGTAGTAAAAGAGGTTTCCAACACGCATTAAGCGTTGATGGTTTTATTTCCACGCAAGCCGATGACCTGGTTGTAATGCAATCCAAAATAGAAAACTCCATTCACACTTGAGTAAGTTTTATTTTCACCATTTTCTAATCTGCCAAAAATGATTTGGAAAAGTCGGCGTGTTTGGTACATATTTAAAGTTTGACTGACTCCTTGTTTCAAAGTTTGTATTAATGCCGTGCAGTCAGGAGGAAGGAAAACAATTTTGACATTTGGATGATCCAATTCATATGTTATGGCAACCAGCGTTTTCAAGAACGAATAAAATTTTGAAATACAAATTTTTCTCCGTTGTATTTGTTTCCACTGCCGAGATGAAACAATTATAAAACCAATCCTTAAATAAATTTTGAGTCACCCAAGATTTCTTATTAGATCCCCAGAATACAGGTAATTTTGTCTTATTAATGTTGTTCATTTCACGTGGATTTGAAAAATGATATATTATTATTGGTTTTATCATCAGGCTCCCTGATAGATTGTTGTACATGTGAAGGATGATAGAGTTTAAACCCCTGAGCACGTCTTTGTTTCTCAAAACGAAGGTCCTAGATGGCAATTTTATCCAATATAATGCTGTCTCACCTACGTTAAATATCTGATCAAGTGAACAACTTCCTTCATTGATTATTGTAGCTAGTTCCATATTATAGTTTTCGGCAACCTCAGCATCTGCTGAGGCCTGTTCTCTTTGAGATTGTGCAATGTGTGTAATTAATATTGTGCAATGTGCATATTTTTTTTAGTTTTTCAAACCGTTCTTTACTCGCGACAAACGAATGATTTTCTAGCCCTGCATAAAAATGCCCAATATTCCTTAAATGTTCGTAGATTTTAAGCGTTTTTTGCTTAGTAAGATTTGTACTGATAGGAATCTTTTTGGCTATACAGTCTTCCAACCAGATTATTAACGCCCGTTCCATTTTAACCATATCAGAATTTCGGGTGCGGGAAACACGTTTCGCACCTATCGGATAGCCATCTGTTACAGTTTTCATTATATATTCTGTCTTTTTCTTTATGGTTCACATTATAGATTCATTTAAATATGTTGATTTTGCATGAAAGAGGGTTGACTGTACATGAGAGGGCGTACTTATTAATGAAAAAAGCGTCCTTGAAATTGTCAGGCATGAAAATATTTTCAGTTATCGTTTTTCTGTCGAAATAATTTTTAAATTCCCCTCGTGTATTAAAGGTGTCACGATTGCTGAGAAGAACTAAAAATTCAAACAGTTTTACTGGGATAGCCCTGCATCTAATAAAAAGTTGCGTAATATATAAATATACTGTGTTTAATGATTAAAACTTGTTATACTGTAAAAAGTGCTGTCTTTTGAAATAAAAATTCTGTCCTGTTAACATAAAAATGCTGTTCTTTTCAATAAAAAAAATCTTTTTCCTATAAAAAATGTTGTCCTCTTGACCATAAAAGGTTTCGATTCTTCCTGCTTTCTCTTTCTGTCTTAAAAAAAATAAACATTTTGAAACAAGTTATTTAATTTATATTAATGTTTAGTAAATAAATAAATAAATAAATAATAAAAAAAATAAATGCAATTTTGTACCGTATCGGACTTTCAGGCATTTTGATGGTTGGTACCCTTTAGACAATTGGTTCCATTCTATGATATTCGCAGATTTGTCTGTAAGTTCCTACCATAACGTTTTCTATTTGTCATTATTCAGCAGAACTTCTTTCTAAAATACTTTCGATATATTTTAAAGTTATTCTCACTTATTAATATGGAATTTATCAGCGTAGAAGTTCGTCTCTCAATTTCATCCTAGAATTGAAGACCTCAATTATCGGCATTTTCTTTCGATGATACGTGTATATTGTATCAATTTTCTTGGAAAGTGTAAAGTTCCTTTTATCATAATTCCAATTAAAACTGAAAATATAATTTATATCAGAGGTTTTATATATATATATATATATATACACATATATATATATATATATATATATATATATATATATATATATATATATACACATATAAGATATGCTCAGTTCACTTGCAAATTTCGTTCATCGAGCTGCCTTTTACACTCCCCAAACAGTCAGTCATCGAAAATCTCAATCACATTAGGTAACAATGTGCAGAGCTACTTCTGTCCACAGGTGCTTGCTTACAAAGTCCACATCCCAACCGTATAATAAAATATTGCGATTAATATTTCGTGTCTACTGTCCGACATTAAGTGACACTATATAGACTTCTTAGTTAATGCACTGTTTGCCTTTTACGGAGCTTCTGCATTTAAAATCGTGTTTGGACTTAATTAGTAGTCGTTAAGTAGTCGAGATTCATCATCGACTTTACAAATGCGACGTTTTCTGGAATGATTCCCTTTCTTGACAGTTTCACTGCCAGTTTATAAAAAAATCATTCACCTCGTGTGATATCAATCGGATGGAAATGAAACAGGCTGTTTATACAATGAGCTTACTAGATGTGAATTGTCAGAAATTTTGTACGCAATCGAGACCTTCATCTTGACGAAGACAAAAAGTTTCGAGCTTGATATCAAGAGTTGTCGAAAAACAGTAACTTTTTTACCACTCTGTTAGTTACTTGAGAGCTTTCTTTCCTTGCTACAATTTTTCGCCCTCCCCCATTCCATAAACCTGATGCAAGTCAGCAAATTCGTATATCTGGACTGGATCTACCTTCAGAGTTTATCACTTTTTTGCAAAACCATGGACTTGTGGGCCTTAGTCTATGCATGCAGAGAATGTAGTAATGTAAATGCATAGATGTGGGTTCAGTATTCATGTAAATTCAAACCTTTTACAGAATAAGTATTTTCTTCTAGGGAAATAACATCCACAATTTTTTTTTTTTTACTGAACCAGCAGACATGAAAAAACTTAACATGATTTTTAAATTTCCAAAAAAAATTACAGTGCATTTTACAAAACTATATCTCAAAAATGAAATTAAATTCATTTAATATTTCTAAATTCAGGAAAAATTTTCTCTTTTATATATTTCTATATTATATATATATATATTTGTATATTTTATATATTTTTATATGTAATGTCTTATTTATATATTCCGTCAATGCACAAAATCTAGACAGACACAATATGAGTTATTAACAATTACATTCCAATATTTGGCAAAATTAATAAGATTATCTGTATGAATCATAAGCATCTCATTTTCTTACAATGGACGATATTACTACTCAACACCCCAAGCTATGTTAATTAGCAAAGCTTTTGATTTCATTTATATAATTGGATTATTGGCAGCAATCATCTATGTAATTTCGTCAACTTTTAGATATACTTATCCGTCTAAGTCGCACTCACTAATTTTTATAACTTAAGAATGAATTTGGACCTTCTGATTGTATCTCATACATAATTCATTGAAATCAATGCCGAGCCGGCAGGCAAATAATTAGCATCTTCCATTAAGCAGTTTATGGGTTCGATTCCAATTTCGGATGTAAATGAAATTACCATAAAGTTCATAAAGAAACCATAAAGTCCAGAACATGCATTAAACTATTGATTCCTGTGTTGTTATTAGCCCTCATACAAAAAATGATTGAACAACATAAAGCTATTTTTTAATCCATGATCCGTATCTAAAGTAATTTCAATTAAATTGTAAGGAGCGACATTTTTGTGATCAGCAAATTACCCAAAAGAATTTTGTTCTAAAAAGTATTAATTAATATAAATTCCAGTTCTCCCAAATGGTGCTCCAAATTTAATTTCCTACGATTTAAAATATATGTATTTGATGATGTTCAGTCAAAATACTGTGCTTTGTAACAGTTGAAAGGTGTTTTCATTCTCAGACAGCGTAAACGGTAGAATAAAAAACTAAAAGAAAATAGCTGGTAATCCTTTATTTTATCATATACTTAAAACTCCTGAAATAATCGCTTCTGAGATTTCATACGTTTAATTTGAACACATTATCAGAAGTCATTTGTCTCTTCCTATTTATTGTTTAACTTAATTAGTGTGGTGAAAGGAAAAAAACGAGTAATGTTTATTTCTCGTAATATATATATATATATATATATATATATATATATATATATATATATATATATATATATATATATATATATATATGTGTGTGTGTGTGTGTGTGTGTGTGACGTGCAAGATTCATATATCAATGGCGTGCAAGATGGTTTTCTTGCAAGGTGTGTAAAGAACAACAGCAATAATGAAACCATAAAAATGTACATCACACACTTCTTTGAACTTATTATTCATTTGTCTACAGAATCCATAAATTTATACGATTACTAACAAAATCATCAATTTTATTATTATTTAAAAAAAAAAAAAAGAAAAGAACTCTTGATTTGACTGTAAAAAGGGTTGCATTTCTTTTTCTATTGTTATTAGAGACAAATCGTTTAATCTATCCTGGCTCATTGTATTTCGCGCATAATTCTTTGGCTCATTTCAATGCTGAAATTGATCTCTCCACGGAAGCAGTTGAAAATGTAACTGTACAAAATAAATATGGCAATGTATATATTTAGCTTAGGGCATCTGTCAAATCACAGCACTATATGCTGAATAAGTTTCAATAAATTAATTTAGTGATATAACTCACTACGTTAAAGAACGCATAATTCATTGGTTAGCTTTACAAAATCGAAATGTTTTGCAAAAGCCTTCTTTAACGAATAAATGCATTCATCCGGAAATTTAGTTAATAACACTGAAATTCAATAGTTAAAAAATTTGAGCGAATTTAATATTTTAAAATGGGCATCGAACCGAAAATAAATAGTGTCCTTTACTTCATAATTTAATTTTTTTTTAAATATTGGTCTATACTTGAGTTTTGAAAATTACACGACGTTTTTTTTTAATTTGGGGGACCCACTACAGAAATAGTCTCTTCATAAACTCCATCAAATGCAACAGAAGTTCGCATATTTTGAATGTTATCCTTTACTTCCTCTACTTTTTTTTTACTAGAATATTCTATATCTAAGTTAGATTTTGTAAAATATCAAATAGAACAACACTATAACACACTAAACACTTTGGCAAAAACATTTAATAGAAAATTACCGCTAAATTCTTCATTAAACATGTGATAACTCTTTGCAAGAGTAATTGTATCGTTATATCAGAGTTCTGGATTCTTCATAACGTTTTCAAATAAATTAGATAGGCCTTGCTTTCGCTTTTTATGGTATTTACCAAACGAGATGAAGAATTCCAACGTGTTGTATCTAATGTTTGAAATTTTCTTTTCATAATTTCATTTAAATTAAGATTTTTTTTTTGTAGACATTGAAAAAACTGAGGCTATTCCAGAAATTGTTGAAAAAAATTTACACTCACATTTATAATGAATACAAATTGCCACAAAACTAAATTAAGTACATGTTGCGCAACAATGCTCAAACGTAGTGTCTGGGTGAAATGTCTTTTTATTACATCCCATTCTTGATCCTTTCATGACTGCTGCCCCATCGAACGTTTCAGCAATCAGTTTGTTCTCACATCCCCAATTCAAAATCGTTTCTTGCACAACATTACCGAAAGCTTACGCTGAACGATCATCACTAACATCTTTAAAAAACAAATCTTTCCACTGGTGCACTACAATGGTAGGACTATTAACCTATGGTACTATAACTGATAATTGCGATTTGTGTGATATGTCGGATATGTTTCATCCAGCATAATAGCAACGAATGGCATTTCTTTTACCTCATTTCTAATTTCTCAAACTACAAAATTTTTTATCGATGCAATAATATCATTTTATATTCTATTAAAGGTATCAGAAAATACAGTTGCAATTCTTAGATGAATTGTGTAAAGGACATCATATTTAATAATTAAAGCTGTTAATTCTATATAATATTTTCTCGATTAAAGGAATTCGTATTCTCATTGTATCCATGGAATGCATCTTATTTTGCTTAGTAACAAACTACATTTAATCTCTTGAGAATATATTTATTTCTTGTTACTTTTTCATTGTGTTGAACAATCGCGCGGTGCGAGGGCGTGGTGAAGTCTTTTGTTGATCTAACATTAAATCTATCCTGACAGCACCAAATGCTTTTGATAGTATTACGGCATTTATATGAGATGGTGTTTTTCAAGTTTCTTTACAGCTTCATGGAGATGATTTATATCAAAGTAGCCTTGTTTTATCCAAATCAATTACAACAAATTATTCGTTTCAATTACGTCAAAAAAGTAAATAGGGCGAACAGTACAATTTATTCAATTCACTTCATACAACCGGTTAACCATTTAAATTTTTCATAGATTTTTGAAAATGTCGTGCAAACTTGTGGCCTTTGAATCTTAACGTTTTGCGATAAAATAGTATCCGTCATCGGTCTACTTAATTTAACTATTTCGTTTTTGTAGTAACGTTTCGTCTCGATAATGGATTTTGCATTATCGAGACGGTCGATAATGGATCCTTTTTAAATTTAAATTTTGAATAAGTAATCCATTTCAGAATGGATACTTCAAATGTTTCAATAATTCAAGATTTATTCGATAATGGATTTTCCAATAAATCTTGAATTATTGAGACATTTGAAGTATCCATTCTGAAATGGATAATTTATTATAAATTCAAATTTAAAAAAAGGATACAATAAATAAAATGTTTACCTTCGAGTAGTCGAGGTGTAACTATAAAAACAGCTAAACTTATGAGAATTTTATTAGCACTGAATCAAAAATCATATCTTGAGTTGCATGGTGTCATATGGGCGGAAAAAAAGAATACCTTGGGTTTCTTCAAAAAAACTTATTTTATGCAAACTTCGCACCACACAGTGCCCGACGCTGCGGTGGCTCATCAGGATGATCATTGGTGCCGACAAACTGAACATCTACTTCACGTGCAGAGGGTATCACTGCACGCTGGCTCAATAGATGTGACCGAACAGTTATTTCTTGTTCGGTCAGTGGATAAGATTATATATATATATATTTATGAAAATAATATATAATTTAATACACTGATTATTCTGCATCCTGAATTAATAATATTAATTGTCTGCGAAAAACATCCTGACAATGTTTAAAATTCGTTCCTTTTTTGTTTAACAAAACAAAATTGTTTTTCAGCGAATTATTTTCATAAATATATTGCATCACGAAATTACTTTACCAAGGTAAAACATTTCTTTTTATATTGAGGGAATACTTCTTTTATATTTCCATGAAAAAAAAATCTTTCAATGTATAAATTTAAACATTAACCGTCTGCAAAATCGTATGACTAGTTAATCAGTTTAAAAAAATAAATAAAAGCGCTTCAACATGCAAGTCCTCACTCTAAGACAACACTTAATAAACCGTACCTTAGGATGATTTTGAATTCCAAGCTCGGGGAAAATAGCTGCACTTTCCACAGTGCTATGGTAAGCTGTGCTTTTCCAGTAGCCTATACATATAAAACGTGATTTTCTGTTGTGCGCAATGCGTACACGTCAAAACTTCACATAGTTTTTGCTTTTGAACGGCTGCGTGGTGCAGCACCTTGTACTGCACGCACAGCTGGCATAGAAGTAAGCAAATCTACATACTATTATATATGTGTGTTAACATAGGTGTATAAAATTGTCTCTCATAATTTTGCCCGGGTGTGCACCACACGTCACTTATATATATAATTTCTGAATTTCTACTATAGATTTTAAAAGTTTTTGGAAAGATCTTGACTATAGAAGATTTTGTGATTATCTTCCTGAAAGTAAATAAATCCTTATAAGAATAAATGTAGTTACTAATGAAATTGATTGCCGTAGAAAATAACGCTTGAGACATGAGCTATTGAAACCAGATTACAATTGAATTCTCTGAAGATAGGCATGTATTTTGCTTTATAACGTGCACAAAGTATAAGAAGAATAGAGTATTGACTAATAATTGATGTCTACGTAAACCATATCCTGACTATATTGTTTGTCTCTTGCTTAATATTCAAATTATTAGAAATACATAATGCTAATACGTTTTCAACACTAATCTTCGATAATTGATTGCAAATTATAATCAACAACTCAAGTTGAATGTAATATATTGGAAACAAATGCGGATTCTTAAGTAATGGGCAATCAAATACAATGGAAATAATCTAATTTTAAATATTTAGGGCGGAGATGACCAATAATGTTGAAATTATTTCTACAACTTGACAGCATGTCTTCACTTAATCTCTGGCAAAAGTAAAATCTGTATAATTCTCGAAGTCTTAAAAAGGGGTTTAAGAAAATTTTCTTCTCAATCTCCATCTTTTAGTTCAAGCAGTTGGTTGTTCGCTTTTCCTGACTTCAATAACCGTATGCAACTGAAAATTTGATTACAAATCTATTGTTCTAGAATATCTTTGTACTCTTAAAACTAGGTCAAAATAATTAACTTTTTGCGAGACTTCACATCTCTATTTAAGTAGGCCAACTTGTCTAGTGGTCAGCGTGCCTGACTACGGATAGGGAGGTCCTGGGTTCGAATCCCAGTTCAGGCATGGATGTACTTTCTCTCCCTTTATCCGGTCTTTGTATTTTACTTGTGTGTGTGAATGAAGTATGAATGATGCCTACCCTATAAACGGGTCCCTATGGCAAGCGTGAGGATGCGATGGTGGCTCAACCCCCTGTGGTGCACCGGGCGCAACGCCTCGGCGGCAAAGAGGGCGCTGTTTCTGGTTGGATCCTTGGGTATAAAGGGACAATACATCCTGATATACCCCGACCATTGGAAAAATAAACATCTCTATTTAAAATTAACTGCTAATCTCATTCTTCGACTTATCTGTCAAATATCTATTGGGATAAGTTGTAGCTGCAGCTTGTGTCTTGCTATTAGAAGTAGCAAAAAATTAGGTTGTACCCGTTGGGTAGAAATCTTTTTTAATTTAAAAACAGGGATGCAACACAGCGTTATTTTTAACATATTTTATGGATCTGCCAAACTCACAGATATCACTCCACTTGGAAGACATCGACACCACGTTCTATTTAACATGGCCCAATCACTTTTAATAAACCAGAATGATCTTCGGTTGAAGTCGTGATTTGAATTCGATCTTTCTGTTAAAAAGAACGACCCCCAAACCAATACGTCACCTCGGCATTCTTGGTATATGGCATATTTTCTTTTTAGACTGCCATATTACATTCATGAACCAGGTATACAAAATGTTTTTGAAACTTATTCGCTATATATATTCGTAATCCTTTAAAAGGTGAAGTTTAAACGGTGTCAATACGAGTTCGATCGTAAAGTAACACTGGGGTAAAGAATGGTTTAATTTTTGTCATTGTGATATAACATAAAAAAAAGTTTTTAAGTTATTTCACAGCTTTGAGTGCAAGTGAGGAACATTGTCACGGAGTTATTCTTATCTCACGAAGTATGTGGCTAACGTGACAATAATTTTTGTGGTAACTTTGCTAAAGTGAATTTGTTGAAGAATAAAGATTAAATTCTGGGTTAATGTATGGTCCGTATATTCCCAATAACCCCAGTATATTATCATTTTAAATACCGAAATTTTATATTAGATGAATGCAAACACTCCTATATTTAGTTTAATGTAATAACTTTTCTTCATTATATGAATACTGCAATTGAAAGTCAAATAATCATGATACTAATTTAAAAAATTGTTGACACAAAAACACATAATATTTAAATTTCTTCAGCTCTGTCTTTATTAAACAGTCTGAATTAAAAAAAATTCTAAACGGTTCTGATATTGAAAAAAGTCGTTTTATCTTGTAAGCGAGGAACATAGCTGCTAACCCTACTGATTTTAGAGGGAAACTCCTGATTTTTCATCATTTCTTCCGATTTTTAGATGATGTATCTATGAAAATCTACTGATTTTTGGCAATTTCAGGGAAAATATTATAAACTGCTGAAAAGTCTATTGTGTTGTTCTAGTAACTTAAGCAGTCTCCAAATAGCTAAAATATTTTCAAAATGAGAAAGTATTTTCATCTGCAGTTCACCAATTCCATTTCTAAAAATGCGAAGTCAGCAACGTATGGAAAAATAAATTGCAATGAGTTATTCAAATTTGAAATATATAATTATTTTTTTTTATTTACAAAGTATTTGATACTTTGTATATTTTAAGAAGTATTGTCGCTGAATTAAATTTATTTAGTGATAGTTTTATATAATTTTATTAAGTTAAATATTAATAAATTGCACTAGTGTAGTAAAAGTTGCCCTATAAAATAAATATTGGGACATTAAAATTGATGTTTATTTTCTTATGTGTTGCATATTCTCCTATATATAATATATATAAGTTTGATAAATATTGATTTTTATATTTACAATAATCACATATTTTAACCGATGTATTGCTACCGAATCTTAAAAAAATAGGGTTTATTTAACGTTATCAATTTTTAGGTATTTTAAATTTTCTCGATTTCTTTTAATATCAATATTTTATTTATTTTAGGTATATTACAAGGTATAAATATGGAGAGGAATATGTTGCAGACAAGGTAAGAAAAGTTTTTTCAAGGTATCGCAGTCTCTTAATTAGTTTTTGAATATATATACCGGGTGAGCCAAAAGTTCGTTACAATTTTAAAAATTCATAAAAAAAGAAGAAGAAAGTAAGGTAAAGAAGTGCGGTTTGCAAGAAAGAGCTAATAAGGTAGTCGGATTTTTTTTTTTCATCAAAAAAAGTTTTAGTTAAAAAAGTCGCCTATAGATGGCGCCTATAGATGACTGTCTGAAACACAATGAAAAGGGCAACAGTACGCTCCATTCATTTATTCTGAAAATAAGAATTGTTCAATATGACCTCCAGTACATTGTACGACACAATTAAGGTGACTCGCAACGCCCGTTACAGCTGAATGCAATATGTCGGAATGAATTTCAGAAACCTCACGACAGATGGAATCTTTGAGTTCGGGCCAATGTTGAAGGAGATGAACGGTACACACGTGATTTCAAATAGCCCCACAACCAGAAGTCGACCGGAGTGAGGTCGGATGATCGTGGAGGCCATGCCATCTTGCAACCTCGACTGATCAGTCCCTCTTCACCAAAGGTACTCAAAAGGAATCGTTTTACTGGATTGGCATAATGTGGTGGTGCGCCATCCTGCATTAAGTTTATTACAGATAACACACCTCTTTGATTTAATGCGGGCACGACTTTGTCACGCAAAAGAGTGAGGTAACGCTTAGCGGTTACTGTGAACGTTTTCCAGCCCAATCTGGGACACGGTTCTTCAAAGAAGAAAGGTCCGACAATGAAAAATGAGGTGAAGCCACACCAGACTGTCAACTTGGTTGGATGCAGAGATTTCGTCGTGTATTCATGAGGATTAGATTTTGCCTTATACGAGTGTTATGGGTGTTGACATCCCCGTGTAGTCTGAAGTGCGCTTCATCCGTCCAGAAAACGTTGAACAACCACTGAGGGTCGTTTTCGATTCTTGCCATAGCCCACTCGGCAAATGATTCCCGCATAGCTGTGTCTCCCGGTTGTGACTCCTGCAGTGACTGCAGTTTGTAGGGATAGAGATGCAATATCCCGTGGAGGATACGTCGAATCGATGATTAAAGCACATCCAATATTCTTCCAGCTTCGCGAGCACTGCTACTCCCAATGGACGATTCCGCCGATAAATAATTCAATGTGATTTCCACCGCAGTAACGAGGATCTTCCACTGCGTGGCCGATCCTCCAAAGACCAGTTTCCTCGAACCTCTTGACAAGCTTGACTATTCCAGGACATGATATGGGGCCTTTTTTCGTCTTCAGTCCTTTCGTCGTGCGAAATTTTCGCAACGCAATAGTTTCTGACTCTCCGTTCAAATAGAACAACTTCACCAACAACGCTCGATCCGGTAATGATAATATTCTGAAAGCGAATGAGAAATTCTCGAGTATCAAGGCATTTTATCGCAAGATTAATTTGCATAATTCTGCTGAATCTCTCGCTGTCAGCGCCATCTATAGATGACTATTTTAACTAAAACGTTTTTTTCTGCTAAAAAAATCCGACTACCTTGTGAGCCCTCTTTCTTGCAAACCGCACTTATTTATCTCACTTTCTTCTTTTTTTTTTTATGAATTTTTAAAATTGTAACGAACTTTTGGCTCACCTGGTATATCGTATCAAGGAAAGTTGAAATTAGAAATACAATGGCAAAATTATCGAGTCATTCATGACTAAAATATTTCATCCACAAAAAAAAAAAAGATAAGTGTTATTTAAAAAAAAAAAAAAAAAAAAAAAAAAAAAAACCGAACTGGCATCTAATACCTGGCCTCTGGCATTCGGTTCAGCAGTTTGCAGGTTTGAATCCCACTTACACAGCAGGGATTTTTTTAGTGGTTCGGAATCCAAAGATTAAACTGTAGGTCCCCATCTGAATATAAATATATAGACTGGGACCTACAGTTTCAAATACACTCTCGTATTAAATATAAAAGATGCCTTATTATTTTCCGGTTTTCTCCATTCTGTTTACAATAAAGTGTGCGAAAGAATGACTTCAAGAATTTTCTTAAATTTCTTGCATTGATTTGCGATTTTATTACAATACATTTGTAGGACTTGGGCGACAAAACAAGATTTAGCATTACTCGCTGCGTGATTCGAAAATTTATGTCAAGCAAAAATAAATAAAAGAGGTTTACCTTTGCAGCTGTTTTCGATATCATGAGGCTGAATATTTATATTTCACCATACGCTTGAAGAGGAGACGACTGAGGTAATTCATGTGGTGCTTGCATTTAAGAACTTAATTCCCAGAGTTCTATAATAAGATGCGAAAATCTTGTAGTCTCTTTTATTTATTTTTTTATATTTATTTATTTTAAATAGATTTTGTAAATCGATTGTCCAGTGGTAGAAAACAGCACTACTAAAGATATATAGTTCGATACCAGCCACTGTTAATAATCTTCTGATTTCAATGTAAGTCTGTAAGGTTTCGATGCGTTGTGTTTTTTTCACTTAATTTGAATGAGTTGCATGAAAATAGTATTT
This sequence comes from Latrodectus elegans, assembly GCA_030067965.1. Lineage (NCBI taxonomy): Eukaryota > Metazoa > Arthropoda > Arachnida > Araneae > Theridiidae > Latrodectus > Latrodectus elegans. Next base: position 61,407 of record JAHZMJ010000068.1, on the reverse strand, counting down.
CGGGTTGTCGAAAGCCACTGATTTTTTTACTGCACTTTCTTTACCAAGAATAAGATTAATTTTCTTATTCATAATTTTTCATTTGTATTTCACGTAAGAAAAGCTGATTGAGAGTATTCCAACTTTCTAATTTGCTGGATGACTTCTGAAGGCTGTCTTAAGACGGTGAGGCTCTATTTTTCGAGAAAAATATCAATAATAGGAAAAGCGCTCAGATTTCAAATTATTCTGTACGAAAAAAAAAATAATAATAATTTGAGGAGCTGGAGCTATAGGACGAATGGTTCGACAGCTGGTGTAGAACAATGCGCGTTCATTGAGATGTACATTCATCCTTCCTTTAAGGCTCTTCCAGACCTACGTGAGAACTTCTGTTGTCTTGTCGCCCCATCTGGTGTTAGTTCTCAAAGCTTGTAGAGGGGAGTATCCCAAACATTATTATTGGTTGAAATTGCTTGTCAATTAATCCTTCGAAGTTAGCGAGTCTGCCAGAATTGGCGCGTTATATCGTGAAAAATTAAAGTACTAATGCCATAAAAACAGCCAAAAAGAGAGTTTTAAATTTGCTCCTAACAGATGTTTACCTCAAATTACCCTCAGGTTTCTTAGAATAGGGGTGGGGGAACGTGGGTGAGTACAAATGTTCAACGAACTGACAACTGAATTACCTGTTGCTGTCTTATGGAAAATGAGCTGCCAGTGATTCTAAAGAAAATATTATTTATTTATATTTTAGAGTTCGGTTTTTATTATTCGCACTGAAATATATAAAGACAAATTGCAAATGTTGAGTGATTTTACAGTTACTAATTAAATGGTCAAAAATGATTATCAGAATTCAAATAAAACCTAAAATACTATATGAATGATTAAAAATATATTTTTTAAGTGCCTTGGTTCAATTTGATTTTATGAGACTTGATCCATTGACTTAAGATGCTTTTGAATATGAATGCAACAAATAATTAAAAACTAATATTTTCAAAACTAACTCAATATAAAAATATTTAATTTTTTTCAAGTTTTTTTTTTTAAACTAACACACACACACATACATATATATATGGTCTAATTATATAAAAATAGATGAAATGATTATATAAATAATTACAGTTACAATATATATTTTTATGAAAATAACGTTACGATTTTCTATCTATCTATATAATCGTATCGTAATTTTCATAAAAATATTGTAACTGTAATTATTTATATAATAATCATTACATCTATTTTATATAATTAGAGTTATTTAGAGCTTGAAAGAGAGATTCATCTCCTATCTTTCATCTCACAAGTCCCTAACTTTATTCGTCTATATAAATAAAATTAACTAAGTTATAATTAGAAGTACACGGTTTTTAAAAACTTGATATTCTGATGTAAAATGTGTTGTGAAATTTACTTAATTCTGAAGATTTTAAAACTCTTCAGTTATTTTATTAGATATTTTCCTCTGGCTGGATAAAAACAAAATTAGATTAGCACTAAATATGCCTTATAAAAACACACAGGAAAATTAGATTAAAATAAGTTTAGAGTAAAGTTGTGAGATATATAAATTAGGTTTATATTTGTCAACGAATAATCACAAATGCAAATACAACTTATAGCATACGAGAAAAATATAATTTCATTGTAATACGAATAAAATATAATACAATTTCATGAGCATATGGGAAATTTAGTTAATACCTTGAAATATATATGAGGTAAAATAGTAATTAAAATAAATCTGTTAATAAAGTAAAGAAATGCTTGAGCAATTCACATTTCATGAAGGAAAAACAGAAACTATATATATATATATATATATATATATATATATATATATATATATATATATATATATATATATATATATATATATATACAAACATAAACATACAAATTCATATAGTTAAACTTTTATTTTTTTGGATTTTAATTTTTCAGCTTTTTTTTTTTTTTTTTGTTTGCTCCACAATTATATAAGTTGGATTTCTTATGTCCATTGATCTAGGATAACGTGGATCGATTAGTTCTGGCAAAAGACAGTCAAAATAAAAATCATTTAATTTAATTTTCATTTGTTTCTCCCAAAATAAATCTCATCTCTAAAAATAATTTCAGTTTTAATTCCTTTCGGAAACCAAATGGTAAACCAACAAAAGTTTCTTTCACTAATATGTAATTGTCCTTGGATTTGATAGTAAAATTTATGATTTTTATTTATGCCATTAATTTCTTTTGTTTTTCCTTCTTTTTGCCAGAAATTGAATTTAGATTTCTTTATAAATTCATTGGGATGTATATCGCGACATGTATATGGGTATTTAATTTCAACAATACCCTCTTTGCCAATTATTACATCTGGCGTGGGATCTAAATGAGGCAAATTTTTATCAATGAATATCACACATGGCTCTATTTTAATTCCTATTTCTTTTTCTAGTTCGAGAATGGCAGTTTTTTCATTAATAATCCCGTATAAAATTTCTTCATTTTTTACGTTAGAGTATAGTATTGTTTTTACTAAATTTTGGCATCCTGTAGAGGGTTACCCTCTACAGGATTCCGACATACAGCACCAAAATTCGACGCTGTCAATCGAATTCTTCTTTCCTTTCTCCAAACAGCATTCTCACTTTGAAGTACAGTAGCTCTTTCTAAATCTTCTCTTTCTTTCAAAGTAAGAGCTAGATTAGTCAATAATTTCGATTTTTTTTCTTCGTATTCATTAGATGATAAATCTGGCTTTTCAGCAGCTGGGCCATAATTTTTGTCGGGACCTGAAAAAATATTTGCTAATTTCCTAGTCTTTGACTTATTTTTTGCTTTATTTCATTTATTTATTCTTTTATTTTCAAACTGCTTGCAGTATTTACCTGGCGACTTATATATTAAACTGACTTATATATTTCATTCGATTTCCTTGTAGTGGAAAGATGAAGTTTTCTTTTCGTACTGTAATCATTTTTTTTTCATGTTTAAAATAGACTAATTTTACAGATTTTAATTAATGAGAAAAATATCCAAATACATTTAAAATGGTAAAAGTGTTGAAATGAATTTACGAGAATTTTGAATTTTCGGAAAACAGCATTCAACATCAATTGAGAAACGCGTCAAAATGAATAATATGTTCAACAGAATCTTGCGGTTGAATAGTTTGGAATGGCTGCATTAGAAAGCTGTTTGGAGACAGTATTGTACTGCGTATCCCATCTTAATGACAACAAGGTGATTGATGATTTAATTATTGGTGTAGCCATAAAGAGAAAAAAAGTCGTTCAATCACACTATTTCTAGACTAGTCACTTTGAGCATATCTAATTGATTCTCAATCTCCTTCCTGATATTCTCTCTCAAGCATTTCTACTCGAACATCAAAACTATAACTTCAGTTACCGATTTTATATCGCCTTAAGTGCTACAGGATATTTATTCATTCTTTTGATATTTTATTACTTTTATTTCTTTTTTGTCAAAAATAATGTCATTTGCGTTGCGCAGGACAATATTCTTCTCAAATAAATTTCGTGAGCATAAAATGATTCCCCTAAGAGAATTGATGTCATCTGTATTGTAGTGTGTTGTAATGTATTGTTATCGTTTGTTTGGTTATTGAAATACTTTTATGTTTTTCCGCTGAAGTTATACTACAAACCCAATTTTTTTTTCAAAGATATATATAATTTTTCAAATTTAAAGTGTTTAATGTCTTATCAGACGCAATATGCTGGTATCATATGCTTATTAATTATACCTTATAATGTTTTTTTTTTCATGAAATAAGTTGAAAATAAAATTAAATGTCCAAATGTTTGTAAAGGTAAAAACTCAATAATTTTGGAAAATGATTAAAAATCAAATTAAAATATTTGTCTCACTATTATTCTAATAAACTTATCGTTCTTATTATTAGATATTTTATTTTATAAGAAATATATATATATATATATATATATATATATATATATATATATATATATATATATATATATATATATGTATGTATATATGTATGTATATATGTATATATGTATGTATATATGTATATATATATGTATACATATATATATGTATATATATATATACACATATATATATGTATGTGTGTGTGTCTATTGTAAAATTCATTTTTTTACACCTTCACACATAAAGTAATTTAAATTTTTAATACATAGTTAGTCTTATTTCAAAATCGTAGTATATAATATAATTGAACAAGGTAACACAAAACAGTTTATAATATTTCATTTTGAAAATTTACTTAAATGAAAATAATCAAAGTTGATTTAAAAGTACATATCATAGCTACTTTTCCAACGCTAATTAACAGAAATCTAACATGCATTATTTACAGATGCCTTTTCTATTTCATGAGTGAGAAAAGATAATTCGTCTTGCTCGATTTGGAATTGTTTGCCAACCACAGGGTAAAACAGGAGGAATCATATGGGGAGAAGTTTTTCTCAGAAATTCCTCTTTCTTTAGGTTACTGTAGTGAAGTAAGAAACTCAGCCAAGTTTGGCTTTAAAAATTTTCCAGTTTCATAGGTGGCGTTGTGTACAGAGGTGGATTTTCATAAATAAGAATGAGTTTGATTTGTAATCAAAATTCGTATCAAAATATTAATGCAATCAAAATTATTTTTAGCTTAAAAAAAAAACAAAAATGTTCATTTTGTAACTGTACGGAGAAAAAAATGAAATATCTTTGGACCAAATTTTGTACAACCTCAATGAAATTAGAATTTGGTTAAAATTTACTTGGATGGAGATATTTTGACATTTTAAAAATATTTGAAAAAATTTTAAACGCTAAAAATGGACGTCGAAGTGACAGTAGCTCTGTTTTTTGTAATTTGCAAAAGACCGGAAGTTTCTATCGTCAAAATAGCACTTGTGAAACATTAAAATATTATCCATAGGATTAACATAGGATTCGATTTTCCCCAACGGAGGTCTAGCAGGGCCTTAACGCGGCGAGTGCGTACCCCGTTATATGGAAATCGCACTAAAACTTAATTTTATGTTATAACTTAATTTTACTTAAAATATGTTATAACTTAATTTTATTGAATTGAAGGAGAGAGGGAGAGTTCATAAAAGAAAATAATAAAAAAATGAAACAAAAACTATATTAAAAATTTGTTTTCCAATAAAAACAACAATGACTTTTGTAAAATTATGTAATATATCAATACACCCTCGCTGTGAGATATAAGCCACCTATTTCGCTTTCTTTTAATGGGCAAAATGTCTTACTTAGTTCATCTTCTTATTGGTTTTCGATTGTAGCTTTTTTATTTTCTAACTCCGCTGAAACTTCTCCATAGGGAACTAAGCAATTTCTTAACACTCTTTTTAACTTTGCGCTGCGCACCGTTGAATGCTCAGTTTGAATGAAATGAATTTTAATTCCTTATCCAAATTTTGCCCTTTCTTCACATGTTGTAAATCGAGATTTGGCACCCATTCGTTTTCCATATTTTCGTTTACCAATGCATTCGAGAGATGGGTGAATCAATTAATTCCATCAGTTCTTCTTCATCTAAAGTTTCCTTCCCGAGTACTAATTCTCTTACATGCTGATGGTTCACTGCAAATTCTTTATCGCTTAAACGAGAAGCAATGTTTACTATTTCTGTAATTGCGAGTGAGATTGTTCAATCATCTTGTATTGTTTGAACCATATGTAGTAAAAGCGGTTTCCAACACGCATTAAGCGTTGATGGTTTTATTTCCGCGCAAGCCTATGACCTGGTTGTAATGCAATCCAAAATAGATAATTCCATTCACACTTGAGTAAGTTTTATTCTCACTATTTTCTAATATGCCAAAAATGATTTGGAAAAGTTTGCGTGTTTAGTACATCTTTAAAGTTTGACTGACTCCTTGGTTCAAAGTTTGTATTAATGCCGTGCAGTCAGGAGGAAGGAAAACAATTTTCACATTTGGGTGATCCAGTTCATATGTTGTGGCAACCAGCGTTTTCGAGAACGAATAAAATTTTGAAATACAAAATTTTTTCCATTGTATTTGTTTCCTCTGCTGAGATGAAACAATTATAAAACCAATCCTTAAATAAATTTTGAGTAACCCAAGATTTCTTATTAGATCCCGAGAATTCAGGTAATTTTGTCTTATTAATGTTGTTCATTGCACGTGAGTTGAAAAACGATGTATTATCATTGTTTTTATCATCAGGCTCCCTGATAGATTGTTGTACATGTGAAGGATGATACGTTCTTTGGATGGTTTAAACCCCTGAACACGCCTTTTATTTTTTAAATGGAAGGTCCTAGATGGTAGTTTTTCCAATATAATGCCGTCTCATCGGTCAAGTGAACAACCTCCTTCATTGATTATTGTAGCTAGTTCCAGATTATAGTTTTCGGTAACCTCAGCATCTGCTGAGGCTTGTTCTTGAAACTTAATATTGTGCAATGTGTATATTTATTTTATTTTTCAAACCATCCTTTTACTCGCGACAAACGAATGATTTTCTAGCCCTGCATAAGAATGCCCAATATTCCTTAAATGTTCGTAGATTTCAAGCGTTTTTTGCTTAGTAAGATTTCCACTGATAGGAATCTTTTTGGCTATACAGTCTTCCAACCAGATCATTAACGCCCGTTCCATTTTAACCATATCAGTATTTCGGGTGCGAGATACACGTTTCGCACCTATCGGATAGCCATCTGTAACAGTTTTCATTATATTTTCTGTCTTTTTCTTTATGGTTCACATTATAGATTCATTCAGATTTGTTGATTTTGCAACAGACAATACTTTTTCCCGCCTTCTAACCGATTTAAAAATTGGATTTTATCTTAAACGATATACACATTCGCTTTAATCCTTTACTTGTTTCTTTTGTGTGTTGACATGATGCAAATTTAGGGTTAATATTTACTTAGGATCATAATAATTATATTAGAAATTTAGGGCTATTATTATTTTAGAAAAAATGAAACCACACATTATGAATCACAAATTAAGCTAGCAGCAAAACGAATGGGCGGTGCAGACAAAATTTAAGAAACAATGGTTATTAACAGCACGAACTGTGAAAGAGCTCTGATACGATTGAAACTGATGCCATAAACGGCTTAGAGATAAAATTGAATGTTTATATAAACATATACAGTTAAAATTATTCATTGGATGCGCGGAAATCTTAAGTACTCTTACAAGGCGGTTGTTGAACGGAAACCACGCTGTAACAATACCGTGTTATAGGAGGGCTGTCGCAATTTCAGCTGCTTGTTGTATGGAAACCGCGTTCTGAGAGTACCACGTTGTAGGAGGGTTGACTGTACATGATAGGGCGTACTTATTAATGAAAAAAGCGTCCTTGAAATTGAAATTGTCAGGCATGAGGATATTATCAGTTCTGTCGAAATAATTTTTAAATTAAATTCCAGGCGTGTATAAAAGGTGTCACGATTGCTGAAAAGAACTAAAAAGTCAAACCGTTTTACTGGGATAGCCCTGCATCTAATAAAAAGTTGCGTAATATATAAATATACTGTGTTTAATGATGATAACTTGTTATACTGTAAAAAGTGCTGTCTTTTGAAATAAAAATTCTGCCCTCTTAACATAAAATTGCTGTTCTCTTCAATAAAAAAAATCTTTTTGCTATAAAAAACGTTGCCCTCTTGACCATAAAAGGTTTCGATTCTTCCTACTTTCTATCTTAAAAAAAAAAGATTTTGGAACAAGTTATTAAATTTATATTAATATTTAGTAAAAAAAATAATAATAAATATAAATGGAATTGTGTACTGTATCGGACTCTCAGGCATTTTGATGATTGGTACCATTTAGTCAATTGGTTCCATTCTATGATATTCGCAAATTTGTCAATAATTTCCTACCATAAGATTTTCCATTTGTCATTATTCAGCAGAACTTCTTTCTAAAATGCTTTCGATAAATTTTAAAGATATTCTCGGTTAATAATATGGAATTTATCAGCATAGAGTTCGTCTCCTAATTTCTTCCTAGAATTGAAGACCTCAATTATGGACATTTTCTTTCGGTCTTGTGTGCATATTTGCTTGGAAAGTATACCATTCCTTTTATCATAATCCCAGTTAACACTGAAAATATAATTTATATCAGAATTTTTTTTTCTTCTAAGAGATGCTCAGTTCACTTGCAAATTTCGTCCATCGAGCTGCCTTTTACACTCCCCAGTCAGTCATCGAAAACCTCCGTTACATTAGGTAACAATGTGCAGAGATACTTGTGTCCACAGGTGCTTGCTTACAAAGTTCACGTACCGACCGTAAAATAAAATATTGCGATAAATATTTTGTGTCTAGTTTCCTACATTGAATGACACTAGATAGACTGGTGTCTTAAAGCTTTGTTAGCCTATTACGGAACTTTTGCATTTAAAATCGTGTTTGAACTTAATAATTAGTCGAGATTTGTCGTTGAATTTTCTGGAATGATTCCCATTCTTGATAGTTTTACTGCCAGTCGATAAAAGAAGCATTCACTTCGTGTGATGTCAAAAGGATGGAAATGAAACAGGTAGTTTATACAATGAGCTTACCAGATGTGAAATATCAGAAATCTTGTACTCAATCGAGACTTTCATTACGACGAGAACAAAAGGTTTCGAGCTTGATTCCAACCGTTATCGAAAAACTAACTTTGTTACACCTCTGGTAGGTGCTTGAAAGCTTTCTTTCCTTGATATAATATTTCGCCTCCCATTCCATAAACATGATGCAAGTCAGCAAATTCGTATACTTCAAGACTGGATCAACCTTCAGAGTTAATAGCTTTTTTGCAAAATCATTATTTCACCAGTAAATGACCTTCATGGACCAGTAGAACCTGATCTATGCATGCACGGAACATGTGATGGTATGTAAATGCATAGATGGATTCAGTTTTCATTTAAAGTGAATTTTCTTTTGCAGACTAAGTATTGCCTTCAAGAAAAAAACATCCACCAGTTATTTTTTTATTTTTATTTTATTAGACAAGAAGATACCAAAAAAAAAAAAAAAAAAAACTAACAGGCAAACTTTTATCCGTATTTATTTGTTTTTTTTATTTATTTTTATTTATTTATTTAATTTTATTTTTATGAAATGTGACACGTTTCTCCAGTAAAATTCGAAGGTGATATCGGTGCTTATAAATTTTTTCTACCAATTGTAAATTTGTTATCTGTAAGTTGATATTTCGAGAGACCAAATTAGGCAGCTGGAAATGCACCGGAATATCTTGTTACTTTTATTTGAAAGCCTTTACTGTTTTTAATAGTCTGAAAAAGGTGTGTGCTTCTAAATAACTTATTGACCGAACCATTGAATTCATTGCACAATTTTATTCAGTTATAAATTGATTTTCCTAAACCTATAACTGAAAAAATTAGAAATCTGTAAATTTCGCAATTGAATCTAGAAAACATACTATTTAAATACACTCGCTTCCAAAAGGTAAGCACGGAGAAGAAAATGCTAATTTCCGGAAGCCAGAATTGAAGAGGATGCAAATCATTGCAGAGATAGATGGAAGCATGCAAATATGTTAGGTAACAGTCAATCACGCTTTGATATCAATAAATATGTAAAAAGGGTAGTATTATAAGATACTAGCTTTATGAACGCTTACAGAAGTTGATTGCAAGCTCTAATAAAAGGTGTTTAATACTTTCGTATAATTTGTTTTTAAGACATCCGTGTTTCTACGACTTCCAGAAGAGGAATGGACTTAGCGCACACGTACATAGCTGGACATTCAATCTCAAATGTTGCTCTTTTGTTTCGCGTTCATCATTCTTTATTTTCACGTTTATAGAAACAATTCAAAACCATACAGACAGCTGTCTGGAGGCCGTTTGCGGATCCCCCAAGGGTTTCAAACCCCGCGGAAGATCGATATATTGCGATTGTAGCCAAGCGGAATTACGGAGTGACGTAAACACGTGTGACATCTATGGTTACAATGTCCATTATTAAAGCGCTATCTTCAGCTATTGTACGCTTTTTGAAAGCCACTAACGTGCAACAATGGAAAATTTCAATCCACTTGCATGTATGCCCAAAATGAGAACCAACTTCATGAATAGTTGTTGCATATTTTTCTGTACCTAGCCCCGGCTGGGCTTTGTTAGTGAACGGAAACAACCGGGTAGGAGTCTTCGTATATTAGAAGCAGGGATCCAGTAAAAGACCCTCTAATACTTGACTTGTCAACGGAAAGAGTATCAAATCATTTAGAGAACGTTATGACCAAAACCTGTTTAACGTTCCACAATGGCATTTAGCGAACACTATGGATTTTCGGTTAAGCCGAGTTTCAAATCCACATCCTACCGAAAATAAGAACGATATTTTAAACACCCAAACATGCACCTATCTTAAATAATGCAATCTACTCATGAATTGGGAAAGAAAGACAAGAAGGTTAATCATTCGGCTGCCAGCTCCGTGGATACATGCACAAATGACAGTTTTTATGGTTTTTATAAGGAATATTCGTACCATGTCAATAAATTTTATTACACCATCTATATGATGAGCAATTTTCTTCTGGGCCAATTACTGTTGTGAAAAATCCTAAATGAAAATTATTTTAAATATTATTTTCTACATGGGAAAAACAGAAATGAATTAGCTGTCTGAGTAGAACAATTAGAAATAGAATTTATATACACACTTTTGTCAAAAAAAGGACAAGAATATATTGCTAAAATTGGAATATATACTGTGAGATTCCAATCCCTGTTTCAGAATATGGATTTGAAAATAAATATTAATACGCTTTGTGTATTAGTATCCAATATTAAAATTGATTTCATTCCTATAAAAATTAATATTCTTGACTTTTTTTATATTTACAATTACATAATTCAACCGATATATTGCTATTGTATCTTTATAAAATTATGGTTTATATAACGATATCAATTTTTAAGTTTCCTCGATTTGTTTTAATATAAGTTTTAATATTGACTTCTTATTTAATATCTATAAACCATTTTTATCCTGTTTCGATTTTCTTATTCCATGTTTTAGATATTTTAAGTTATTCGCTTTATAATTAATGCAATTAATTCTCTTTTAAATATTAATTTGTGATTAATCTATTTTTTGCCCTTTACTTCACTATTAAAAAATTAAAGTACATTTCGTTCTTTTATTAAGTATACATCGGTCTTAGTAATATTTTACAAAAAATTTAAATTTTACTTAGAATACAAATATTTCAAGTTTTTTTCAGCGATAAAACTTTTAAATCAGATTCTTATATATTTTAAATAAATTATTGATTTATGCTTTAAAGAGTAGTACTCTGTATACATGTGATTTTTTTAATGATAATCTTGTTAACCCCACTCTTATCAAGCTAAACATTTCTAGTATTTCTATTAAATCAAATAAAAGGGCGCGCAATTGATTTTGCTTGTAGAATACAGTTGGGATATTTTTCTTTTAAAATGAGTTCATTTATTAGCTATTTTTCCACCTTGAAAATATACCAAGTTGAAAATTTGAGTATTAGATAGCAATAAAATATCAAACTTTACTGAAAAAATTATTAACCGAAGGTTGAATGATACAAATTCACACCATTATCATGTAAGACGTACTCATCAGAAATAAAAGTCCTTAGTTCGATTTCAGCCAGTTTCGAACAACGGGAAATTCACATTGTGTTCTGTATTCTTTTCCATCATAGTAGGTGCTTGGAAATTCTCGGATATCTAATTTTAGAATTATGAAACAAAAAAAAACACTTTATTTTATTTTTATATTTTTAAAATCAAGTCTATTGCTTGCTGAAATTCTCTATATTAACTTTTGTTGGCATTTATGCAAGGAAAACTTTGATGACAAATGTTGAAAATTTGAGTATTAAATAGCAATAAAATATCAAACTTTACTGAAAAAATTATTAACCGAAGGTTGAATGATACAAATTCACACCATTATCTTGTAAGACATACTCATCAGAAATAAAAGTCCTTAGTTCGATTTCATCCAGTTTCGAACAACGGGAAATTCACATTGTGTTCTGTATTCTTTTCCATCATAGTAGGTGCTTGGAAATTCTCGGATTTCCTCCCTTATGACACGTTTCTTTTATCTTTAAAATCTCTTCCAGGTTGACAAAAATATCTTTCAAATGCAGTAAGTCGTTTGGCTGTCCTCTAAACAGTGTCATATTGAAATAAATTAACGTATTTATTCAGTTTGTAATTGAATTAATTTCTTATCATTCATTTTTTTAATAGAGTATATCTAATTTTAGAATTATGAAACAAAAAAAACACTTTATTTTATTTTTATATTTTTAAAATCAAGTCTATTGCTTGCTGAAATTTTCTATATTAACTTTTGTTGGCATTTATGCAAGGAAAACTTTGATGACAAATGTTTGGGCACCCAAATATAAATAACACCCCCAACAAGTTTCTTCATGCACTGAAATTTTTTAGCAAATAAAAAGTTATAAAAAGTGCTTAATGCCATGGTGTTAAACTTCTCTTGTATCTGATTTTAAAACAGCAGATGGTTAGCAATCTGCATTTCAGTGCAGTTGCTCCAGGGTTCAAATACCACTTTAGGCATGGTTGTTTACACTGGTTCGGAATCTACACTGCTCGACATTGAAATACAATACCAAGAAGGAGTAGCGGAAAGTAACGAAACTCGGCAAAATAAGAGAGCCAGAAACGAACAATAAGCGATCTGTATTTCGAAATTGCATGCATAAGACATAGTGAGAACAGGGTCGAATCTGAGGCCAGTAAGTTGCAAGAAGGCAAAACACGAAGCAATACATCTAGGCACATAGTCAATGATAGTACAGATGACGTCCTGAGCAATGGCTCTGTATTCTCTGTCAACCATTTGCTAAAGTGCGTCTTCTGAAGGTTTGCAAATGGCATCCTAATGTATCCCAAACGTGTTCAATTGGTATAATATAACGACCACGTGACCAGGCAAACAGTTTTACACCTTGCAGAGCATGTTGTCTGATGCAAGCAATATCCGGTGAGGCGTTATCCTGCTGATAAAAAGCATTGGGCACCAACTGAATTTAGGGAAGTATCACTGATCACACATCACATCATGCACGTAACGTTGAGCTATCGTGGTACCGTAAATACGCATTAGAAGTGACGTGAAATTGTACGCCTCAAACCATGATGCCGCGTTGTTGTGCGGTGGTGTGTTTCACAATTGCTGCATGATAGTGTCCACGTCAATGACACACTCATACGCTGCGACTGTCAATGAAGAAACAGAAGTGTTACTCATCAGCGCTCTAATCCGGCACAATTGCAGACGTTGGCGTCTATGCTGTGGGGTGAATGCAAGTCTGCTTAATGGACGCTATGAGCGTAGGCTACTAACAGTCAATCGATGACAAATGGTTCTGATGGATATGGGAGCATCCAGGGTGTCTTGCATATGCTGCAAAATTTCGATAAACGTGCTTTGCAAGACCACCTCTCGTCGGACACGTTGATCCAGAAATGAATGTTGACGTAATTCTACCTGCACCGGCACCCCGCAAACGTTCCACAGTTCTTTGTTCCACCCATCTTTCCCTTCAGATGGTGCACTGTGGACGTGTTCGGGTGTCTGACAACTGTGATTTGCAGTGAGGATTAATTTGCCCTTCTCAGTCCAATCGCCATATCCTTTGTAAACTCGTCTGTGTGCTAGAACTGATTCCGTCGATGATGGCCTGATATTCTCAGTAATTATCCTTTGCGACAAGAACAAACTTTAGCGATTATTTTCCAAGCAGCAATTAGCCCACTCTGGCGGTTCCTCACCTTATATCTAACCCACGTGTGCTGGATATCTGCACATTTCACAGCGTTTGCATCATTTGGTAAGGTGCATTTACTCAGAAGATGCAACACCAAGTTGTGACCGGAAAATTATGCAAATTTCAATATCGGGCAGTTTATGTTATATAAACTATCGGTTCCAATCTAATTAGCCTTGCTCAAAGTATAACCATAGAAAAGGGAACAAATCAAACTTATTTACAAGTCAATAAACTCAATCTGCAGCTCCTAAGAATGTATCAATATCTGCTCTAATTGAATAAAAAAGCACACAAATTGAATTTATGCTAAATTTTTTTTAATCGTGAAATATCCAAGTGATTGAGTCTACAAACCAAAATATCTCAATTATCCATTTATTAGGAAAACAGAATGTACTTTTAATATAGGTTATTTTAAAGATATTCTGTTTTCCTAATAAATGGGGAAATCTCAATAAAATTTCACTATCTGCTTGTTTTGTAAGTAGACAAAAGTTTCGCTTCTGTTGTTGTTGTTCTCGTGTGCCAGCTAGGCTGGCAATTGGGGTGCGCTGCTCCACTTTTCCAAATGAACCGTATTTGGTGTGGAATCCGACTTCTTCAGTACACACACATGCCATAGAGACCCGTTTATAGGGTAGGCAACCATTCACACCTCATTCATACCCAAAAAGGACAAAGGATAGGTACAGAAAATACATCCTTGCCTGAGCCGCGATTCGAACCCAGGACCTCCCTATTCGTAATCAGGCATGCTGATCGCTAGACAAGTTGGCCAGCAGGTTTTGCTTCTAATGACATCTTTGATTTCCAGATTTCATGAGGAAACAATATTTTTCTTTGTATAGTATCTCTCAATTCACATCATTTCTCAAATATATCAGCTGCTTTGCTTATCTCCAATCCTCATACCTTATGTTTGCAACAAAATCATCAGATATCTGCTTCATTTCTATAAATAAGAGGTTCTCCATTCTCCATGATTTGACATTTTTATCACTTTGCCTAGGTTCAACCACCTTAAATAATAGTATTTAATTACGTCTTCATAATCTGCCTCTCTACAGTCACAGAATTTTCGATTGTGGATAGAAATCCCATTGCTCTTATTTTATTCACCTTACTAGAAGTAGTAAATTCGGCATGCTTTAAGCTCACTGCACCCTCACAGAGACTTTTTCTTGCATTTTGAGTCAGGAAAAACATCTCCTTGTTTTTTGTGTTATATTTATAACTTCTTTTTAATTGTTTAAACCATAACACACTTTTTTCCTCATAATAGTTTTGGCTCTATCAATTTTAATGCTTGCCATTTTGTTCCAGAACAGAAGATAATTTTTCCCTTAAATTTATAGCGCTTACAATCACGCCATAAGACTTGAATCTTTCTTTGAGAGAGAGAGAGAGATTGTAGGCTAAGTAATTAATCTAATAGCGAAATTTCCGTTAATTGAAAAAGATGCTTGTTTTAACAGTATCTTTATTTGTTCTTTCATCCAGTTCCAAAGGAAATCAAAGCTCTTGCTAGCAGAGTCCGCTTGTTCTGCTAGCTCGTCACTGATGAAGTTAATGCGGTACACTGTGGTCTGCTTTGACAGTGAAATATTTTTTCATTTCCTTCTTCTATCAGGTTATATAATACGGTTTCACTCGCGTTACTATATACTACTTAATAAGTTCGCCACATCCAAAATGAATTGTTTAGTTAAATGGTAGGCTTTCACATGAAACTTGTGGATTACACATTCGTTAAATATTTATATATAGCTTCAATATTAAAGTATTTATCATGCTTTAAATATTTATATTCATACAATAAACACATTCTTTATCCTCTACATTAACAGGAATATATTTATCTCTTCTTCCTAAAACACCACATTCCTTCCACATTTTGTTTTTTCGAAGATATATGGTATCTTTAAAATTAAGAAAATGAATTTATTTACTGTGTTGTACACAAATTTAAAATTGTAATTGATCAGATTAACCGTAGAAGCGCAAATACTATGTACTTCGTGGATGAGCTTACAAGAAATGTTGATTTATTTTTCGTTCTATACATAGTGTCAGCTGGTGATAGATGGTAGTCACTTTTTTATTTTTACAAACTACAAGAATTTTACTCCCTTATGCATGTTGACGTGGTCTTCCTGGTGTAAAATAGAAATGAATATTTGATCTCGAACAAAAAGAAAATATAGTTACAAAGTGAACTTTTCTAATCGTTTAAACAAGGTGTTAAAAAATTGCTTTTTGCGTATGCCACACAGGACATGTGGGCCCTAATTACTGAACTCTGCATTATAATATTAATTAAATGCTGTTTAAACTTTAAAAAGCAGCACACACACATGTGCGTTTGAATGGTGGAATAAATAACCGCAATGAGATATCAGGATTTTGCGACACAATCTTTTCAGTAAAAATTAGTTACTGTATGTATTCCACAACGGTCAGATTTAAGTTCAGGGACCCTGAAAAGAACTTTCTAAGTTGCTATACTTTACATTGTTATACTGACTCTTTTACTGGAATAATAGTAGCGATGATTCTGATTGTTATTTCCAAAGCTCTTAATACGTCTTACAAATGCATTCATTTTGCAATGTTGTATCCAAGATTTTACTACTTTTTACCCTTAACTTCGGATTTTGACCTCAGTTAGTGTTTCACTGGAAGTAATGCACTTACTTGTTTCATAAAATATCCAAATAAATCACCAAATTTTAATTCTCAGATCAAGCCATTCTTTTGATTAATCATCCATGTATACGCCTGAACACTGGTAGGAAACGACTAGCATGGAAAATATAAGGTGTGAATTTTTGTTTAAATATAAATTTACTTTAGCTTTTGGCAAGTGGAGATGTTATATAGACAATGGTTCTCGACAAACATGTAAAGTTATCATGTAAATGCATTTGTGAAAATTATTACTAGTCACACATCAAACTCTCTTTACAAGCTTTATTGTTTCTATCATTTTATGAGAATACCGTGTTCCACTTAATATTTAATTAGGTATTTAGTTTCAGCAGGAAAAATGTATTTCAGCAGGAATTTATTATTTTGAAATGTTTTAGTTCTAATATAATAAAATTATTTCTGTTAGAAACTAATTAAGAATTTTTTATTTTCTACAAGGACTCATCTATGTAGAAGCTAACAAATTTAGATTTCTTTAAATGCTTACAACTTAATAAATTTTGCACATTGATTTGAATGATAATTTTTTTATTGTTAAATAAATATAAGCTGTTTAAAAATTATAATTGTAATATTTTTATATATTTGAATTTTTTAAATAATTTTGTATTTAATTACTTGTTAATAATTTCAGGTAACTTCTATGCAACGCTCATTTCAATTTAGATGGTCAAATTTTGGAGAAAAGTATACTCTCTCTCTCTCACACACACATGTATATATATATATATATATATATATATATATATATATATATATATATATATATATATATATATATATATATATATATATATTCAAGCTTTTCACCTAATCATTATGTTATTTAATATAAGAATTAAGTTATTCCTCATTAAATTTAAAAAATGTTTAAATATATTAAGTTACAGTAATGAAATTTTAATTTATTGTTTTATTTAAAAAAAAAAAGCTTCAGGGATTTATGAAATTATATATTGTTAACTGTAAATGTATTTAGAAATTTTAAATGTGCATTCTTTCAGTTTTTTGAATATCATAAGAGCTGATTATAATATGTCAGAAAATGATAAATCTCAACGTTAAAAAGGGATTGTACTTTTACAATTTTTTAAGTTAGTAAACTTTTCTTTGGTGTGGTGTCTTTATTTCTCTCACATAACATAAGAGAATTATTTCTATTTTCCATTAAATATGATTGCTTGGTACTATTTTTTGATAGCAAACATTTCAGGAGAAAAGTATTTATTTTAGTTATTTGGAAAATATTGATTGTTAGCAGAATTTTAGATGTATGAAATGAAAGTTCATGCAGATATAATTTAATCTTGAACAAAATATTATTACATAAATAAAATTAGTTCATCGCTAATAGCAATAATTATTCAGCTTGATCGAGCAACAGTATCATATTGAAAGTGTATTATAAGAGTAATTACAATTCCACGTGGCCTGATATCATTATTTCATAATCTCAAAGAATCTTTACTTTGATTTAAAAAAAAAAAATTCAGTTTGCTTGTTTATTGCTAATACAGTTCTTCAGTAAGAAATATAATCAGATTTTTCTAGGGTAATCCCTTCATTTGTTTTAAGTGATACGAAGGGAAAAAGAGTTCTTAAAAGATAATAATGAGAATGCTTTTAATGAGAAATTTGTGATTTTTGATAGTTTCATTTATATTCTGTTGTAAAAATGACTGTTACTCTCATGCAGTTTTCTTCATTTAACAGTATTGAATATTTTTTTGTTAATACAGAAAATATCCTAATTCACACGAATAAGATTCAGAAAACTGTAATACTATTGTTAAAGTTAGGCGAATATTTTACTGTAATGAAATTTCACAATTATTAAGGATTAAAAAATAGATCTTAACTGAAAGAAGTATGGTATTTAACTGTAAAAATGAGTTTTCCTTTGCAGTTTATTCTAGCTAATATATAAGTTAGGCGAACTTTACTCTTTAAAAATTATACATTTCTAAAATTTGACAGTGAAACACTCTACCACAGCCGCTGCTCAGTGGTTGAGAATTACTGCTTTGGATGTTAAATAATCAGCCAGATACTTCACAGTAATATAATATGCAACTCATTCCATGTACTTTTTAATGATTCGCTCTTAAATATACTTATAAATTGTGGCACTTCTAATTAATTAAAAGAGTAAATTTTAATTAAAAGGTTGAAAATTTGATTTTATAGGCAGTTTGTCAGTTAAAACAATTAGCATAACTTAAAATGAATTTTATTTCAGAATAGATATAGTACTGACAATATTATGGCAAATAGCTTAAAGTTTCTATTGTGCTTAAAATATCAATCAGATTTTTCTAAGCTGAGTGATTAGCGTTCTTGCTTTTGGTTCAGCCGCTTGTGGATTCAAATCCTACATTGAAAAAGGATGTTTGTAAAGGCTTAGAATTCACTTTAAACCGTAGTTAACGGTTGTCTGATTAAGCCTCATGTGCAAAAAATGAATGTCGAGCTATAAGCAAATCAAACGAGATTTTATTGAATTAACTGAATCGTCGTCAACTTTGACTTTCTACACTGCCCGACATTAAAAATACAAGAGCATGAAGGTTTACCAGTAGTGACAAACAGAGAAGGATTCCCACGGACAATAAGAGATGTGTATTTCGAAATGGTATGCGTAATACAGAACAAGAGGGTCAGGTTTGTAGGATGTAGGACCATAGTGGCAATCGATACATGAAGTAACACGTCTTGACTCAATGATAGTACGGAGGGTGCCCTAAGGAATGATTCTCCAGTTCCTGTTCCCCATTTATCAAAGTGCCTCTTCCGAAGAAGGCAGTGTTATGTTTTGCAAATGCCGTCTGCCAAACGTGTTAGATTGATAAAAGACACTTCTGCCATTTAGCTCTGCAAGGTGTTGTAACTTCCCACCTTAGTCAGGGAAGTTCTTCAACACCTTGTAGAGCTAAATGGCAGAAGTGAGTGATATGGGTTCGGGCGTTACACTGCTGATAAAGGGCATTAGGAACTCCCTGAAGTTAGGCGAGTGTCACCGGCCGCAGCATAACTAGTCCTTATCAGTCCAGTCACCATGCCTCTCGTAAACTAGTCAGTCGCTGGAACTGACTACGTCGACGAGGGCTTGTGTTCACTCTAATTAGACTTTTCTGCGAGAAGTTCTCAACAATTATTTTCCAAGCAGCAATAATGGCGCTTATAACGTCTACCTTTCCTGTTCATCACCTTATATTTCTTATCCAACATGCCCTGCTGAGTTGTGCATTTCACATCCTTTCATAATTTGGTAAGGCGCTTCTACCAGAAATTTGCATAATTTTCTGGCCTCTCCTTGTTGAATTACAATGTCGGATAGTGTATTAATTGTCCGTCAAAATTGAAATGTTTACATTTAGAATTACTTAGTCATTTCAAAATTATTTGTTGAATTATAAAATTACAAGTTTCGCTTATGAATTATAATTCATTGTCATGTGTTCATAGTTTATTTATAATTTCATGCGAGTTTACAAGTTATTCAAGATATCATATTTTAAGTGATCCATCCGCCATTACAGAACACAGATTTTTCTAATTAAAATATAATTTCTCCTGGAAGGATGTCATTACGGTCGCATGATATAAATATAATATTTAATTTCCATTGTTCAAAATTTTAATACAGTGCTTGTACATATAAACATACACACTTTAAAGAATCACTATAGTAACAATATTTTTATGGGAACACAATGAATGTGAATAAACGTGTTCAACATTTCACAATTGCTAGCTTTGGATTTATTCTAAGTTAACAATTGTGAAAATAATCACAAAAATATTTATTCATAGTTTTGAAGTGTATTAAAAGCATTTAATATTTAAAAACGTGTTCCTTCCTTCTCTTGTCGTTAATTTACATTTTGGCAAAAGTAAGGGATTGCAGTCGAGTACTCTTGCTTTCTTGTCAACAAGAGCGACTATTTACCTCAGGTTAGAGAAGTCGCATTAGCTTGGAATCGCCAAATTTTAGGTTTCCGGCTGACTACATTTCATGCGCAAAAAATAACAAAAAGAATATTGAGGACCAAACAAACTTTTAACTCGCTTTGAAAAACAGTTTCAATAGAGTTGAGCGTGAAAGAAATCGAATGGCAGTATACTAATAACTTACCAACAAAAATGATAAATGAGTAACAAATGACGTACAGTCAACCATAAACATTGCAGCATTTATAATTGGTTGTTTATATTTAGTAATTGAGATGAAATACTGTCCTCTTAAAGTTGCGAACAGCTGACGAAGTCGATATTTGAGCTATTGTCCTCTCTCGGCGACAATTCTAAGAATAGAAGTTGGATACAAACCGCCTCGTCAAGCGAAGGATGCCTGTTCTCACTAGGTAATCGTGACATCAATTGGCACTAGTCATAGCAAACGAAAGGATACAACTATTTGCAATATTGCAAGAAAAATTTAATATACAAAATTTCTATATCTTGTAATTTTGTTCTTTTATTTTAAGTGTTGCGTGTTAAACTAAAAAGTTAACGATTCTTTGTCGGAACAATATCAGATAATTGTTTACGATATTGCAAGTGTTCCTGTTTAAACTGCAAATTATCGCTGCTTACCTAAAATAGCGATCTTTGGTTTAACAAGTCTTGCTTTCAAACTGCATAGGACGTAGATGCTTATAGTGTTTTGAAAAGACATTAAATTTCAGTCTACTTAGCAATTCTGAGCAGAAAATCTGATAAACCACAGTTAAGAAATCAGGAAGTGTAATATCTCTCAATGAATAGATTTATATATGTGCGTACCTTAAAGCTTATTGTATTACAGCATTTCCAATAGAGTAGAAAGTAACTATTTAGAAACTCATATATAGTGGATGATTAGTTAAAGAGCAATTCGGAATGTGAACGAAACATAGCGAAAATTTCTCGGAGCACCAAGTGCAGGGTTGAAAATCCCAACAGACCAAAAATCATTTTTCATCTTTTTTTCAATTGATTATTTTTCTTATATATAATCCGCAACACTTGTTTTTTTCGAATAATTAAAAAAAATACATAGAGTAGTTAAAAATATAATCTATTGCACAGAAAAAAAATGTGTTTAGATCCACCTCAACGCGATAAACTGATCATGATCTAATAATTTAATAAAGCTCGTAGATTTTATTTCTTGATAACTTTTAAAAATAAATTCATTATTTTCGAACCCTGCGCATTGGATAATTTTTTTTCTTGTGTTTCTTGCTTTGTCACCATACTTTTTTTTTTTTTTTTCGCCTTCTGTAACTTCTAGTTTAAAGTTTGTTGTGAAATTGGAACGTTTTCGCTTCTAATTTACGAAATAGGATACTAATGTTTTGTATAGCGAAACATCCCCTTGCGGTTCACTATTACAGGTGTTTCCAAATCATCACATTTAACAATAAATGGATCAAATTTGGATTAAGCTATTTTTTCGTCTTTCCGTTTCGATAATAGATGGCAGCACTACATAAAGCGATCGAAGGTAAATCAATTATGGCAGATTATTTAAAATTCCTTTATTTTGAAGGAATAAATTCAATTTTTTTTTTTTACTCCAACAAATATAATTATTTGGAAAATAATTTCTGTGTTATTTTGTTACCCCTGTATGAACTTGAACTTGATTCTATATTAATTAAATATTTTTTTTAACATAAAGTAAACCCAAAATTCTTTGATAAACAAGGTGTTCCATCACTAGGAACACTACGCCGCAACGGCTTTACGTGATTCAAAGATCGATTAGCCTTGCACTCAATGACCAGGGAAACCGCTGTGTTTACTATTTTTTCTGTTTTGGGTGTATTTTGGAAAATTGCCGTCTGTTACTGAATCAGAACATATGAATAGTAATTCAGATAAATATGTTCTTAAACTCCTTGATCTCAATCTGATAATGTGCTGGATGCCTGTGGAAATGACGGCGCTCATTTATGTCGACAAGTCTCCTATTCAGCCCCAAAATCTTGCTTGCAAACTTAAAAATAGTATAAAATTCTTTATATTTTTTTTATTGGTGTAGAGTATTAGGTCTCCTTATGATGTACCCAGAACCATGCTAATCCTGTTAAGCAAGTGTAATGCATGATTTTTTATTTATATGCAAAAACATTTACGCGTATAAGGGCTTCACTGCAATGCTTGCTTTTTACGACCTCTGCGGCTCAGTGTTGTACCTGCTATAAAATAATCGAAAATATATTATTTTAAAGTATCAAGACCAGCTTTAAATTTAAACAAAATATTTAGTTCTAATTAACAAAAATACTTATATTGAATTCGGAAGTTTCATTAGAATAACCGGACTTGTGTAATTTAGAATTTATAAAAAGATATAATTGATTTTAAACACTAATACAATTATTTTAAACAACATAAAAATTTTTTTAAATGGGAAATAATTTGTTACGTATCATAGATATAAGCAGATGTAATTGTTTGCAATCTAATATACAACACTATTCACATTTTTCTTGCCTTTGCTGAAGTGAATTGACCAATTACTTAATCAAAGTTGATCATTTCAAAATTTTCTTTTTTTATACTTAAAATTGTTAAATCACCTAGACGGTTTTGACTCATGGTGGATCATAAGTAAGTCAAAATTAATTTTATTTTGCTAAATGAACGTTCGCAGCTTGCAGTTGATGCAGAAATAGTAAAAAATATTTGAATGGCAACCTCTTCTCTATATCTTCACCGTATGAGATAAAGCATGTTGAAAATTCTAATGCAGTTTCGGGTTTAATTTTTTTTTTGTCTAATGCTGAGTGAGATCATTCAGTCCCACATTTCTCTATAGACTTCTGTTCCATGAAAATCTGACAAAATTCACCCAAAATTTTAAACTAGTTCAGCACGGTGACTTAGTGCTCCCAAGATTCGATTTCTTTCAATAAATTTTAAAGACGATCTTATTTTTAAAATTTTACAATGTAGAATAAGAAATATACATGATTTCTTTATAAATTTCTTGAACGAATTTTTCAAGTTAAAGGATTTGTTTTTTTTTTTTTTTTAATATAAATTGAACTAATTAATTAAGAAATATATTCTGTAAGTTTAAGGAGTGCTGTAGAGACAGCTAAAATATGCAATAGGTTGTTACGGTATTAAAGACGAAAATTATGTATGTTTAAACCTACAGAAAAAAAAAAAAACATTTAAAGAGGAAAAAAGCATTCATAGATTTTTAATTTCTACCATTTGGAAAAAGAATTTTTCAATATAAGGTATTAATGTAAAGCTAACAAAATTACGAGTCAAGTAAAAATTATTTCCCCAAATAAAAACATTTAAAGATTATATAAATTATTTTTAAATGAATAGTTTTAACAACTAAGTGATTTACTGTTTAATTTTCAAGACTGCAAAAATATGTTAGTACTAGTTTTATATCAGAAAAATATGTGAAATAAATATTCATATTGAACGAATACGTAGTAGACAGAAAATATAACTTACGGCAATAATATTTTAAATGTCAAAACTCCAGATTTTCAAAAGTTTACATTTTTGTTTCGGATGAAGCGATATTTTGGAAGAAACGCAATACTAACCGTGTGAAAAGGAAGGAAAGTTTATGTGTTTTCCTAGAAATTGGAGATAATTAGTTCTAGATCCCTTCCATTTCTATTCCTGGAAGACAATTCCCTAAGCAGCACATTGTCCTGCTATTTTATGAAAAATTTCCCCCATTTCTTTGAAGGTCAGTCTGGTGCCAGACTCAATATTTTTGCCAAAGGGAACCGCTAATATGAAACACATTTCAGCAGGAATTTTCTCACGTGTGTAAAGCGACACTAGACTGAATCGCTATAGTAGTAAAAGCCTGAGATAAAAAATATACAAGGGTTTTATTTATATTTTGGGACAATGAATGGTACTATTTCACAAAGTCTCAATAACTACTGAAACGGATATTTCTATATAGCTTCTTGATAACTTAAGTATAATCTGACTTTTCTGTTATTATAAGTACAGTTATATAAATTCTTACACAAGTTTTCATTAAAAATATTTTAGCTATATGATATTTTCTTTTTTTGCGCATAATAATTTATTACGTTATTATAATCAAAATGAGATTAATTATTCACATTTTTATCATAAAAAGATATCAAAAATGTTAGTGAAGTGCTGTTGTTAAATAAAATGATTTAATATGTTATGAGAAATTAAAAAATAGCACGTCAAATAATATTTCAAAACAATGAAATTTCGACAAAAAACTTATCAAAATTTTTGAATAATTATAACAACAGGGTCCAAAAAATAATATTCCCTGAACGTTTTTTTTCTTTTTTAAAATTTTTTTTTTATATTGAGTAAAACAAACTTATTTGTTTTCTTAATATTATGGTTATGACTTTTTTTACTATATAACTTGACTTTGATAACCAGTATAACAATTTTCTCATAAAAGGTAATATGAATCTTGACGTATTCAAAATTAGATGTCTTTCATGAGCTTTCTCTTCTGTAATCTCCCTAATCCAAAAATTACCATATAACATTAACAAAAATAATTTGGTAAATATTGTAATACTAAAATGAAAATCTTTCGTATGCATTAAAAAGGAACTGACCAATCTAATATTCCAAAAGTTTTATGTGAAAAATAAAATTAAGATATTTTTGTTATTTACAAGATTTTTAGTACCAAAACAATAGTAACAAACTTTTATCAAAGAATGAAACCTAAAAAGGGAAGGATTAAAAGAATGAAAATCGATAATCTAACTAGTTAAGAAATGAAAATCGAAGCATGGTTAAAAGAACAAACGTTTCAAAAGGAACTAAACCTTTCAAAATTATTATTGATAAAGAAATATAAGAGTTTCATTTATGGCAAGCTCCTGCAGCTTTTCCTCATTTTTCATCAACAACCTCTTCTCTTCCAAATCTGATTCCTCCATGGAGCTTTTTTTTTAATATTTTTCACTGTACAGGACACGATAATTATAAATTGCAAAGTTTATTTCTCCGATTAAAATTGATACTATAATAAAACTAAGATAGAAATTTTCTGAAAAATTTTGTTTAGCTTTGAAAGGATTTAGCGCCCCTATGTAAGATGCGCCCAGGTGCATGATATCACCCCCCCCCCGTAACTGCGCCACTGCCCTAGATATCTTGCAACAACGGACAGATGGGGTTCAAAACTCAGAGGAACACATTTAAAAATATATATTATCATTATATGAATGCGCCATCTGTTGATTGTGTAAGCTACTAAAGCAACTCAATAGACTTTTTTTCGCCTATTTTTGAGTTTTTCACTGAAATTGCCAAAAATCAGTGAATTTTCATACCTTATCGAGAGAAATGTTGAAAAATCAGGAGTTTCCCGATAAAATCAGTAGTGTTGGCAGCTAAAATATTGTTATACTGACAATTTTACTGGAATAATGGCAGCGATGATTCCAGTTTCTATTTCCTTAATATGTATTACAAATACGTTAATTTTGCAACGTTAATTTTAAACCAATTTATTATTTAATTTGTTAAAAAAGCGTTTTAAAACCATAAATAAGCAGTTCTATGTTATTTTAACTTAAAGAGTTTTCATTGAACTATTCATTACAACAACAAGAATTATAATATTTCCTGATGTTCAAGATTATAAAAACGAGGCAAAAATCACGGTTTCACCTTTAATTTTAGCGACTGGAATCGTTTTCATAATAATTTAAAAATGATAAACTATGCTACAAATAAAATATGCTTCATTTTCTAATACTTAATTTTTATGCTCCTTGTGAGATTTGCGTTTTATATAGCTAATTTATTTCTGCAGTACATAGATTGTAACAAATATTACCAACAGCTTGCAGTAGTATTTTTGAATTCATTATTGAAATTTTTGTTTTATTACCCAATAAATCAAAAAATGTCAAAACAGACTCAATAATATTAATTTTTATTATCTGTGGATTATAAATATTAATACTGAATTCTGGGTTTAGTTAAATTTAATAATGTGAAAGTATTTCGTTTTACTATAGAAAATTAAATTTAGAAATAAATCGTGCATTCAAAGCAAAATATCTTTATTTAAAATAAGTTGTTTTTCTATGTTTCTATTTGAGTTTTATTGTTATCATATTAAATATGAGATGCATTCTTATTCAGTGCATTTGATAAGATGCACGATTTAATAATATGAATAATATAATTCATTAGTCATAAGCTGTCGTCACTTCATTTGTATTAGCCAATTTATGATTAATAGATGTGTGTATGATTTTCATACATATATTTGGTAGGTTTCTTTTTACAACTGTATTGTGCTATAAAAATATAGAATTACATATTAATACATGAAGCAGTAATAATGTTTTGATCGCTTCTTTATGAGGGTAAGCCAGAATTATTTATCCGTTTCAATAAGAATAAGCTGAATATTAATTTCATTTAAAAATAATATACTGTTTATAGATTACATTTTGGCTTTATAAGTTATTATATGCAACGAATAAGTATTTTAAAATGCATATCACATTCACCGCAGTCATACCCAAAGAATGCATTTCAGTCTAGTCGCAACAAACTTTTTTCACAGAATACAAAAGATATCCTTTGGAACCAAGTCATGTTATTTAAAATATACATACATAAAAAGAGTTCAATATTTCTATTAAAGATGCCATAAAATTGTTCCAAAAAATTTATAGAATTATTTCTATAAATAAATAATGTGATATGGTTTTGGCTTTATCTAATTACTAAATTTCATTCAAATTATAAAATCCATTGTTAAGTTTAACATAATGTAAATAATACGTGTTTGGGCACGAATTTTCAAAATAGTATGAGAAATGTTACCGATATTTAAAACTTTTGAAAATTCTTATTTTTGCTCACAGAGAAAAATAGTTAAATATCTATGAAAGTGTGAATGCTAATGATATTTTTCATTTCTTAACACATTCGGCACAAATAATAATTTTTTCACGATCATACAAAAAACAGGATATTATTACAGTTGGTTAACTGAACTAATATAACAACTAAATTTAACTAATTTGCTCTCCATAACAAACATAAAATATAGTTAAATGTGAATCTAGATGTGTACTTGTAGATATGTTAAAGTGAGATATAAATTTAAGATATGCTAGAAATCGCAATTAATTTAAAATAATGAAATTAAATTTCAATGTTTTTAGGATATTTTAAGTGTAAGTTGAATTATTGCACATAAGTCATCGTTGCCTTATGAAATTATTGTCCACTGTATATGAAAAGAGCAAATATGCAACGGATGAGTAAAAAAAAATTTAATAGTGGCGTTTTGCTTATATATATTGCAATTATTTAGAATTCTATTAATGAAAATTTTATATCGTCCTTGCCGATTTAAACTAACCATTAAGTGAATGTTTGTCTAGTTTTTTTTTCATTTTGCTATTTCTTCTATTCTATTGACAACATAGTTTGAATGGTTTGAATCAATAAAAAACGTGTGGTTTCTTAAACTGATGCTTTGGTCTTTATATTAGAAATCATTTTATTAACAAAACGAGCTTCGACACTATTCTCAGACATTCGATGGCGAACATCACCTTGTTTTCTGCTTCGACGACGTCGGATTTATAGCGCCTCCTCAATTCGATGTGACGCAGATAAAACGTTATCTGACGCCATAAATCCAATAAGAATTTTAATAAAGTGGTGTAGTCATAATATCATCTCAAACGACAGAAATAGCCACTGCTACTAGTAGAATATTGACGAACTCTCATTAATGAACTTTGCTACTTTGTTTTATCGCCAAGCAATTTTAACGTTGTTGCTATTTTAAAAAACTATATATTACGCAAAAATTGTGTAAAAATGAGAAAAAAATCAAATTTGGAAAAAAAAATTCAAACGGTCAAAACAGAAGGAAAATCGGAAACATTGTAATTAAAACAAAGGACTGCATTTTGGTGAGAAATATCTTGTG
This sequence comes from Latrodectus elegans, assembly GCA_030067965.1. NCBI lineage: Eukaryota > Metazoa > Arthropoda > Arachnida > Araneae > Theridiidae > Latrodectus > Latrodectus elegans. Next base: position 32,934 of record JAHZMJ010000068.1, on the reverse strand, counting down.
TATACGTGGTTGGGTATAAGTACAATCTCTTGTGTAAATCATACTTATACCCAACCGCGCTTTGTTATGCATATATAATATAAACTTAACAACAGCTTTTAGCCGCTATGTTACCTACTATGGAGGTGTCTAAATAATAATAATAAACAATTAACAAGTCAAAGATAAATATGGTCATAAACAGGATGGGATGCTATTCTAATGTATTTTAATTAATTACTCTTTGTTTATGTAGGTTTATATTTTCTTACAAAAATTCATGACATTGTGGGAAAATGAATGAAAAATAGAATTTTTTTTGTTTTTAAGTATATATTATTGTATAGTAATAATCACGTTTATATTGTACTTCACTGAATTTTTCCATATATTCTGCGCAATATTTTATTTCTTGTTATTTTAGTTTTAGATTTTAAATCCATGCGAACATATTTCTCATATGTATGCTATATATGTGAACAAAAATTAGAAGCATTGGACAACTATCATTAATAGTAGTAGCTCGATTGAATTAAGGAAATCATTTATAAGTTGTACAACCAAAATTCGAATTATTACTTATAAATATATCCTTATCAAGGGGTATAATTTCTTCTTTTTTAACTAAAATATTTCAGCAGATTTGTGATTCAAATTGTTTTACACAGAAATATTGTTTTTATTTTCAAATCGAAACATTGATCCCTCTATTGCATCTTGCAATATCAATGCTAATTTTGTGAATTATGTCGAAGTAAAGTAATTTATCAGAATTGTGTTGTTTGTAACTTATAAAGATTATAGGAAGTTTAGGAATTTTCTTAAAAAAATGTCAGTTGGTTTGTAAATAGTTCGACATTTTTAATGCATCTAATAAATACAACTATCCATTTTATTACAATACAACGAAACTTGAAAAAAAGTCATGCGTCGTGTGTGTTGATAGTGCAATTTCAATGAAAAAGTGATGAAAATGTAATGGATTTACATCTGCTGCTAATGCTGATTAGTTCTTTTTTTTTAAAAATCACTTGAGATATAAACACTTACTTTCCAGATACAATTAGTTTAATAAAAAAAGGAGTTCTCATATATGATTCATTTAAAATATTTGCTAGTCCACCCCAAAATACTTCCATTTATGGAAAACATAAGCATATGTTGACAGTTGCAAATTTTAATTTAAAAATGATTTTAAATTTTCATTTTTCTGAAACGAATAAAAGAAATCTAAATGTTTATTCCATGTTTCAACCCCAGTTCAAATGAAAGGATATTTCAAATCGCTTGTTACTATTTATATGTAACGTAGTCAAAAATTCGATAATTTTACATTTAATTTTCAACTGGCATTAGGATTATAATAAAATTCATAATCTTTATATTTTATTTTGATTTTTAAAAGGCCAACATTATATTTGCTACGTTACTATCGTATGTTTTTTCCCTTTGATCAGTGTGAAACTAACACTCTCTAATTTTATGTTAGGTGAAAATATTACTTCTTTGATAATAATGGCATTATAATAATATATAATAATACTATCCTTTTTTGAGTAATAATTTCGTACCTTAAAGGAAGAACTATTTTGAAAAATTTTACTTTGAAATGCTAATTCCTATTTATTTTCTTCGGTTTTATATATATAAATTAGAACCCAAAACAAAAGTAACCAGCAGTTATTAAATGGAAATTTATTATGATTATTCAATATTAATTAATTAAATAGTGAATATTAAATGGTAATTTATTAAATAGATATTTTAATAAAAACAAATTCTCGCGGTAATACTATGTTTCTTTTTTGACAGTTCCTATTGATTTAAAAAAGTAGTTAGATATTATTTTAAAAAAAAGGTATTTTAAAAATATAATTCCTACCTTTACTTCGGTTTACATACATACATACATACATACATACATACATACATACATACATACATACATACATACATACATACACACACACACACACACACACACATACATACATACATACATAACGTTAGTTAAATGATTGGCTTTATTTTAGTTAGCGATTACTGCGCATGCCTTTAAATTTGAAATGGATATTTTCAGTGGTTTGGACACACTTTTACCTGTAGGTTCAGATGGCTTATCGTGTCTTCAGTTTATAAATATAGAAGTTTATACGTGCGAAAAAAGATTAAACTTATGAATTCACATTGCAGATACTCGCATGAATGCATGCATTTATATTTATTTTTTTCCTTTTTAATAACTTTAAATCTCCTTAATGTTAACTTCTTTCGGAGTTATAACATATGGTTAAAGTTTGGAAACAAAAAAAGGAAATAACGAAATTTTTGTAACTAAAATTTTGTCAGATTGCGAAAAAGTATGCCTTGTTATTTTGCTATCAGTGATCTTTAATGTATCTCTATTTGAGAACAATTTAGCCTTAGCTTTAGATTTAACTTTGCCAAGTGTTTACTAAGAGAAAAAATCTCTTTTTCTTTGCCAACTAACACTTAGCAAAGAAAATTAGTTTCTACAAACCATTTGGAAAGCTGTAAACAATTTATAACCTATTAAATCATAAAATTAAAAAAATATATTTTTGTCTAAATATTGTTTAAGTCAATTTTTATTTCCATAACTTCTGAGCTAAAGAAATATATTCTTAATTTGAAAATATTACGTTACACATAATTTTTAAGTTACTATTAGTAACACATCAGTGTCATCACTGTTCATATAAACTTTCATGATCAGCTTTTGTTGTGTTGGAAAATCGGCATTGAGCTATTGATTGCTTCTGGATGCATAATTACTGACTGTTATATTGTCACAAGCATTTTACTGAGCCATGATTGGAATTTACCATGATAGGAAATATTAAAGAATTATAATGATAGACACTGAGAATTTAAGAAAATTACTTTAAATTCAAACTTCATTTCATTTAAAAACGGTTATTATTTTTTAAGGATTAGTTTACCAAATGACAATTTTTTTCTTTAAAAAGTTTCAATAAAATGTTTTGGAAAGTTACAAATTTTATGCAATCACAAATGTGATGACCATAATCTGTGAACCATTTATTTAAATGCTTTTATAAAAAATTTACCCTTACTTTATCTCAAATTACATAGAATCCAAGTAATACTAAGTTTTATTTAAAAATTGAAGGTATATAAAAAATCGGAGCAGCTCAAAAATGAGAAAATAATTTTACTATTTCGTCTAAAGAATAAAATATCTTTTTATTCTTAAAAATTTCCTCCATAACTGTTGCAGTGAAAGCTATTAAGTGTAAAATATCCTTTTATTCTGAAAATATGGTAAAATGCAACAAACTACTTGTATCAATACCGTCCTGTAATTTTTAAAACAGCACTTAGTGTAAAAAAATGAAGAAATTTAAATTTTAAAATAAAATACTAAATATTTTTCCCATTATATATATTGTAAAATACCCTGTGTTGCATTATTTACTACGAAATATATTCTTTTTTTTCATTTATTGTATCTTTATATATATTTTAACTCAAAACGCGAATCTCTTTTGTTTTCAGTTTTAAATTGTATAAAAAAAAGTTTACGCTTAAAGACAACGTTTTATCACCCAAACATTGAATGCAAAGCTAATGACAAAATCAGCATTTTTTACAGCTTTTCATTGGCTGCTGTGAAGAACAAAGGAAGAAATGTATTAACGCGCGGAAATTGTCGGCTAAGTGTCTTCTCCATTTCTTCGATGGACACTGTGGGCGTTTGAAACTGAGTTTCTCAAGAAAAACGCAGTTTCGTCAGACTGAACTTTGTAAGTATGAACGCCATTCCCTATTTAGAAATTAGATTATTTTCTGAATCTTTTACAGTTAATTACAAAAAGTGTGTATTGCTTTCTTTACTAATTGTTATACTCTTAAATACTAATAATTGAGTTTTATTTACTGATAATGCTAAAATTTTAATTACCGTAACATTCTTTATCTATAATTTATAACACAACTACTAAAGCTCTTTTCTTAACTTTTAGAAAAAATAATCATTTTTATTTTAGTGATAATTATTGAAGAATAAAGTATGGACAATATATTATTTAAAAGTTTTTAAAGATTTTACAGTTTTTGTGTACTAATAATGGTGTCAAGTTTATATTTTTTTATAGTTTTGTTTTTATTTTGTTATCATTCCATTTTTTTAGTTGATTGAATTCAAACATTGAATACCGTGGAAAACAAAATAAATAATAGACATAAAAATAAGTAAATGAATTAATTATTAATTTGAAATATTTTTTCAATTTTACAACATATTTAATTCTTTATTATAATTAACAAATTTATTAAATTTTTTGTCCTAAATAAGTTAAATAGAAATTTTGAGAATAATTTATTAAGTTGATAGTTGAAATTATGATATTAGTTCATCGCAATTAATTTTCATATTAACTTAATTAGATGCATAAAAATTGGATTAAAACTGAAATTAAATATTCCAATCATTAACACTAATTCGATATAGATGTTTGATGTGGTCTAAGAAATAAATTAATAGTCCATTAATTTTACTAACGGTTTTTATTATTAAATACTAAATAAATTATTCACATTAAATGGCTTATACAAATGCAAAACATTGAAATTCAAACGAATAAAAAAATAAATTTTTTGCTGTTTGCATCGATCAATATGGGTAATTTCTCAGTAAATATTTCATCGTACTTAAGTATAATCAGCTTAAAATGTTTTAAAAATTAATTTTAAGATATATTTTGATATTTAGTTAAATTTAATTGTACAATTTAAAAGGCAACATTAATTATTTTTGTTTCAAAATTAAAAGTTTTAAATTATTTTGCATGGGTTTTTTTAAATTAAATTTAGGTATTCACCTGAAAATAGTAAGATTGCTGTTAATGGATATTTATAAATTAATATTTTGAATATATTTGAGCTTTTGTGATAAAAAGCGTGGTATGGAATGACTTAATATTTTAGCATCCGAATTCATCTGAATGATCACTATCTAAATTTTTATGGTGTTGAGTTTAAAAAAACTAGATTAAATTAAAGCGTGGTTAAAGCGATCATGTTTAGTTATTAAATATAAGGCATTGTATAGTTAGAAATTAATAATCTGGTTCGAATAACATTCTTTTTAATGAAATATTGATTTGAAAAATAATGAAGATGTTTAAAAATGAATTTATATATATATTTGCTTTAACTATTTGCTTAAGTATGTGACGTTCAAAATTTACAACTATATAAAACGCAAAATAAAGTTATTTTTAAAATTTTGTTTTGTTTAAAAATTAGTAGGAAATATGCAATTTTAATACAGCTTTATTGTTTTTTATGTCATTTTCCTCAAGTGAACCTGAAAGTGCAATCCTTTGAGTTTTTAATTGTGTGATAATAATTTATAGTTCAGTCATTGTTTTATTTTATCATATTAAAGAGAAATATGAAGTTAAAAATAGAAATTTTTTTAATATGTCCAAGATTCTTATTCTTAAAAAGTATTAAATGTGTCTAAATTGTCAATTACATTGTTAACAAATTCGTGTCTTAACACTATTTCTTTACAATAATACAAGGAGCGGAAATAATTAGCAATTGAAATTATATTCGAAAACTAAGTAAAAATGTAATATATATATATATATATATATATATATATATATATATATATATATATATATATATATATATATACATACATATATATAATATATAAAAATGAAAATATATATTTTATATATATAAATATTTATATAAAAATATATATATATATATATATATATATATTAATTACATTTTTACTTAGTTTTCGAATATAATTTCAATTGCTAATTATTTCCGCTTCTTGTATTATTGTAAAGAAGTATTGCTGTGTTCGCACACAAGAGACAGAGATGGTAAAATGGTTAGTGATCTTGCATTCAGTTAATTCGTTTGCGACTTGGAATCCCACATGGACTTAGATATTTGTAGTGGTTTAGAATACAATTTAAATAGACACAGATTAATTAATCATTGTGTGCATAAAATTGACCATGAAGCGACAAACAAACTTAACCAAATTATTGCTGTAAAAGCTTACATTGAAATTGTTTTTGTCTTAGAGAAATACATTTGCAAATCAAATTGAAAACCAAACCTTTATAAAAATAGTCATTAATGAAAAGGTAATTTAAATGCTTTATCTTGAAAATTTGAAATTGGAAATTTCTGATCATGAAATAAATGATTAAGATGTAAATGATAATAGTATTAGTGAAATGTTATTGTTACAACATTCCTCAGGTAATTTATAGTTTTTCTAAAGATTTCAATTTTTAGACGTTTCTATCTAAGTTAGTGAAAAATAATTTGCAGAATTTGTTAATAAATTTGGTTAAAATTTGTTAAATAAGTTAATAAACAATTGCAATTTATAGTTTTAAATTTATCTCATAAGTATTTAAGTTAAAATAAAAGTAATTTTCATTCTTTGCAGCATTGGTGAAATATTCCCATATATGAGTTAATCATGAAATTTTTTTTTAGTATCTACTGTATAAAGAATTTTATTAAAAAATTGTAACTTTCTCTTATTATCTCTAGACGGATGTTAAAAATTTGTCGTATTTTAGATTTTTTTTTCTGAAAAACTCATAATTGGCATTACTATTTGTTGATTTTTATTGATAATAGCTGATGGAGTAAATATCCAGATCTTTTTATTTGTGTATTCATCACAAATTTTTACCCGACTCCGAACTAATATCTTTAATATTCAGATTTGCATTACCGTTTATAGGTTGAGAATTTAATATTTTCAAATTTTAGCCTATTTAATTTACCTTAAATTTAGAAACTTGAAAATGTATTTCAATCATGTTTGGAAATGATGTGTGTGTATGGTTTATTTTATATAACTGTTCATATATATTAAATAAGCTTTTCTAAGCAACTATAAAATCAAACACAAGAAAAATTTATTGAGTGAAAAATCTTGTCATGTTTAGTTTTGATTCGAAATTAAAAATTCAGAAAATATTTTCCCAAGTCAATTCTGTTGACTTTTTATACTCGCTGGCAAAATTTGGTACTTTTCAGCTTGGGAAAATAATGCAATTGATGTAAAACTTTTTTATAAAAAACAAGATTGCTAAGTTACAGTTAGAATTTCTTTTAAAAATGAATTTCTAGTTTGGAGACGTGTTTTGATCATCAATAAATCAATTCATTTGCTTAAATGGGAATTATCCACTAGCTTTCATTCAAAAATAATTTATTAATTATATATTTTAATTAACTTCAGTTGTAATAAGTCGTAAATAATTTATTTTAAGATCAATTATTTTGGCATATTTTTTTCTAATTGCTGTGATTCTTGCAGATATTTTTCTCATACTTGGTATCTGATTAAAATAGAAATGATTATTAATTTATTAAATTGAAAACGTACTTATATAACTTTTTTATTGTATAATTAATAAACAAAGTATTCCAGTTCATTTCATTAATATTATATTATCATTACATTAATAGAAATGATTATTAATTTATTAAATTGAAAACGTACTTATATAACTTTTTTATTGTATAGTTAATAAGCAAAATATATTACGGTTCATTTCATTTATATTATATTATCTTATATTTTAAACTGCAATTTGTAATTTCAATACGTTTTATGGAAAGTGGTAGTAACTGATCTTAAATTTCAAAGCTTTAGTTATTGTGTTTAGATGTGTAGAGCATATAAACATCATATTTTACATATATCTACATTATTTCTATAACTTTAAACGTTTCAAAAACTATCTAAATTAACTACATATAAACTAATATTTTTATCATTAAAATAATATATATTTCATATACGTGACTTTAATAAAATAAAGGTGATATTCAAAAACGATTATACTTGAAAAAATATTAGACTTGGTTGTTTTGTTGGTTGTAACTTGTTTTAATATGAACTAACGGCATGAAAACTGCAAAGTATTAACATTTTAATGGAATATAAAAGAAAATATTTGTGCGAGAATTATCTTTCTATGTACTATGTCCATAAAACAATATAATAGGAAATTTTACACATCAAGATTATAATTAAGATCAGCTGTTTACAGAATGAGTTTTGACAATTCAAGTGTGATTCACGATAGTGTGTCATTTTTATTCTTACTAATATGATGTAATATTTTAAGAAAAACAGTTTCTAAATATAATTTACGTTTATAAAGCATAGAAAATTACAAGTGATGTGGAAAAGTAAATATAATAGAAAAAAAAAAAAAGAAATGTCAGTAGAGAGTAACAACTTAAAATTGATTTTAAGTTTATAAGTTACTTTATTATACTTCTAATGTGGTGAATTTAACCATACACTTGCATGCTACTACAGGATATGTTCCGTATATTCTTCTTCTTTGAGTTTGTTTATGTTGACGCCAGGGAGCTTCCCTGTATCCAGGTCAAAAGAGCTATATAAAGACACCTCTTCTTAAAATTATTTTGAACCAAGATATTTGTCATATTGGATTTATATAGTTATTTTAATCGATTTTCATACACTTATTATAGTAAGTAACAAAACTATTTTAAGCTGCAGTCATATGTCACTGCATACACAAAAATCTAATATTTTACTTTCAAAACGAGCCTTTGCAAAATATTTTAAATATATAAATCTAGATTTATAATTAAACAATAAAAAGTAAGATGAGTTATGCTTATCTATAATCGCGTTACAAATTTTGACCAGAGTTATTGCTTAGGAACCGTGCTAATCAATTCATACCAATTTTCAAATGTGAAATTTTAAATTATTATTTTCACACTGTTATTTAATAAAATCTAGAAATCATGTTATAACATCTTGATCGTCACTCCACGAGATTCAACCCTGATGTCCTAGATGTCTTCAAACCCATCTGCTCTTGTGCAATGACTCTTGCTATTCATTACACGTGGTCCCTGATGTGGAATCAGACCCGTGAGCTCATTCAACGACACTTGAGCTTCACTCCTCGGGGTCCCTGTGTGGAATCAGACCCGTGAGCTCATGCAACAACTCTTGAGCTTCACTCCTCGGGGTCCCTGATGTGGAATCAGACCCGTGAGCTCATGCAACGACACTTGAGCTTCACTCCTCGGGGTCCTTGATGTGGAATCAGACCCGTTAGCTCATTCAACGACACTTGAGCTTCACTGCTCGGGGTCCCTGATGTGGAATCAGACCCGTGAGCTCATGCAACGACACTTGAGCTTCACTCCTCGGGGTCCCTTATGTGGAATCAGACCCGTGAGCTCATGCAACGACACTTGAGCTTCACTCCTCGGGGTCCCTGATGTGGAATCAGACCCGTGAGCTCATGCAACGACACTTGAGCTTCACTCCTCGGGGTCCCTGATGTGGAATCAGACCCGTGAGCTCATTCAACGACACTTGAGCTTCACTCCTCGGGGTCCCTGATGTGGAATCAGACCCGTGAGCTCATTCAACGACACTTGAGCTTCACTCCTCGGGGTCCCTGATGTGGAATCAGACCCGTGAGCTCATGCAACGACACTTGAGCTTCACTCCTCGGGGTCCCTGATGTGGAATCAGACCCGTGAGCTCATTCAACGACACTTGGGCTTCACTCCTCGGAGTCCCTGATGTGGAATCAGAACCGTGAGCTCATTCAACGACACTTGAGCTTCACTCCTCGGGGTCCCTGATGTGGAATCAGACCCGTGAGCTCATTCAACGACACTTGAGCTTCACTCCTCGGGGTCCCTGATGTGGAATCAGACCCGTGAGCTCATGCAACGACACTTGAGCTTCACTCCTCGGGGTCCCTGATGTGGAATCTGACCCTTGAGCTCATGCAACGACCCTTGAGCATCACTCCACGGGGTCTCTGATGTGGAATCAGACCCGTGAGCTCATGCAACGACCCTTGAGCTTCACTCCTCGGGGTCCCTGATGTGGAATCAGACCCGTGAGTTCATGCAACGACACTTGCGCTTCACTCCACGGGGTCCCTGATGTGGAATCAGACCCGTGAGCTCATGCAACGATAAAGCTGAACTTCACTCAATAAATTTCCAGAGTAGTTCAGACATTTACTTAAGAAAAGCTGTTATACCTATAAATTTTTATTTGCATTTTGATTTATATTTGTGCATTTGATAGTTAGCTATTTTCTTTTACATTTTTGAGCATTTATAATTCTTTCTTATAAATAAACTTTACTTAATAATCTTTAAGTATCTGTTTGTTTTTTTATTTAAGTATTAGTTTAAACTAATTAAATTTTTAAAGTATTAATTTTCTGAAGGCTGAGTTTTTATATTTAATGAATAAAATATGATTAAACAACCTATTCGAAGTTTGCGTTATATCAGATTATTGATTATATACAATGGAACCCCCACCAATCTCTCTTACAGCACCGTTTTAAAATAACTCTGAAAATATTAAACTTTTCCACTAATCTAACTGAATTCAGCAATAATCACAGATTCTGTGTTTTTTGATTTCATACTGTTGTGAGAGTTTTTTTGTGATGTTAAGGAACATTGATTTCGTACTTCAAAATTATTATTTATTTTTACTTTGAAATCAATTAAGTAATGTTTAAATGTTTGTTGTATTTAGATTTATAGCAAATGTATTAATTATTTTCGGTTCTAAAAAATACAGAAAATAACTTAAAAGATAAATTATCCTTCAAAAACATTTGTTAATATATTATTTCACAATATTTTCATCATGTATCAGATTATTTGTTAATTTATGTTTTAAAATGCTGAATATTATTCACATAAAATTTTTTTTCAAAAATACTTTTCCAAAAATGTAAGTTTTTTCAATACTTTGAATAATTAAAAAATAATATATACAATTATAACCATTTGCATTTCTATCTAATTCAATTTTACTTCGATATTACTTAATATAATGTACGTTTTCTATATCAGAAAAGAAAACAATTTAGAAATAAAAATTTTGCTATTAAAAATTTTTAACTGAATTCAGAATAATATAAATTAATGTGTATTCGTAACATAATTATGGGAAAAATTGTAAAGTTTGGTTTATTGGTTTTTATGCTGTAAAAAATTTAGTTCGTGTGCATTTGTTAGAAACTTTAATCTGATCTTTTAAATAAAAGTAGAGAGTGATTTACACACAATTTTCAGTTTGATAATTCACATCCCAATCAATGCAACAAAAATTTCAAGCAAAGAATTAAAAAAAAAAAAAAAAAAAAAAAAAAAAACTGAATAGTTATTTGTTATTACTTTAATTGGATTTATAAGTGTTTTATATAGTAAAATATAAATATCATTATGATTAATTTATGCATACTACTTAAGATAATAATTTTATAAAATAATATAACATGAAATATTTATTTATGATATAATTGATAAAACAGAATGAATTGTATATTATATTGCTTTTGTTAATCAACATGTTTACTATTATCGTTGCAATTTTATTTTTACTAATAAATTGACTTTTAACTGTAGCTATAAACTTCACGATTTTCAGAAAACAGCCTTTGGTAAAATGCAAAACATTTTAGTATAGTATGTTCTTTATTTTGTCTCAATAAATTTATGTACCCTATTTTCATACTTTTAATTTAATGCGAATAATTAAAATAAATATTATTATATTGTTATTATGTGTGAGTGATTTGAACCGGTAGTTATTGCCGGAACCGGTACTTTAGCGTATAGCTAACTACTTACAACTACACAGACTAGCATGTATACCTTGATAAGGCATTATAAATAGCTTGAACCTCTTGGTGAAACAGTCCTCTTTGAAGCATAATGTCCTGGGTTCGATTGGTGTCACTGTTGAATAGTGAGGGAGGAATGTTGCGTTTTTGCCTTTTGCATGCACATCTGAGGGGACAGTTTTCAGGGTTTCTTCCCTTGTGAAATTTAAATACGATCCACTTTCAATGAAAAGAAATCCCTGAAAGTAATTTATGCGTTTGATATTAATATGCTTAACAACGGTTTTCGGCCACTGTTAACTAGATAGAACAAACATTTTAATGTGTTTAAATACATAGATGATTGTACAATTTAAGACTATCAAAAGTGCGCTGCATCCAGAATGTACAGTATAAATAACATGTACCTAAATTAATACTATAAATTCAACTGATTGTATTATGATATGCGCAATCAAACACTATTGCATTTTTGTTTAAACAATAAATTATTATAAAATTCAGAGTCGCCTATATTGTTTTAAATATATTGATTTGTTTTGTTTTTCCCATGAGAAATTCAAGTTATTTTAAATTAGTCTACCTAGAAACAAATAACTAAAAATATGTCCATTCAATTGATTGAAAATTTTGATGTAATACTTTCAAGAGTTAAATTACCGATAAAAGTAATGTAAAATAATGTATACATCATTCATTAAATACACCTTTAAAATGTGCAAAATTGCGCATTTTTTTCTGATTAAAACTGATGTCTATTATCTGTTTATCAAGTGCTCGTATAATTTGATGAATGGGCAATTAATGTTGACTACTTACAACTACACAGACTAGAATATGTATACCTTGATAAGGCATTATAAATAAGTTGAACCTCTTGGTGGAACAGTCCTCTTTGAAGCATAATGTCCTGAGTTCGATTAGTGCCACTGTTGTATAGTGGGAGAGGAATGATGCGTTTTTGCCTTTTGCATGCACATCTGAGGGGGACAGTTTTCAGGATTTCCTTCCTTGTGAAACTTAAACACAATCCACTTTCAATGAAAAGAATTCCTGAAGGTAATTTATAGTCAATTGATTAAAAATTTCGACGTAAAACTGTCAAGAGTTAAATAACTGATAAAAGTAGTGTAAAATAATGTATACATCATTCATTAAATTCACCTTTAAAATATGCAAAATTGTGCATTTTTTCCAATTCAAACTATTGTGTATTTAATTATCCATTTATCAAGTGCACGTATAATTTGATGAATGGTCAATTAATGTTAACTATATATATTTATGTGCGTTTACAATATGCCCAGACCTATAAAAAATACTTATTGGATAAAACATTTAAGTTTTCACTTTTATTTTATCTACGTAATTGGATCTCAAGTTAAAAAAGTTGACCAATCACTTTTATTAAAAAGATAATTGTAATCTGAAAGGAGAAAAATCATTGAAATGGGGTATCTATGAGTACAGAATGATAAGATATTCAATGAGAGATTTCAATATTTAGCATTAGTTTTGGTTTTCTATGGTTTGAACCTGTCAAGCAGTTTCATTAAATCTTTGTTTGCAAGACGCATTTAATTCGATGTATGAATCACAATGTGTAAGTTGCCTTTATTGTCATATTCTTTAAAATTTTATGAAAATATTCGATAGTCTATTATCGTCTTTTCTAAGATTTTAACGAATACGAATATTGGTGGAAATATATTCATCTTTAATGAAAATTTCGTATAAAACTAAATATTTACAGTTATTAATATTTTATCAGACACACATTCATTCTAGAAGAAAATATTCTCCAAGAACATGTTTTTAATTTTTTGAATTTTAATATTTATTTTAATAATATATGGATTTCTTCAAAAATTTTCGAACAGATTAAGAAATTGAATGTGCGTGATAACTCAAAAAATTCATGTCGAGCGATGATTTAATAATTTAAAGCAGGTTGTCTGGCTTTTAGCTTAAGACTGTTAAAATTTTAAGGATTTGGATGGAATCTGCATTTTTTTAATAAATAGATGGCAGTTTTTTTATTTTAAAAGGGGTAAATATTTCGTTTTTTCTCTCTTTCCTATAAATATTGATTTTATATAGGAAGTAATTTCTTGCATGTTACTCATGCCGTTAAACATGCCAGTCTTATTTTTATAAATAAATTTAATTATTATTTTCATATGATTTTTAAAAACTTATAGATCTCACTGAATATTCTTAAAGTTCTATCTTGTATGTTGACATAATATGTGTGTTAAAAATCCTTCGATCACCGTTAAGTTACGGTGCTTCTAATAGAAGACAGCTTATAAATCTTGGCTTGACAATAACTTGGCACACTTCATCACCCAATATCGAAACTTTTGGAAAATAATCCATTTAAAGAGTACGTATCATCATTGGAAACAATAAAATTTGATTAAATTATTTTGAAATCACTCCCAAATTATCCATTACACGATTTAATTATTAATTTCGTATACTACAAATGTTTTTGTGTCCGTTTTTCATGTACAGGTTTATTTTCATGAAAACGAAAGTTCTGACTAAAATATATCCGATTATATAACTTGATTTTCATACCAGATTCTACAAAACCTTACGATGAAAATCACGCGTTTTCATCCTCAATTTATTTGACGACATTAAAAAAATACATTAATTCAATAATTTAAATAAAGGAATAATGTCTACTTTCTAAATTTTAGAGATTATTGAAAAAATATCCAAATATTGCTTCAGTAACCAATTTCCAGTGCGCAGCATTTTCACCAAAATCCCATGAATTTAACGCGATTTTTACTGCCAAAAAGACCTGCAATTTATCGACATTAAAATAGAAATTTACCAAACAAATTTTCTCATTTAAGTTAAAAAAAGTTGTATTTTTGCTTTGAATAATACTTTGGTATAAGCCATTCAATTTATGAAAAATATTATTTAAAGTGTTTCCGAATAATGGCACTATGAACACCCTTAGCTCATAGTGCCAATAGCGTTATTTATGTGTTCATTGATGGTCAATACAAAACTGACATTGCTGCTAAAAATTCTAGCAAAACAATAGAAACAATAGCTGACATTTTTCTAACAGCAAAAGATACAAAACTTGTCACCACAAAATTCCTTTTTATTCTTTGTGGTAAGTTATATTAGATTTATAAGATAAAAACTTCTTGAGAATCTTTCTATATAAAGCATGCATGTTGCTCCAAGCTACATTTATTTTCTGACTGCAACCTTATGTGCTCAAACAGACATGCTCTTATGGTTTATTCTTTTCCCATTTTACAACGAAGAATATATTTTACAATGAAGAATAAAAATACATTTAATAAATATTAAATATGCAAGTTCCCCCCAAAATTGGTGCGAGTATCTTAAGTCAGCTAGTTTCTATTTGTATCTTAAAAAAAAAAAAAAAAAAGAGAGAGAAACACGGTTTTGTACGTTGTAAAGTAAAATTCGATGAATTTTAAGCCAAAAGAACAGGCTCAGCATACCCAGTAATAGTTATGGTAACAAAATACTTAAACCCAGCAATTTTGATTGAATGTCATATGATGAATTAATAATGTCGAAGTATTTAAGTTTTTATTCAGTCATGAATTTGAAATATTTTTTTTCTAAAATTTCAAATACCATGTAAAAATTCTTATTGATTGCTTGATGAGCAGATGAAAAATAATTTTTCCGTCTTTCTTCAAAATACTGATAATATTTTAGTGTCATTCATTTTGTCAAAAAATAATTAGGGTGTAATTGATCCAGATTGTACGCCATTCTTCAAAATGAAGGGTTATAATTTTGAACCCAGCATCTATTAAATAGCTTATAGTAAATGTGCTACTATTTTCTGCATGTATATATCGGTAATTGCGTTTCTAATATGCCAATATATGAATAAAATAGGAAAAGGGCAGTCATCATTCCGTTCCACAAGAAAGGTTAAAGCAAAAATCTCCCATCCAATTATAGACCGATTTCTCTTTTGCCGACTATGGCCAAGATTGCCAAAAAAATTATTCTTAATAAATTATTGGCCTTTGATGAGGCCAACAAAATTATTATTCCTCAACAATTTGGCTTCCGTAAAAAACTTTCTACCACCCACCAACTACTCAGAGTAGTAGAAAAAATTTCAAAAGGAATCGCGTATAAAAAATCCACGGGAGGTATATTCATTGATATAGAAAAAGTGTTCGATAGAGTTTGGCATTCTGGTCAAATTTACGAACTAATTAAATTTCCATTTCGCCACCCAATTAATTACTTTAATTAATAACTACCTCTCCAACCGCACTTTAACTGTTAGAGTAAGAAATGATATCTCTCTGGACAGATCAATTCTTGCAGGCGTACCGCAAGGATCCCTGCTGGGCCATCTCTTATTTAACATCTATATCATTGATATTCCGCAACACCAAAATACTATGCTCTGCTTGTTCGCGGATGATACTGCCGTTTTGTCCACTAGCTCTCTCTACTGGAAAATCCACGCTTCCCTTATTGAACATGTCATGGTCATATGGGTATCGTAAGGGAGCGCTCAGTTTTTAACCAGTTTTCTCCACATATAACTCTGAACATCATAGAATATCTAGTGGATGTCGCACAGATAATTTGTATATACTTCTTTAAATATTCATTAGATATCTCAGATGTTTTGATATCCATGGGATATCCATTCGGAATTAAATACAAACTTTGAGATATCTAAATGAAATCTGATTGGATGTTATTTGGATATCATTGTGTTTATGGAAAATTTAAAAGTTCTGAAAAATAATGTTAGAAAAGTGTAATACTTATGAAATTTTTCTCTTTTAAATAGGATAGTGTTTTTAGCAAAATATTTACAAATATTTTATTTTTATAAAACTCATTCAAAATTTAATGATTGAATGTATATTTTTGCACAGAATGAAAAAATAACTTTCAGTATGTTTTACTGAGTATTTTTTATAAATAATTTTATATACAAACTTTTTCTCATACTTCATGAAAGTCAAGTTTAATTTTTTCTAAACATTGCTTGTATTTCCAATGGACATACAAGTGTTTACTATCAACCTGAATGGTATCAAAACGAAAATCTAAGTAATCATAAAGAAAGCTCAACTTTTAAAATAAGTAGTGCAAAAATATTGAGTCATTAAATTTAGCTGTTACTTTTAAATTTAAAAGTGTGGTTTGTTTTGCCTAGTGCAACAAAATTAATTATTTTTGCTATATTTTAAGAAAGCTTCAACTAAGCACTTAAGTATTTTAAACTTCTGACACTTTAACTTTTTAATCTTGATTGATGAATCTTTAGTTTTAAAAAATGTTTCACTTTCTTATTTTGAAGCTCTTAGATTAATAGAATATTGCACAATTAGAACTATATATATATTTCATAGAAAAATGCTGTATATATTAAATTTATAATTATCTATTTTTCCATTTACACATTGTTTGAGAAAGGTCTTTACTTTAAATAAAGAAAAATATATTAATGCGATCCATCTAGGAATGCCACAAGCTGTTGGCCTTTTTTCTCGTTTTTACTTATATCCATTATTTATTTCTGCCCATTAAAGGATGCAATTTTTATTATGCCATATAAAGCCAGTTAGTATGTACAATTATAGTTTAAAGAGGATTAAATATTTAAGCTATATATGAATATTGGTTGTGGCTGGGATTTTTGGCGCAATGTCCTAAAAAGGAAATGTTACGCCAGCTCTATATGAAGAATAAACTCATCAAATACTATTAATATAACTATTCAACCCTAAAAATTTTGAGTACTTAAAATTTATTCTTCATTAATATTTGATCAAATACTAAGCAGTTTACATTATAAAAAAATAACCCATATTAATGTGGCATTAGAATCAATGAACAAGAAAGGAAGTATAGAAAAAGATCAATGTTTATTTTTACAACAATTAAACAAGTGATTGAGAATTTTCTTGAATACATATATGTTTGCTGCCTCTCGTTTTGGCATGTCTAAGCCAATTTTTAATTGCCTACTCTATCTTTGCATCACTGCCGGGTCCAATTAAAGAAGGATTTTTCTGGCAGCAGCTGTGAACAAGAAAAAGCTATTGATTAATTCAAAAATAATTAAAATATGCTCTAAGTTTTGAGAAATGAAGCTCACTTTGTCTGCTGCATCCATGATTTGCAACAGAAAGCAAACGAACAATGAATGGAGTCTCTAAGCCGAACAATGAAGAATCACTAAGCCTAAGTTAACAGAAAAAATTAAAATATATTTTGTTTTAATCTTGATGATAATTTGCATAGTTTTCCTTTATATATACCCATATAAGAATACTGTATTTTATAAATTTATTTAAAAATATTCAAATTATTTTAAAAACAAAGCACATTAATTTCTAAACTAATAAGGGATAAATATTAGATCAAAAATAAAATTTAAAAATAAGATAATCTTAATATTGATAATCTTAGAAAACACAGAAAAAATTTTCCATGTCAGAATTACTTCCTAGCTCCTTATAAACATGAATCTTCACTGTCATTCACATAAATAATTCATTATTCAAACATATTCATCCTCTGAAAAATAATGTTTTCTCCAATAATAGTTTTACATAAAAAATTTTTCTAAATAACCATCAAAATATATCAAAGAAAAAATTAAGTACAATATATCACAGTATAAATAACTTAAATTATAACAAAGTGACATTAAAACTCTGAATGATTTGGAATAGCAACAAAATTGAAATGTAAAAGATAACAATCCCAAACAAAGTACATTTATCAAATACGTGATCTGACCTCTTATTGATACGATAAATGAAAGAAATTAATTCTAAAATTATGTTTAATACCCAGTTAAAATAAGCACTGCCTCTCTTAGTCATCTACAGTCAAAATTCATTTAATTCAATTCAAATATCGAGAGAATTATATTGAGAAGAGCTATTGACATACTAAATGCAATTTCACATAATCCGAGACTAGACTTGCACCCAGCCAGTTATAATTTTGGGCAATAAATTCAGTCATTAATTTTTACATAATGCATAATGCTTTTAGTTGTGTGGCCACCACAAGCAGAAAGTCTAAGAATCTAAAAGAAAATTTAATAAAACATTTGATTTTTGAATATAATAAATATTTACTCAGCATGAAAAAATAATACCAAACACTCTAAAAGATGAATTTATAAAAAAGAACTTGCGATTTTCTGCAAATCTTCACTTCAATTAATTGGAAGCTTTACTAGTAGCTCAATAGGTTGAAGTTCAAAAATATTCTGATGATTGACTGTGTTTGCTAATATAAAATAATTTTTAAAACAAAGAAACATATGCACATACAATTTATAAGGAAAATAAAGCTTATGAAATACATACCACACAATTTATTTAAAATTTCTTCCTGATTCTAGAGTTTTTGATTAGCTTTAAGAATTAATATTTCTTTTGAAAAAGATGCAAAGTTAAAAGAAAAGAAATTTCAATGCTTCAAAACGATGTTTCAAGAAAATTTCAATATTTTTTACTGCAATAATGCGTTTATACTTTACGTTTACCAATACTTTAATTTGAGGGCTGTTAAAAACATTAAGAAACATATAACATTTTACCTTATTTTAATCCTACAAAAATTAATAAAATTTTGAAATATATGAAAAGAGTAATTAAAATTTCAAAACATTAAATAAATCATTAAATAAACCATAAAAGTATTTTTAATGAAATTATAGATAAAAGTAAATGTCTAAAATAAGAAGAACACTTTAAATTCATACAATTTTAAAGGAGGCAATGTAATAAATCTCGGAGATATAATTAAATAAGGTTACATTTATTATTAGCCAAGAATTTATATTTAAAATTAACCTCATTGGTCAACCTCATTGTGTCATGATCAGACTCTAACTGATGGGAAGGAAAAAATTTTCTCTTCCCTTTCCCGCGGTCCTATTCTGATGTGAGATCCGACAAATCTCCGCTTTTCTTAAAATATATGAAAGTGGTGCCGAGCCAACTCACAAGTCTCAGAAGAATTTGAAATTAAAAATAAGTCTTAAAAATATTTAAAGAGAGAAAACTGTCAGAAAAAAGTGATATGTAAGCTAGCTGTACTTTCAATTATGATTGAAGGTTAAAAGTACTATAGTCAATAATGAGAATTTGTACATTTTATATAAATCACTAGTAACTTAACATTTGTACTTAAAAATAAATTCATCTCTAAATAAATATGAAAAAAATGTTTAAATATATTATTCGATAAAGTAAAGATAGCAAAATATATAAATACTTAAGAGTCAATTAAATGATTTAATTATAAGTAATATTTATTAAATTATTAACTTTGTTGAAGATAAAAAATTAGAGTAATTATTTTAATGTTAAATAAAATAAAAAAGCAGTTTTTCTTTTTAACAAACTTTAATCACATTCATGATGTTCATCATTCGTTGCTCGATTTCTGAAACCCGAATCTGTTCGTTGAATAATATCAGTCTTTGGGAAACAAATTCTTTTTTTAAAGTACTTTTGAGAGTCTCTCTCTCTCCCTCTCAACGCATTTATTGCAACTTGAATAACCTGAATGTTTTTTAAGCATAATATGAAGGTCCTTCAACAAGTCATTCCCTTAAATGAAGGTTTATAAATTCAAAAATTCATTTTAATCTGAAGGTTCTTCGTTAGAATGGAAAACACCAACTGGAAAAACACATGGTCTCTTAAGAGAATAACTTAAAGACCCTAGAATTGGCCAAAACTGACTCCCTGAACTTTTTGATAGAGTAAGAGAGAGACCATCAGTATTAACTAATAATTGTATTTGATCACCTGAAATGAAACATTGCTGAAAACTATTTCTAATTCCCTCTTCAATACCAAAATGGTGATATAATCCGGTAGACGAACATTTGATCTTTACTTAAACAACCAAGACAATTAATTTGTTTGTTTGTCACTCAACGGTCATTTTTTGCACACGTGGGTTAATTAGACCGGGACCTACGTCTTAAAGTGGATTCCGAACCTCTACAAACATCCATGCCCTAGGTGGGATTCAAACCCACGAACTGTTGAACCGAAGGCAAGAGCGGCCAAGACAATTAAAGTGCAATTATTAAAGTGTCCTGTGGTTCCAATTTACCTAGCATCACTAGGTAAATTGGAACCGCAGGGATAGTTTTTAACAAGTCGTAAATTGCAGAATGTGATACATTGTTTACTACGGACCAATTCGCAATGTTTTTTTTTCTTAAATCAGAGCCATTTCGGAATTCAGTTCTTGCCAAATTTTCAGATAATAATGACTCGTCCTTTAATGATTCAGACACAGGAGATTCATTAGTTCCTTCAAAACTGCACTCCTCAGAATTCACGTCAGAAGAGTTTTGAAAACCCGAGCATGATGGAAAAGCATCTCTGCTGACTGAGCAAAGTAAATTTTTAACAGAATCATTAATGTTTTTGTAAGCTTTTGAATGCAAACAGGACTTATTTTTCTTCAGGATTGTTTTGCATAATATATACCATGATAATGCCAAAATTAAAGTCAAATGTTATCTACACATTGAATACACATATATTAAATATAACTTCAATATTAAATAAATTATAGAATGTTCATAATTTATTTAGAATTTTCAATAATAAACTTTTAATGAGAAAAATAATTCCTGAAATAAGAAATCTCATTTCCCAACAATGGCTCTAGTCAAGTTAGCACGAGGTAAAAAAATGACATCTGCGCGTTAAAATTAATTGCTGATTTTAATTTCACTTCACCTATTGTGAGTTAAAGTACACGTACATAACAGCTTAAATGTTTTCTTAAGTTACAATAAGATCCCTATTTAAAATGTAACACAGTAAAAATTTTGCATAAAAATACATTGCTCTTATTCTCGTGTTTACATTATATCATTCTTTAGATGTATAGAAGATATCCAGGCCTGGATATCTAAGCAACATCTATAACAAGTACATCCAGAAATCTTTAACTTTGAAATATCTAATAGATATCCATGTAAAGCGATTTTGAGATATCCACATTGCATTAGTTGTGGATATCTATGAGATATCCCTAGCAAATTTCCATGTTAATATCTAAACGAGGTTACCTCTGTGATATCTCATGCATATCTAAGTCGTGGATATCCAAATTATAGACAACTAATGGAATTGTTTTATATCTACCGAATATCTGGATCTGAATTAGACACGTTTTGGTTATCTAACAGATATGAATGGTTGTGTGGGTCCCGAGGTACCCTAGTGACCAGCCTCTCTTTATTTATTTTCTTATTATTCTCTTTATTTTCTTCTCTACTCTTCTGATTTTCTCCCTCGTTGTGATTGCTTCGTATAAGAGGCGGAGGGCTCCCCTTGAATAGCTTTCGCCACTTTGTTGCTATTAGCTCCTCTTTGGGACTAAATCACCCACGTGTTTGCCGTGCGTGGAAACCCGTGTCCCTGGAAAGAGGGTCCTGGTAATCGAGGCTCAAAGAGAGGAACAATTTTGGCCTTTGCTTCATGTAAACGGGAGGTATGTTGCGGTCCTCAACACTTTATGGATCAAGCGATCGGTAAATTTACACAATGATTCGTTAAGGGTGGAGGCAAGCTCAGGGGTGTTCTGTAAGGGTAAAGGACCTAGCCAACACTGGTGCAACTTGTCTGCATCCCCTTGTTGGACTCGGTGGTGGGGGGTTGCGTTTAGGTCCCGAAATTTTATTTTTATTATTATGGAGAATACAAATTTTTTCTTTCTTACATTAGAGCAACTAATGTCTGAAATTAGTTTCACATTTTTTTTATTAAAAGGAAGGAGGATAATTTTAAAAAAAAAGTATTTCCTTTCCTTATATATAAAAGAATATCGGGATCTACAGGTGAAGAGAAAAATATAAGGAAATCACTCTCAGCAGACTTAATGGTGGAGGTTCTCTCTCTCTCCGTTAAGAACCCAAACAGCTGCTATTACTAACATACGCATGCTTGCACACCTTGAGGTGGTTGTCTCCCCTCACGAAAATTTGAATTTTTCTTGTGTAGTGCTCTCAGTTGGGGATCTGTTGAATACGCTGATAGAAAAGATCCTTGAGAAATCTAAAGGATCAAAAGGTCTGTGCTGTTAAGCGTATAACCGTCAGACGTGATGGAAATCTTTTAAATACAAAGCACCTCGTTCTGACGTTCGCAACACCAGACCTATCGCAATTCATTAAAGCGCCATATATGAATTTACCCGTCCGGCCATACATTCCCAATCCCCTCCGTTGTTTCCATTGCCAACGTTTTGGACATTCGGAGCCAGCATTCAGAGGCAAACTAACCTGCGCACTCTGCACAGAAGTTGGCCATGAAAGCATTAATTATATTGCAAAAGAGAGGTGGTCAACTGTAAAGGGGACCATCTCTCCTATTCTCGAACTTGTCCAATGTGGAAATTGGAAAAATGGATCACCACCATAAAGATAAAACACAAATGTTCATATCCAGAGTCGTAACACCAAGTTCAATCTCGAACCCTTCAACAAGGTATGAGTTATGCAACAGCTGCTAAAAATATTACTGTCTATTGTAGCACATAAACCAACTACTTCTCATCTCTCATGTCAAAATTACCCACGAAATCGGAATTAAAGCCAAAATCCCTTAAAGCATAAAATAGAAGAGCTAATGCTAAATCAGAAGCCACACACAGGAATGCTTTAAAATTTTCGGAGGAGGGGTCTCACAGACCCTCCATATCTACCAGTAGAGTAATGTCCCTGAAAGCTGATGCTGTATCTTTACATCCCTCGTACGAGGATTTATCCTTCGAGAAGTCAGATGACACGCTTTCCAGTTCCAGGAAAAAGCTTTTCAAACTAAATAACTTCCTTTGTTTCATGGAACTGCCATGGTTTATGTTCCCATCATGATGACATCGATTTTGTAATTTCAGCCTACAACCCTGCTTGTGTTGCACTTCAGGAAACATTTCTTAAGTCCAGCAATAACTTTTCTATGCGTGGGTTCAAAAGCTTTAGAAAAGACGATGGTGCAGTGTCTGGAATTGTTTGTATATTAACATCTAATACATTCTCCAACACTGCCTATCTACTAAACACTAATCTACAGGCTGTAGTTGTAAGAATTTAGCCTTTTAATAGTCTGTAGTTAATATTTATCGCCACATGATGTCATCCGCTAAGAGGAACTCGATGCATTAATAGATTAGCTGCCAACACTATTTCTGCTGTTAGGTTACTTTAACGGCCATAATTCTTTGTGTGGAAGTGATGATATTAATTCTCGCAGTCAGCAAATAGAAACAGTTGTCTGAAATAGACCGCTCTGTCTGCTTAATACAGACGAAAAGAAACATTTCCATGTACCTACAAGAACATTTCACTCTCTCGGTCTGGCCATTTGTTCACTATCTCTTCTGTCATTGTTAAATTTAACTGTAGGATATGATCTGCATAATAGTGATCATTGTCCTCTCGTCATTTCCCAGACTGGAGGTAGTAGTGTCGGACAACGTCTACCTACTACCTACTTACATATACAGTCGGGCAGATTGGACGTTATTTACACAAATGACAGTTATAGATAATGAAATGATTTCGATTGATGATGTGCAAAATATTATGTCACAGAAAATATTATTAATGCAGCTAATGCATCTGTACCTAATATTTCTCTTATACCACACAGTCGTTGCAAGCCTTGGTGGAATGAATGTAAAAATACCTATAAGAAGTAGGGTTTTTGATTTGGTTTGTCGCTCAACGGTCATTTTTTGCACACGAGAGCTAATTAAACGGGGACTTACGGTTTGAAGTTGATTCCGAACCACTGCAAACATCCATGCCCAAAGTGGGATTCGAACCCACGAACTGCTGAACGGAAGGCAAGAGCGCTAACCATTCGGCTGCCAACTCGGCCCTATAAGAAGCAGTGGAAGTTATGGAGGTTATTACAAAAATTACAAAAATTTGAATTCTTAAAAATGTGGGGGGGGGGGGTTGATTAGGACATTTTAGAAAACTAAAGATGTGTGGAACTAAAAAGAATCTTGTAGAGGAGACTATTGCAAACATTTTGATGTATTAATATATAAGATCTCATGGTTGGAATCGTAACAATTCTCAACTTCCTAAAGTCTTTTAAAAAAAACAAAAGTTTAATGCTTTAAACGGGAGGGGGGAGGGATAATTAGGACATTTTAGAAGACAAGATAAATGCCTTGAACCAAACTGAATCTTGTAGAGGAGACTCTTGTGAAAATTTTGAAGTATTAATATTTAATATACCATGGTTGGAGTCGTAGCTCTACTGAATTTTCTAAAATCACACCAAAAGACTTAAAATTTTGAATTCTTAAAAACAGGGGAGTGGCTGAATAGGACATTTTAGAAGACTAGAGATTTTTCGAACCAAAGTAAATCTTGTAGAGTAGACTATTGCAACCATTTTGATGTATTAATAAATTTAAGATCCCATGGTGGAAATTATAACACTCCTCTATTTCCTAAAGTACGATAAAAAACAAAAGTTTAATACTTTATAGAGGGGGGTTATTAGGACATTTTTGAGGGCTAGAAATGTCTTGAATCAAACTGAATCTTGCAGAGGCGACATTTCTGAAAATTTTCATGAATTAATATTTAAGATCCTATGGTTGGAATGTTACTCTTCTCAATTTTCTAAAATCCGACCAAAAATCACAAAAATTTGACTTCTTTAAACAGAATCGGGGCGAATTAGGACATTTTTGAAGACTAGGGACGTCTGGAACCAAATTGAATCTGGTAAAGGACACTGATGCCAATATTTTGATGTATTATTATTAAAGATGGCATGGTTGGGGTCGTATCACTACTCAAATATCTAAATTCCAACCAAAAAGACCGAAAAATTTGAATTCTTAAAATAGGGTAATGGGAGTGATTTGATCGACTTAGGTTAAGAGAAATGTCTGGAGCCAAATTAAATTTTCTAGAGAGACTGTTGCGAACATTTTTATGAATTAATATTGAAGATCCCATGGCTGGAGTCATAACAATCCTAAATTTTTTTATATATAATCAAAATAACATAAAATTTATTTTTATTGGGTGTCTGATTAGGACATTTAAGGTGTCAAGAAATGTCTGGCACCAAACTGAATTTGCAGAGGAAACTGTGGCGAACATGATGATGTAATAATATTTAAGATCCTATGGTTGGAGTCGTTGCCATTCCAATTTTAAAATACGACCAAAAAGGCACAAAAATTTGAATTCTTAAAAAAGGGTGCGAGATTATGTTATTTTAGGTGGCTAGAAATGCCTGGAGCCAAACTAAATAATGTAGAGTGTACTGTTGCAAACACTTTGATGAATTAATATTTAAGATCCCATGATTGGAGTCGTATCACTCATCAATTTTCTAAAATCATTCCAAAAATACACAAAAATTTGAATTCTTAAATAAGGGGGGGGATGATTAGATAATTTTATGAGACTAGATATTTCTGGAACCAAAGTTTATATTATAAAGGAGACTAGGAGACTATTGCAAACACTTAGATGTATTAAAATTTAAGATCTCAATTTTAGAATCATAAAACTCTTCAATTTCCTAAAATCCGATAAAAAACAAAAGTTTAATGCTTTAAAGAGGGTGTGTTATGAGTAAAACAATTTAGTTGTCAAGAAATACCTGGAACCAAATTGAATCTTGTAGAGGAGACTATGGCAATCATGTTTATGTATTATTATATAAGATCTCAAATTTCGAATCATAACACTCCTAAATTTCCTAAAATATGATAAAAAAATAAAAATTAAATACTTTAAAGAGGTATGGGGGTTTTACAAGGACATTTCAAATGACCAGAAATTTCTTGAAAGAAAATGAATTTTGTAGAGGACACTATTGAGAAAGTTTTGATGTATTAATATTTAATATCCTATGGTTGGAGTCGTACCACTCTTCAATTTTCTAAAATCATACCAAAAATACACAAAAAATTAAATTCTTAAAAAATGGGTGGGGGGCAGATTTGGACATTTTAGAAAATCAGAGATGTGTAGAACTAAACTGAATCTTGTAGAAGAGACTATTTTGAACATTTTGAAGTATTAATATTTAATATACCATGGTTGTAGTCGTAGCTCTACTCAATTTTTAAAATCAGACCAAAAAGTCTCAAATTTTAAATTCTTAAAAAGGGGGGGGGGAGGCTGATTAGGACATTTTAGGAGACTAGAGATTTCTCGATCCAAAGTGAATCTTATAAAGGAGACTATTGCAAACATTTTGATGTATTAAAAGTTATGCTGTCATTTTTGTATCATAACACTCCTCAATTCCGTGAAATCCGATAAAAAACAAAGGTTTAATGCTATAAAGAGGGGGGTATATAGGACATTTTAGAAAACAGAAATTTCTTGAACCAAACTGAATCTTGAAGAGGACATTATTGCGAACATTTTGTAGTATTAATATTTAATATACCATGGTTGGAGTCGAAGCTCTACTCAATTTTCTATATCAGTTTAAAAATTCTTAAAATTTTGAAGTCAATAAAAGGGGGGGGGGCTGAATAGGACATTTTAAGAGACTAGAGATGTCTCGAACCAAAGTGAATCTTCTAGAGGAGACTATTGCAAACAGTTTGATGTATTAATATATAAGATATCATGGTTTGAATCATAACAATCCTCAATTTCCTAAAATCCGTTAAAAAGAATTTATAATTTAAAGAGTGGGAGGTTTAAGGACATTTTAACTGAACAGAAATACCTTGAACCAAACTGAATTTTGTATAGGACACTATTGTGAACAGTTTGATATATAAATGTTCAATATCCCATGGTTTGAGTCGTAGCACTGCTCAATTTTCTAAAATCAGAACAAACAGACACAAAAATTTGAATTCTTAAAAAAGGGGGTGGATGATTAGGACATTTTAGCAGACTAGAGATTTCTGGAACCAAAGTGAATCTTGTAAAGGAGACTATTGCAAACATTTTGATGTTTTAATATATAAGATCTCATGGTTGGAATCATCAAACTCCTCAATTTCCTAAAATCCTATAATAAAAAAATAATACTTTAAAGAGGGGGGGGTTAAGGGCATTTTAATTGACCAGAAATATTTATGATCCAAACTAAATTTTGTATAGGACACTATTGCGAACAGTGTGATGTATAAATATTCAATATCCCATGGTTTGAGTCGTAGCACTGCTCAATTTTCTAAAATCAGACCAAATAGACACAAAAATTTGAATTCTTAAAAAAAAGGGGGGGATATGATTAGGACATTTTATGAGACTAGAGATTTCTGGAACCAAAGTGAATCTTAAAAAGGAGACTATTGCAAACATTTTGATGTATTAATATAAAAGATCTCATGGTTGGAATCATAACAATTCTAAATTCCCTAAAATCCGTTAAACAATTAAAGTTTAATGCTTTAAATGGGGGGGGGGTGAGGAAATTAGGACAATTTAGAAGACTAGACATGTCTTGAACCAAACTGAATCTTGTAGAGGAGACTATTGAGAACATTTTGAAGTATTCATATTTCCTATACCATGGTTGGAGTCGTAACTCTACTGATTTTTCCAAAATAAGACCAAAAAGACTTAAAATTTTGAATTCTTAAAAAAGGGAGCTAAATAGGACATTTTAGGAGACTAGAGATTTCTTGAGACAAAGTGAATCTTGTAGAGGAGACTAATGCAAACATTTAGATGTATTAATATATAAAATCTCATGATTAAAATCATAACACTCCTAAATTTCCTTAAAATCTGATAAAAAATGTAAAATAAAATATTTTAAAGAAGAGGTATGGGGGCATACAAGGACATTCTAAATGACTAGAAATTTCAACAAAAAAACAAAATTTTGTAGAGGACCCTACTGCGAACGTTTAGATGTATTAATATTTAATATCATATGGTTGGAGTCATGCACTCTTCAATTATCTAAAATCATACCAAAAATAAACAAAAAATTGAATTCTTAAAAAAAAATGGGGGGGGGGGCTGATTTGGACATTTTAAAAAACTAGAGATGTGTAGAACTAAACTGTATCTTGTAGAAGAGACCATTGCGAGCATTTTGATGTATTATTATTTAATATCCCATGGTTAATGTCGTAGCACACTTCAATATTCTAAAATAAGAACAAAAGACACAAAAATTTGAATTTTTAAAAAAGGGGGGGGGTTTGATTAGGACATTTTATGAGACTAGAGATTTCTGGAACCAAAGTGAATCTTTTAGAGGAGACTATTGCAAACATTTTGATGCATTAATATATAAGATCTCATGTTTGGAATCATAACAATTCTCAATTTCCTAAAATCCGATAAAAAAAAAAAAACGTTTAATGCTTTAAAGCGGGGGGGGGACGTAATTAGGAGATTTTTGAAGATGAGACACTCTTTGAACCAAACTGAATCTTGTAGAGAGACTATTGTGAAAATTTTGAAGTATTAATATTTAATATACCATGGTTGGAGTCGCAGATCTACTCCATTTTCTAAAATCAGACCAAAAAGACATAAAATTTTGAATTCTTAAAAAGGGGAGGGGGCTGATTAGGTCATTTTAGGCGATCAGAAATATCTAGAGCCAATGTTAGTCTTGTATAGGAGGCTGTTGCGAACATTTTGATGTACTAATATTGAAGATCCCATGGTTGGAGTTATAACACTCCTCAACTGTCTAAAATACAATAAAAAACACAAAATTGACTTTTTATAGGGTTGGTGATTCAGTTATTTTAGTTGTCAGGAAATGTCTGGAACCAAACTGAATCTTTTAGAGGAGACGATTGCAAAAGTTTTGACGTATTATTAATATATAAGATTTCATGGTTCTAATAATAACACTCCTCAGTTTCCTAAAATCCGATAAAAAAAAATTTAATACTTTAAATAATTGGGTTTAAGGACATTTCAAAGACTTAAAATGTCTTTAACCAAACTGAATTCTGTATAGGACACTATCACGAATATCTTGATGTATTAATATTGAATATCCCATGGTTGGAGTCGTAGCATTCCTCAATTTTATAAAATCCAAACAAAAAGACACAAAAATTTGAATTCTTAAATAAGGCCAGGATGATTAAGACATTTTATGACACTAGAGATTTCTGGGACCAAAATGAATCATGTAAAGGAGACTATTGCAAACATTTTGATATATTAATATTTAAGATCTCATTTTTGGAATCATAACACTCCTGAATTTCCTGAAATCCGATAAAAAACAAAAGTTTAATGCTTTAAAGAGGGGGTATATAGGACATTTTACAGGACTAAAAATTTCTTGAACCAAACTGAATCTTGTAGAGGAGACTATTGTGAACATTTTGAAGTATTAATATTTAATAAACCATAGTTGGAGTCGTAGCTCTTCTCAATTATTGAAAAGTAGACCAAAAAGACATAAAAGTTTCAATTCTTAAAAAGGGGAATGGGCTGAATAGGACATTTTACGAGACTAGAGGTTTCTCGAACCAAAGTGAATCTTGTAGAGGAGACTATAGCAAACATTTTGATGAATTAATATATAAGATCTCATGGTTGAAATCATATTACTCCTCAATTTCCTAAATTCCGATAAAAAAAAACAAAAATTTAATACTTTAAGGAGGAGGTGGGGGGTTAAAAAGTACTTTTTAATTGACCAGAAATATCTTGAACAAAACTGAATTTTGTATAGGAGGACTCTATTGCGAACAGTTTGATGTATTAATATTGAATATCCCATGGCTGGAGTCGTAGCACTCTTCAATTTCCTTAAATCATACCAAAAATACACAAAAAATTGTATTGTTAAAAAAAAGGGGGAGGGGGGTCTGATTAGGACATTTTAGAAAACTAGAGATGTGTAGAACAAAACTGAATCTTGTAAAAGAGACTATTGCGAGCATTTTGATGTATTATTATTTAATATCCCTTGGTTGGTGTCGTAGTACACCTCAATATTCTAAAGTAAGAACAAAAGACACAAAAATTTGAATACTTAAAACAAGGCGGGGGGGGGGTGTTGATTAGGACATTTTATGAGACTAGAGATTTCTGGAACAAAAGTGAATATTGTAAAGGAGACTATTGCAAACATTTTCATGTATTAATATTTAAGATTACGTTTTTTTAAATCATAAAACTCCTCAATTACCTAAAACCACTAAAAAACAAAAGTTTAATGCTTTAAAAAGGGCGTGTCGTGATTAAAACATTTTAGGCGTCAAAAAATGCTGGAACTAAAATGAATCTTGTAGAGGAGACTATTACAAACATGTTTATGTATTATTATATAAGATCACAACGTTGGACTCAAAACACTCCTCAATTTCCTAACATCCATTAAAAAATGAAAAATTTAATACTTCAAAGAGGTAGGGGGGACATAAGGACATTTCAAATGAACAGAAATTTCTTGAAAGAAACTGAGTTTTGTAAAGGACACTGTTGCGAACGTTTAGATGTATTAATATTTAAAATCCTATGGTTGGAGTCGTAGGACTCCTTAATTTTCTAAAATCAGACCAAAAAGATACAAAAATATGAATTCTTAAAAATGTGGGGGGGGGGCTGATTTGGACATTATAGAAAGCAAGAGATGTGTAGAACTAAACTGAATCTTTTAGAGGAGACTATTCCGAAAATTTTGATGTAATAATATTTAATATCCTATGGTTGGAGTCATAACACTCCTCAACTTACTAAAATACAATAAAAAAACCCAAAATTGACTTTTTATTGGCATGGTGATTAAGACATTTTAGGTGTCCAGAAATGTCTGGAACAAAACTGAATCATTTAGAGGAGACTATTGCAAACGTTTTGATGTATTAATATATAAGATCTCATGGTTGGAATCATAACACTCCTCAATTTTATAAAATCCGATATAAAAAACAAAAATTTAATACTTTAAAGAGGGCGGGGGGGGGTTATAAGGACATTTTCATTGACTAGAAATGTCTTGAACCAAACTGAGTTTTGTATAGGACACTATCGCGAACATTTTGAAGTATTAATATTTAATATACCATGGTTGGAGCCGTAGCTCTACTCAATTTTCTAAAATCAGACCAAAAAGACTTTAAATTTGAATTCTTAAAAAGGGGGGTCGGAATAGGACATTTTAGGAGACTAGAGATTTCTCGAACCAAAGTGAATCTTGTAGAAGTGACTATTATAAACATTTTGATGTATTAATATTTAAGATTTCATTTTTGGAATCATAACACTCTTCAATTTCCGGAAATACGATAAAAAAAAGTTTAATGCTAAAAAGAGGGGGTTATATTGGACATTTTAGAAAACTAGAAATTTCTTGAACCAAACTGAATCTTGTAGAGAGACTATTGCAAACATTTTTATGTATTAATATATAAAGATCCCTTGGTTGGATTCATAACAATTCGCAATTTCCTAAAATATTATAAAAAACAAAAGTTTAATCCTTTAAAGCGGGATTGTGTGTGGTAATTAGGACATTTTATAAGACTAGAAATTTCTTGAGAGCAAACTGATTCTTGTAGAGGAGACTATTGTGAACATTTTGAAGTATTAATATTTAATATACCATAGTTGGAGTCGTAGCTCTACTCAGTTATCTAAAATCATACCTAAAGGCTTAAAATTTGAATTCTTGAAAAAGGTATAGGACTGATTAGTACTTTTAGAAGACAAGAGATGTGATGAACCAAATTGAGATCTTGTAGAGGAGACGGATGCAAACATTCTGATGTATTAATATTTAAGATCCATGGTTGGAGTCGCATCACTCATCAATTTTCTAAAATCAGACCAAAAGACAAAAAAATTTTAATTCTTAAAATTAGGAGGGTGATGATTAGGACATTTTATGAGACTAGAGATTTCTGGAACCAAAATGAATCTTTTAAAGGAAACTATTGCAAACATTTTGATATATTAATATTTAAAGATCTCATTTTTGGAATCATAACACTCCTCAATTTCCTAAATTCCGATAAAAAAAACAAAAATTTAATACTTTAAGGAAGGAGGTGGGAGGGGTTAGAAAAGGACATTTTTAATTGACCAGAAATATCTTGAACAAAACTGAATTTTGTATAGGACTCTATTGCGAACAGTTTGATGTATTAATATTGAATATCCCATTGTTGGAGTCGTTTCACTGCTCAATTTTCTAATATCAGACCAAAAAGACACAAAAATTTGAATTCTTAAAAATGTGGGGAGGGTTGATTA